>CADDXX010000212.1:914973-1053910 GCA_902810485.1 Alauda arvensis
GCTTCTTCATTTGACACATAACAATGACACAGGCACTGTATTTTTTSTAACAGCATCTTCGCCAAGTTGGAGTAGTGGGTAAATTTGTGGAGTTTTTTGGTCCTGGTGTTGCCCAGCTGTCGATTGCTGACCGAGCCACCATTGCCAATATGTGTCCAGAGTAYGGAGCAACAGCTGCCTTTTTCCCAGTGGATGAAATTAGCATTGCGTACCTGATACAAACTGGTGAGTGTAAGAAGAGACCACAGGTTAAAGAGTAATTGACAGTAGTCCAGATCTATATGACATTAGTAGTGGGATTGAATCAGGTGAAGCCTTCTGAGCTTCAGTTCATTTTTTATTGATACTGCTTATTGAGGCTGTTTTTTGCACTTAGTATCCATGTATAGAAAGAGCTGAATGATAGACTTTTTGTAGTCTGCSAAAAATCTGAACCTATATTGTCCAGTTGACAGAACTAGGAACCTAAGGTTTTGTTCTGCAAAAGCCACTAAGTYTGCTCAATTGGCTTGGTTTTAGTGGATCTCTAATATCTGTCTTGAAAGGCTCTTGTAGTACTATTGACAGCATGCCTGTTATGCGCTTTTTCTTGTTCTGTCAGATGGTGGTTCCTTCATTTCACTTGCATTTTGATTTTGCTTTATCTGGCTTTCATTTTAGGCCGCAACCAAGAGAAGGTTATGTGCACAAAAAAGTATCTTGAAGCTGTGGGAATGCTAAGAGACTTCAAGAACTCCTCTCAGGATCCAGACTTCACACAGGTTAGAAACTGCACTGTCTTCTGGCTCCTTGCTTTATGCCCTGCTCTATTTTATTGTGGTAATAGTCTGTTTTTCACAGAAACCAAGAAATAGTCAAGGGATTCCTTGTTCCTTTGGTTTTTGTCTGCACAGCTGTCTTATTTTAAGTCCCAGTGGAATGATTCAGCTGCCTCTTCAGGTGTGAAAACTTGGATGTAGTTACAGATGGGTTCTCAACTGACCTCTAGCTGGTGTAGGTTCTGCAGTTTGTTCCGTGGAGCTTTGAGAAATCCTTCCAGACTGAAGAATACTCTGAAGTGTAGCTATGGAGATAATGTGGATGTTGTGTGTATAAGCCTTGTKTGCAGTTTTACCATTTTTCTGTTCAGCCAGTTATTTTGCTGTGTGAATCAGGACCCTTAGAAGCCCTGTGAGGTAACCACAGAGCACACAAATAACTTTCTGTGCAAGAAAATTAAGATCTTACTCTGTGTCCAGGAAACTCAAGAATATTCCTGTTTTTCTCTACTATAAAATTATATCTTGTAATTTTTGCTTGGGTCTGCATGATTATTCAAAAATCTTAGTAGGTTTGGAAGGATGTTGCACGTTATGAAAACAAAGTTGGAAAATGGGTGAGGAATAGATTAATAGTCTGCTTTGGTTTGTACTGGTATTTCTTATTGTTTTTTAACTTGCTTCTGGCATGTGAAAAGACAAATTAAAAAATAATTTGTGATGCTTAGATGCTTTAGTTACATTGGGTTTTTCAGTAACTTTAATACCTTTGATAGCTATACCAGTGAGCTGGCAGCATCTAAAATTAGAAGTGTTCCTTTTCTTCTGATCTTCCCATTCTCATGTGTTTTCAGTAATTTCTGCACATAAAGATGTGCAGACTTAGTATTGATTCAACAGCAGAGGTAAGCATACCTGTGGCTTACCTGGCTCAACCTATCAGGCAGTGCTCAACCACTCTCTGTCTATCTTGAACAGGTTGTTGAGTTGGATCTCCATACTGTTGTGCCTTGCTGCAGTGGACCAAAAAGACCTCAGGACAAAGTTGCTGTGTCAGATATGAAGAAGGACTTTGAGACTTGTCTGGGAGCCAAGGTGGGGGCTGGGAACATTTGGGCAAACAAACTAGTGCATGCTTCTGAAAGCTGTCTGGTGTTCAAGAACTATGTTCTAGGGTTGTGTGCTGTTTGTTTGCCTACTGAAAAATGAATGAGGATATTTGACTTCTGTTCCAAAGCTGACAGAAGCAATAGGTAGTTTAAAATTGGGATGTTGTTTCTCTTGCATGAAAATGCTCATGTCCTCCTGGAGTAGTATTTCTTTCTGATCTTAGGCCTAACATGGTTCTGACATAAACTAGAGATTTGTGAACTCCGCCACAATGGGGGCTTGTTAATAGAGGGGMCAAAATACCTGCTGCACTGAATTCTGAGATAACTCAGCTCTTCAGCTCTCCAAGCATTCCAAGCAGGTTATGCCCTGAATCCACAAYGTAGTTTTGCACTAAGTATTGAGTCTGTTAGCAGATCAGAACTGCATGTGCCTSTGTGACTCTTTGATGTTCATGGTGAAGACAGAAAACAATTAGCACATTCTGCATCATCCAGTCAAAGGTGGTCATTGAAAGAAGAGCTAGATTTATATTTGAATGAATATTCCTGGATGCTTAAGTTTTCTAAATCAGTGTGAATCCTTACCTGATACAGGTAAGGATTRTTAAAGGCATTACAGGACTCTAGTGATGTAAATTAAGAAACCTAAACTAAAGCAGTTCCCAATAATTCTTGGTTTGTTGTACTTTCCAAACTCCATTAGGTGATCTTATGCTTTCAGATCTCTAAATGTAATTTTTCATAGCATGAACAGTGCCTTCTTGCTCTTTGGTTTTTTCCCAACTATTAGAACTTTGCTTTTCAAWCCAGCTGCTGTTATACATTCAAGTTGTTTGACAATCCTGGCTTAAAAATCTTATGTGTTATGCTAAAATCTCAGGACTAGATTGTGCATTAAAACTACGTGTGATCAGGAATCCGTAACATAAGAAGCATCTGAGAAATCCAAAGAAGGTTACATTCGTGCAGGAAGAAAATACAAATCTGTATTGCTGCAAAGGCTGCTTGTTTTACCAGTAAACAGAGAAGAGGAGAAACTCCAGAAAAAATAATTTTTTTCCACTGTTTTGGTTGACCAGGGAAGCAAGCCTTCACCATCAGACATAAAAGCATAAGCATGGATGTGACTAACAGATGCTCCTAATTGGTGAAAAAACATCCCAAACTAATGTTCAGTCAAAATATTTATGTTAACCACTCCTTTTTATTCTTACTTTTTCCTCCTACAGCAAGGATTCAAGGGATTCCAAATTGCCCCAGACCGACACAACAGCATAGTCAAATTCAATTTTGAGGGCTGTGACTTCGAGCTTGCTCATGGTTCAGTAGTGATTGCTGCCATTACAAGCTGCACAAACACCAGTAATCCCTCAGTTATGTTGGGTGCAGGTAAGCTGAATTGCCTAATGTGCAGTAGTTTCTCTATGGCTCTGGATGTGTGTTTTAAAGATAACAACCACACTGATGTAATTCAATGTGTACAGTGCTGGTTTTGTCATTTGGAGTGCTACAACTGAGCTTAGTTTTTAAGGACAGCAGAAGGACTTGTGGAAGTGGTAGCTAGAAATGTAGGTTAGCAGAAATGTATTCTTCCTGCAATGTCTTTTCTACAAGGCAAGCTGGAAGTTAATTAGCCAACACTTTTGACTCTTTTCCAAATGCACAGAAGCTGCTATATAGAGTTAAGAAGAGGCTGTTGAAAGTTAAAGCCGGAAGAGGGACAGTGAAGAATGGTCTTTTGGGGCTAGTCTGAAGGTGCTCTGATCTGTCAGCAGAGTTTCTGTCAGCAACAGGTTCAAAGTTCTATCATAAACTAAGATGTGGGCCACAAGAGAAGCAGAGGAGAGACCTGCTCATTTTCTTACAACTTTGAGAGAAATAGAATTAAACAATGTGTCCCAATTCACTTGCCCTTAACATGACAACCAAAGCAGCATACCTCTTTCCTCATTCTGCATTATCACAGAAATAGAGCTATTTTATTCTTCCAAGGATCAAGAAGTAGGTTTTCTCCAGGCAGACTCTGTTTGCCTTGTCTGTTCCCTTAGTTCTAGATAGGTGTATCCCTCAGTTGTTCCTATTGAGGATAGTTTCCTCTAGTGTTTGGCTCCCAGGCTAATAACATACATTTTTAACCTTYTCTGAGGCAGTAGGGAACTGATCTTTCAACCCTCTTGGTTTAATAGCTCTGTGAGTTTAAAGTGTAAAATGCTCTGCAGATAAAGTTYGTACTTTGAGTGCATTCACTACTATGTAATGCACAGCACCCTGAAGAATGTAGTCCTAAGGACCTTGGTCTGTGTGCTCAGATCTTGTGGTTACTCTCACCTTTGCTCTTTTTCTGTACAGCAGCATTTATGTTTTGACCTTGACACAAAAGGAAAAATTCTCACTCTCTGATAACTGTTGGTAAACAGCAGTGTTGAGAACCTCTGAGATGCCCACAAGAAACACAGTAATTTGGCTTTCAGGATGAGGTTTCAAATGAAAGTAAATAAACATAGTGTTCCCAAATAAGTAACCAAGCTGAAAAAATCCAGGATATGGAGCAGCTTTTTCAAACTACTGTTATATATCCTGTGCACCAAGTGGGGGCTGTGTGTCTGTGGKGATAGTGGGTGTGTGCTGTAGGGACTTTGACAGCCTCATCTGACTTTACAAGGATGTTGGATTAAGGTTGCTCAGAGGAACCAAAGTTCTGGCATTTCGTTACCAGCTTTGAGAGTTTGACTATGCTGCCTTTTCAGAGCTGGTATGAGCAGCAAGACAGAAGCCAACACTTTGAAATGGGCTGTCAAGCCCTCAGTTTCTAGTGTGACCATTTGTTCATGGTCTCATTTGCAGAAGTGTCCAAGAGCTCCAGTTTCTGCAGATTCTGCTAGTAGCTAGGGAACCTCAGCAGTTTCAGGAGTTGGACTGCTTCTTTAAATTCATGTGTGTAGGCCATCTCACACAACACTTTAAAGTGTCATGGCCCATGTCATGTCTAACAGAGCTGCCAGACAGCTGGCAAAGACAAAACAGTTTGATGAAATCTTCCTGTTGGAGATAATGTTGGATCAAAGCAGAGCTTATGCCTATTTTCTTGTCTAAATGAATGTCATATGTGAGAGGGGAAATGCAGCATGGGAATGTGAAGTTTTGCATAGTTGCCTRTCTGCTGCTTCTTTTATGTTCATGCTGGAAAACAGAACTTGTTTTCTGAATGTTCATCTCTGTATGGACAATTTCAAAGGAAGGAATTCAGGATAAATGTGTGTCTAGTAACATGTTCCACTGAAATATCTCGATGGATAATACAAATGCTGGAGTGGTAAAAGAGCACTTCTGCAACAAGCTGTGGATTGTGAGATGGCTTCTTTGTGGCAAGGGCCAGCRTCGGTGCTCTCATAGCCTTCTGCTCCTGAGGGCAGCAAGTCCTGTGCTGGCAGTTTTTTCAGTGGTAGATGGGAACTTAGCASTTCTTCATTGCCTTTTTTGTGAGACATTTGTCTTACACGTAGTGTTCTGAAATCTTGAATGTTTACTTGCTGCCATAGTGAGTGCATCTTACTGAATGCAACTTCCATCAACTTTCTGGTGAAACAGAAATTGCAGGCTGGATCTACAGTTCAACAGAGCACTTGTCCTCTAGCTGGTTATCATGAAATTAGTGCTGTTGGCTCACTGTACCATTTCATTGCTGGTGCCTTTTCTATTCCCAGTTATTTAATGGTACTTCTCTTAACATGCTTATCCACCAAACTGTCTCCCTTCGAGGAAAATCTGCAGCTATCCTCTGTGTTTTTCAGGATTGCTTGCTAAGAAAGCTGTTGAAGCTGGTTTGACAGTGAAGCCATACATTAAAACCAGCCTGTCCCCAGGAAGCGGCGTTGTCACTTACTATCTGAGGGAGAGTGGAGTAATGCCTTACCTTTCTCAGCTGGGGTAGGAGTGCTTTTCTTACTGTTGTCCTATGGCTGCTTAACTAAAAGCATTTTCAACAAGCGATGCAATAGAATAATTATTTCTCTGTACAGCTTTAAAAATATTGCAGGTACCTTATGGTGTGATCCTGCATGAGTGAACACATTGCTGTTGTGCTGGCTGGCTTTGTACCAATGATGAGGGCCTGCTGCCTCATCTTCTTAAGACTTAYGTTCTTAAGCAGGAGAATGGGTTATTTTCAACATTAATTTTTCAACAGTGTAAATCAGACTATACTGTTGTTCCTCTAGCTAGGTAACACATTTCCCATTCTGTTTGCATGGACAGTCACTGCAATGGTAAAAATAGARCATTTCAAAAATGCTGTTTTCAGCAGCATTTGATTTGTTAAAGCAGTACTTCACCTGAAAGTAACTATTGCCAACTGCTGAGTGGTTAAATATCTTGCTCCAAGGTAGCTTTTTGTTCACTGTTACTTTTGTGCTTTGTATAGGTTTGATGTGGTGGGTTATGGCTGTATGACATGTATTGGCAATAGTGGACCCCTGCCAGAGTCTGTTGTTGAGGCCATTACACAGGTATGCAGTTCTTCCTGTGCAGCTCGTTTATTTAAGCTGTTCTCTGCTGTGTGCTGTTCCGAGGTGTATTATACTGTTGTTGACTCTCCTCAACTCTATACAAAGTAAATTCAGTCTATATTCTCTTTTCTATAGGAAATATTTTGGGATTGTTCAAAAGACAATTCTGTGACTGGTCACTGCTGCAGTGCAGYGAGGCTCTGCTGACCAGCAGTACGTGTGGATTCTGCAAGCACCTGACCTATCTTTGTCTCAAACTCCATCTTACAGGGAGACCTTGTGGCAGTGGGTGTGTTGTCAGGCAATAGGAATTTYGAAGGGCGTGTTCATCCCAATACTCGTGCTAATTACCTGGCCTCCCCACCGCTGGTGATAGCCTATGCAATTGCAGGGACCGTCCGGATCGACTTTGAGAAGGAGCCTTTAGGTAAGACACTGTTGGGATGCTTTTCACAGCTTAGGAACTAAACTGTTGGGAATGAACTGCTTCAAAAACATTTGTCCTAGGGAAGTGCTCTGAAGTACTAATTACCTCTCRGAGACAAGTTATGCAATTGTTAAGAGTCAGAGCAACAAAGAGTCAGTATGATGGAGGACAAATAATACTCAGGCTTAGCTTCCCCCTAATTCCACTGGGTCATGTTTTTGGTTATATCTGGGTGATAGTCTTTCAAGAGCCAACCTGAATTAGAAGATTTTCTTTGTGCAGACAACTGTCTAAGATGCTTTCCAGCATAAATGATCCTATAAATTATTCTGGAATGCCATTGGAAGACACAAAAGAAGGATTATGTTCAGGTTTTACCAGGTTTGTGGCACACTTTACTGTCAGACGCTTGTAAGTGAAATGAAGTGTGTCTTGTGAGTGTGACAAGGAGCACATAGCCAGAGAACACAGTGGTAAACTTTTCTTTCTTTGTGAGGAAAAATTTATGCAACAAATTTGACAACACCATTTTATACAGGAATCAGTGCTTCGGGGAAGAAGATTTTCCTGAAAGATATCTGGCCAACAAGAAATGAGATTCAGGCTGTTGAGCGTCAATTTGTTATTCCTGGGATGTTCAAGGAGGTCTACGAAAAAATAGAGGTGAATTAATCCTCTTGGCAGTAGTTTGATTGATGTACCATGTCATTCTGAAGATATTAAATAGGATGATCATGATAATTAAATAAACCCTTTTCATCTCTAGGTTTTGCTCTCATTCTGACAGATATTCAAATTAGTTTTCTTTTTCTAAAAAAATCCTCAGGATAATCAATTCATTCTTTCAGTCATGTTTTCAAAATTGCTCCTTATGATATTTTTAATGTAACATATAGATGATGTGTTTTCAACAGCCATCCCCAGCTGACGGTGGGGAATCTGAAGGTGGAATATTCCAGCTTCACAGATGTTTCAATTTTTTTCAGCTGACATAAAATTCATTTGCATTAACTAACAGGATTGCTATCAGGAAAAAGACTTGTACTTGGTAATGTTTTCCTGCAAATATTTCTCAAGTGTTGAAATAAAATATTCTTACGGTTTTTATGTTAAGGAAGCTTCTTAAGGTTACTTACAAATACAATAGGGAATTATAAAGTGTTACCTGTGTAAATAATACAGGCAATTCTCAAAAAACAGGATGAATATCTCTTCTTTTGCAATAAAGTGAGGATTTTTCGAAGTCTTTTAATAAACAAAATCATTTAAAAAACACCCTCAAACATAGTGTAGATTATTTGCATTTTCCCAAGTGCTTAAAGAAATACATAAGGCTTTTGTGGAAGTCAAATTTGTAATTTTACCTGTATTCTGAAGTAATTATGTTGCTTCTGAAAACTTAGAAATCAGTGAAAGGATTTTGTGTGTTTTTCAGACAGTGAACAAAGCTTGGAATGCCTTAGATGCTCCTTCAGATAAACTGTATACTTGGAATCCCAAGTCTACTTATATCAAGTCTCCTCCTTTCTTTGATGGTCTGGTATGTATGTGCTTTCCCTTTGAATCAAGCCAAAGTGTGCAGTGATCTTGACTCATATTGAAGGTGAAACAAAGCCATTTCAAGAGGCCTGAGAGGATTCATGAAAGGCTGTTGAGGCCTTGGTTCTTAAATGTTAGACTTGCACTGTTGTGTTCATTTTAATACAAAGGCATGGGTGAATCTCAAAATTGTAAGGATTCCCTTTCACTGAAAAGTCTCCTTTTACTTTTAAGTTGAAATACTTCTAAATAGTCACAAAGCAAGTGAAGAACAAGAACAGGAAATGAAATGCACTGTTCTGCCTGCTTGCATGTTGCACCAAATAGTTCTGTGTTCAGAATGCTAATTCAGTGCCATTTAAAAGTAAATTGAGATTTTCATGCATGTACCACAGAAAGCCTTGGCTGTTATTTTTCTCTCCTCTATTTTCTTCATGCATGAAGAATGCTGGCAGACAGCCAGGGCATCATATTAATGCAAGAATATAAACATTTTTAATAGTCTTGGGTTTTTCTTTCTCCTGACTTGTATAAAAAGGGAGATTTATTATGCAATTTGTGCTTTTTTTGAGAAAGATAAAGGAATTATTTTTCATACATTAATTGTTTTGTTTGTATTTATGATGGCTTAGACTTTGGCTCTTCAGACCCCCAAAACAATAGAAGATGCTTATGTCCTGTTGAGTTTTGGGGATTCTGTGACAACTGACCACATATCTCCAGCTGGGAACATAGCAAGAAACAGTCCTGCTGCCCGTTATTTGACCAGCAGAGGGTAAGCACTGCTTCTTGTTCTTGTCATACATTGGGAAGAAAAAACAAACCACAACTGTAATACCRTGTTACAGGCACACATACCTTCTGTATCCACATACACTTGTATACCTTGACAGCTGCCTGACAACATATAAATTAAGAAAGAAAAGCATTTGTCTTTCTGCTGCTTCAGCAGGTCTCACTAAGTGTGAGAAGTAGAACAGAGTGCATACATCTGTTATTACTGTAGAGCTAAAGACCTTTTTATGGAAACAGGAGAAGATACTGACTTACTGCAAAAACTAACCTGCACATTCATTCATAAATAAGGGACTCAAGATTTGTCTCCCTATCAAAGCAAAATGGCTATTTTTGTTAGTGGCAAAAATGGGTTTTGTATTAATTTCTTCTCTTATTTACAACTGTTTCACATATCTAGGCTCATAGGCACTACAGAACATCCAGAAGTTTAGGTTTCAGTGCAGCTGCATTAACTGGTAAATCTTTTGTGATTAGAATCCAAACTCCCGTAAAATGTTCATCCTTTTCTACGGCCAGTCTGTCAGTTTAGTACTTGGGTTCAAGTTAAGGCAAGACTAGGACTTACCAAGTTGACCTTCAGACTTCACAGGTAATATAATGCTTTTATTTTCTGATTTAGCACTTCTTATTTCAGTGGTATTTTGAGCAATATCACTGACATAAAAAATAGTCCTAACTCACTAGACCTAATAATTTTRGAAAGAGAATGGATTAAAACAGTGTGATATACTGAAAACCAACTGCTTGGGACTCTCTGTGACCCTCTGCTATCAGTTCCTTATAAATCTAAAAAGTCCTACATGCATTACARAACGGATATTGTGTGTCATAGCTGTGGTTTGGATGTAGCCCAGTGTAAAAAGTCTAATTCTCTGTCACATTCCAGTGCATTTTTTATTTGGTGGTTAGATTGGAGTGTCCCATTATTCTTATATTTCTGTTTGCAAGTGAAATTTTTCTTCTGCAGTTCTAACTTGCAGGAGATTCTTGCTGCCTTTTAGGTATCTAGCACAGTGCTCTGCCTTTGTTCTAGATGCTATAGTAGTATAAATAATGAGGATCTTCAGGCACCAGCTATTAAGAAAAACATTGTGCTGCATCTGATGTCTTAATGTAAATTATATCTTTGCATCACTGTTGGATACTATTTCTAGGGCAAGAGTTGAGAATATTATGGAAGCTGCTTTTTCTGACCACACTGTAGCTATTTGTAAATTACTTTTCCTTCAGAACATCTCAGAGGAGAAGTACTGGCTAACTGGATGCTAGTGCCACAGTGGGAACTGCATACCTACCTGCCTCAGAAAGACCAGTTTGTTACTTTCTTTTTTTAGAAAGAGAATGAATTTTTTTTAGCTGAATGCTTTTAGTCTAAAACCAATAGTTTCCTTTCTTCTTTTCCCTTAACAGCTTGACTCCTCGAGAGTTCAATTCTTATGGCTCCCGTAGAGGGAATGATGCTGTCATGGCCAGAGGAACATTTGCAAACATTCGCTTGGTCAACAAGTTTATTGATAAACAAGGACCTCAGACTATCCATTTCCCTTCTGGGGAAGTTGTAAGTACACATGCTGCTCTAAACTGTGGTTCACTGACAACAGAGAGGATTAGTTCTGGCTGTCCTTCTTACCAGCTTAGGTTCTTACTTCAGTACCTTTTAAGTAAAGCTGATTGAGGAGGAAGGAGCTGACTCAGGGAAGAAGTCACATGTACCTATGCAATTGGTGCTTTCAGGCATATCAGTGGAGAGTGTAATCACTGCAAAAGCACCAGTGGAAGGTGCAGGTTTTTGTTGGGAGTGAGATCAGACCAGAAGCCACAAAGTGCTAAGGATATGTCAATATCCTTAAAGTATTGCTTGGTGGAAGTTGTGGGCTTCAATTGTKTATGTAGGGTCACTTTTTTTTCCTCCTTTCCCTGGAACTGTGCTTCCACTCACAAAATGTTTACAAAGCATTTGGCATTTTTATTCCAGCTGGATGTGTTTGATGCTGCAGAAAGATACAAGCAGGCTGGTCATCCTCTGATTGTGCTGGCTGGGAAGGAATATGGTGCAGGAAGTTCCAGAGACTGGGCTGCTAAAGGACCATTCCTCTTGGTGAGTGGCTACAGTAAACTTGGAGGACAATATTAATAGTGCATTAATTTGTCGGTAAGACCAGCTTATGACCAAATCCCAGGTAGTTCATTCTCACTTTTGGTAGCAAGAGCTATTTTGAAATCTCAGCTGCCTCCAAAAGTCACAGCAGTGTTGCAAAAGCTATTATAATATTAATAGGTCTTGTTCTGACTGGAAGGCTTGACTGATCTTCATCTAGAAATCCTCAAGGCCACACAAGAAAGGCCAGTTGCTTTACTTCCACTTTCCATAACCCCATAAACCATAGATCTGCTTTCAGCAGCATCCTTAAACTCACTTAGCAAGGAAACTAGAAAGTGTCAGAGAAGAGTATCAGTGAAAATAAAATTCAGCATGCCTTTGCCCTGAGAGCCAAGTAGAGWTCAACATGCAGTGAAATACCTGTTTCTTTCTTTGTCTGTCCAGTCTTACACTGTTTGCAGTAAGAACTCTCATTCAAGTGTTCTTGCATTATTAGAAAAAGTTTATGAGAGTTGGTGTTTAAGTTCATCTAGGTTTCTGGAGTTTTTTTCTGGCAGTGAATTTTTGTGTTAAATGTATTAACATGTAAAATTTTCAAAATCAATTAAACTGCATGCGGGTGCTTGTAAGAGGGCAACACTGAATTAGGAGGAGTTATGGAAATGACTAGTGCTGCTCTGTATAAGACATGTTAAAGTAGATGCAGGATTCCTGAGAAAACATGTTTCTTTTTTTGAGTCAGGCTTCTTTTAAAGAGGTGTGAAAGTTAATGTACCATCAAGTCATCCTGGACAGTTTGCTGTCAGACAGACCTGCTGACTCTACCAGTAGCTGGTAAATGAAATGGAGTGGACCACAAACAAATCAATTTTCTTCTTATGAGTACAGAAAGACTGTTCTGAACTATGAAATAACTCAACCTGTTGTGTATTTCCTAGGGTGTCAAGGCTGTGCTTGCTGAAAGTTATGAGAGAATTCATCGAAGCAACCTAGTAGGAATGGGAGTGATTCCTCTGCAGTATTTACCTGGAGAGGATGCAGGAACTTTAGGACTCACTGGACGAGAGCGTTACACGATTATCATTCCTGAAAAACTAAAACCACAGATGAATGTCCAGATTAAGGTATGAGACACCTAAGAGCTGAATTTTCTGAATCACTGTATTTTTACTCAAARTTATTGTCTCTTCAAAACATATGCAGTGTCATATGGCAGCCAGATTCGCTTAAAATAGAGAGAAGAATTGTGATAGTGAAGGAGATTAAAATAGTTATTCTAATAGGGATTAAACTGAAGGAGTGTAGAATTAGGTTGGATACAAAGAAAAATTTGAGATGAGGCATTGGAACTACTGCCCAGGGAAGCTGTGGATTCCTTCTCCCTGGAAGGGTTCAAGGTCAGTTTGGATAAGGCTTTGAGTAACCTTCTCTAGTGGAMTGTTTCCTACCCATGGCAGTGAGGGTTTGAACTAGGCGATCCTTAATGTCCCTTCCAGCCCAAACCACTCTATGATGTACTACGACAGGATATAAAAGCAGGATGCTCAAACTGTTTTAATTAACACAAAGCCATCCTGTATTTTGAACCAGTCACTCAGTGCACTATAAATTTCTCCGTTATAAATGAAGCAGCAAATGCAGTGAGACTCCATACTGTGTTTGTTATGGTTTGTTTTAAACCACTTTCCTCTCAAACAGCTTCCTGTAGTCTGGTGTGGATRGAAGTACTGGTGCCTGTTCACTTTAGCTCTCTATCACAATTTAAGATAGCAAAACTATCCTAGTAGTCCTTATTTTACTATGTTGTCAAGTAACATGTGCAAGGTTCTGCTGCTTGAATGACTTTCTTTGACCCTAACAGCTGAACACTGGGAAAACCTTCCAAGCCATCATGAGATTTGACACTGATGTGGAGCTCACTTACTTCCACAATGGCGGCATTCTGAACTACATGATCCGGAAAATGGCATCCTAATCAAAAGAAATAAAAAAAGAGGCAAAAATGTCCAGGTACAAGCCTGCTTCTCCTGAGCACAATGAAACTATAGTAATCATCCATTTCAAAGTGTGAACCATAGAGTGAACAATTTTTTTTTCTGTGGATTGTGTTAGAAGGCTTGTTTACAGTGCTGAATTTTTCTGTGTATCAGGAAACTGGACACACCCATATAAAGTAAACAGCATTTATTAAATGTTTTGTACGGCAGTTGGCTTGACTTACCTTAGTCTACAGTGCAAAAGCCATTAAAATACTGCTGACATCTCTAGAACCATTGAAGATCACGTGCTGATTTCATATATTTGATCCACTTAGTTTGACTCTGAAGTTAAGTTCTATGCTCATATCAGTGATCTAGAAATTAACTGACAGTATAAAAAAAATTTTATTCCTTCCTGATTACCTGACACTTTCTTTTTCAGTTAAACAGAATCTGAATCTAATATTGAAATTATTTAGCTGTTTATTAACTTTTAAAAATGTGAACTCTGTTTAAAATCTAAGCCTTTGTGGAAAGGTGGACTTATTGGGGATATTTCTAATAGATAAAATTAAATTTATTTTTAAAAAGTTTGGTGGTTCTGTCATTTTATCCTTAGTGTTGGGGTGCAAAGTAAAACTTCAACTTACACCATTCTCATTGCCCCTGTAGGAACAGAATCATACAAGTTGTGACTTTCCATGTTTTAATTCTAATTCCTTTAACAAGTTTGCATTAGATAGAATGAATACAAATACTGTGAGATACTGGCAGTCTTCTGTAATGTAACAGAATACTGGCGTGATACAATTCCCTCTGTTTTGTGCCCCCAAGAAAACAATCTCCACACTTCCAAGATCCTTTTCAGTAATTTCTATGTCAGTTAGCAACCAGTAATTACATTCATGCACTCAATGCAGTCAGCGACTGCCCAATCAACGTGCCATGTGAATATATTTACAGGGATAGCAAACTACTCTTACTACGAGATAAACAAGGTTATAGTGCTAAGTCTCACTCTTAACTGTATTTACAGCAACTGCCACAACAATTAACAGTGGAGAAATTATTTCAAAGAATTTCCTAATGTGTTTTTGGTGCAGTCAGGTCTGGCTGTTTCTGGATAAAGAACAACTATTAAAATAGTTATGAAAGGAGAGACTTAAGGAGGGGACAGAGATTTTACTGTACCTGAACTGTCTATTGCTAGATTGTGACAGAGCTCCTGTAGTAAATCCATCAGAGGTTCACCACAGTGTTGCAGGGTCTGAAGTGTCTCTGATGAGAAGCTGAGAGCCAGGACTGTTTAGTCCAGATGGGAAGGCTCAGGKATATCTCTGCTGTTTGTGTACAAATATCTGAATGGAGGGCATAAAAGAATATGCAACCAGGCTTTTTTCAGTGGTGCTTAATGACAGAACAAGAAGCAGTGGGAACAAAGAGTGTGAAACTCAGAATGTTCCATGTGAACAACAGGAAACACTTTTTCACTCTGAGGGACCAAGTGCTAATGGGAGGAGATCACCAAGAGATGTTTTGGTGTCTCCATTCTTGGAGATGTTTGGATTCTGTCTRGGCATGTGGGTATAGTCCTGGACAATCCCTTGGGTCACAAGATGACCTTTAGAGGTCTCTCCCAACCATAGCTGTTCTGTGATTCTGYGAACAGAGAGTTGTTAATTCGGTAGTAATCTTAGTTAGAAATATACCATTTCAGCTTCAGATTTTTTAAAAAAATCAGATATTCTCCAAGGCCAAATATGCTAGTATTCTTCTCCACCCCTCCCATCTCCCTTGTGTACTGAAGGAAAGGCTTCTTGTATAAAGTTGAATTCTTATTAATGTGCTATCCCATCAGCCTTTAGTACTCATTAAGGCTGAGTTATTTGTCATAATTGCAAAGTTGTTTCAGTCTGAAATCCTTGTGTTCAAAGAAGAGGAAAATACCAAAACTTTTCAAGTTCAACTTCCCAGTAGTTACTACTATAAACTGGAATTTTGGACTGCTTATTTTTTTATGCCAAGAGTRCCAAAGCAGATGGTCCTTTCGCAGAGCAATCTGATAACTTGAGAACTGTGATTTTTTTTTTCATGTACTTTTAATCTGATAGTGCTAAACTAGCCTTTTTCAAAAGTATTTTTTTTCTAGTATTTTTGGAGGGGAGACATTATCTAAGCAGAAATCATCTTTATTCATTGTTCTGTGTTTCCTTTTAGGTAAAAACTAAGTACAGATGAAGTTACTGTAGGACTGAGATTCAGTCTTCCTGTACAGTGCATACAGTTTTCACAGTAAAAGACATGGAACATGAAGCAGTGTTTACAAAATTATTTTGCTTTTAATTTCACACAACATTTTACAAGAGCACCACAAGTGTCACTGAGTAGGATTTAGGCACTTTAAATTAATTTTTTTAAACTCTTCAGTTAGGTTGGGGGGGGGGTCTGTTTTGGTTTTTGGTGGGTTTTTTTGTGTTTTTTTTTAACGTAATTCTTGCACATACATACCTTACCACACTATCAAATACACAAAGTGAGCTTAAGTTTGGTTTTGGTTCCAGAAGTACTGAATACTAAGCTCATTGAAGGTGTGTAGAATCAGCAGGTGCTTTAAAGTGAACAACAGTTTCATAAAGTGTACAGTTTCATAACTGTAGGAATTTCTGGTTTCCTCAGAGAAGTCTGGGATCTGTATAATCCATGAGACAGGGCATCCAGGTAAGTGCTAATCACCAACAAAACAGAACCTCCACCCATGATCCAGGGCACTGTCTTGTCCCTATTAGGGTTTATTCAGTTCAGCAACACAGGAGGGTGCCCATTCTGCAACTTAAGCAACAGCAACTTAATCGAAGTGCAGTGATATCAAAAAGTGCTACCATTTTAATCACAAGGATGAATCCCCAAGAGGGCTCTGCCCTACTGTATTTCTTACTGCTGCAGAAGCATTTCCTATTAAAGATAGATTTAAGAGTATCTTCCTTTCAGAAAAGTTATTGGACTTTTTTCTTTCAATTTTATATATCTATGTCTAGAACATTAAACGTAACTTTTAAAAACATTTCAAAAGTAGCTAGAGTAGTGCCTGAAGTGCTAGTAAGCCATGTGGTTTGCAAGGATGTGCAATTCAGCAACACATTAGTAGTACCAAGTAGATGCTGATTTGCACCTCAGTTCTGGAAGGTRTAGCCTGCCACCTAAAGCCGGATCTTTAGTTAGGCATTCAACTTGATCTTATTTTTTTTCAGACCAGGTTACTCATAGCCATAATGATTTGGATCTAGACACCTAGGCTTGTATTTGTCCTTCTAGTGAAACTTCTGGTATAATATTTCATTATTTAGCAAATGTTGGTTTTAGTGGGTTTACCGGCCTTTTATAATTTAGCCAGATGCAGCCTAGCATAAAGAACAAAAGTTTTTAAAGAAAATTGTTCATCTGCTATTTCAGCATAGTGCACTACAACAATATATCCATTAAAATGTTGAATTCAGCTGGATGTTTCCTCATCAAAATTCTTCAAAGACAAATTAAGATTTTTCCATTTCTGAAAATCCATTTGTGTCCCAGTTTCAACATTCTCTAGTACAAAGCTTCTGATTTTGATCACTGGTAAATTATCAAATGTCTTGTACTTCACTGTGATCCCCCAGTCATGCTGGCACTCAGTATTTCGGCAATGCATCTTGCATTTTTTCTCAAAACCATCAAACATACGTGGTTTCTCGTGGGACTTTGTTATGTAACGCTCCTTGAATGCGTCACCYACGACAGTGTGATGAGATTCCTGAAACAACACATGCAAGAAACAATATTAGAAACAACATTCCTCGTTTTTCTTGTCATTTCCCTTCTCAAATACACGGTCTCTCTTTTAAGGCACTTGCTGTCATCCAGGAGGCTCACCTTCCAGGCTCTTTGGCTCATTGCTCTTTTTTCCCCCCCCGCTCATGGAATACCAGGTAATAGAAGGACCCGGCCCAGGCTTATCAAAACCAAAAAAATTTACTGTGTATCCTCAGTCACCAGCTCACACATATTTGAACTTAGTAACCTTCTTAAAAATTGTTTGCAGTATTGGAGCCACACCCATGAAACGAAGAGAGTAATTCAGACAATGGACAAGTTTGAGAGACTCCAWGCAATTACTTTGGAGTGGTAAAAAAATAGCTAACAAAGTGAAGGAACTACAGTTGTTGTTTAAAACATACATAATAAAAGATTAAAGAAATTGACAAGCTCATTTGAAAGCATATTTACAGTCTGAACTTGAGTCTGAAAATGGTAGATCCTCCTAGAAATGCAGTTTGTAGGGATTGTTTTAAAAACAGAGGGGTTATTTGCAGACTACTAAGCAAAACCACTTACTGAAGAGTTTTCTGAACTCTTGGATCTATTTGCARAGGTATAGGGATAAGGCAGGAGCACAAAATACAGTAAAAGTCAGAGGTGCTTTAGATACCCCTTGTTTTTTGTCAAAGATATATAACAAGTTTTCACAAAGCCAAGCTATTCCCAGCTCCTTGCAGAGGAGTTGTGAGCACCATCTACATTCAAAAAACAGCTAGTAAAAACAAACAAAAATTTGGCAAGGGCCTGAAGGCAAACATGGTAATGCTCAGCTGTGGCCTGAAGCCCCTTATCACATTGCAACTGCACTCCTCAGAGCAGCACTAAACAAGCAACTTCAAAAGAACAAAAGACAGAACTATAAAGGCTCAAWGTCCTCAAAAAAGCCTCTCTTCAATGATTACCACTTTCTCTGTGTAAAGAGTATTGCCTCCTTTTGTCTACAGAGTAAATATTCATGTTCAGAAAGAGTACAATCAAAATGTATACATACAGAAGCAATGTGAACTACACCTACAGAATGGAAAGCAAAATAATATTGAAGAACTGTAGGGCTCTTCTTGTGAAACTATAGTTTTCCTTGCTTTTCAAAAYGTTAACTGACCCATAAGGCAAGGAGTTTGTAAGCTGATCCCAGTACTTTGTGTAGATAGCTTTCAGTCAACAGAAATTGTGGGAGAAATACCTCAACAGAGAGACTTCCATCTGATGCTAATCAGGAAAGGTAATATCCAGCAGTAACTCTAGAAGGTTATGTAGTTGAAAATCAGGGGRTTTTCAACAAAATTCATCAGAAGGGCTTCAGGAAACCTGAAGTGATTCCTACCATATCCCGTATTTGCACACATTGGACAATATCAGGTCATATCATGTATCATACATCATACTACAGAAGTAGCCACAACTGTTCCTGTGGTTTACTGATTTACTCAGAATTTCTATTCTCCTCCAGTTTGCACAAAATAACCCTTTCCACACTGATAAACAATGCAATTAGTTCAATAATGCTGACTTCCCTGGTGGTCATGGATGAAGGTTCCTGTAGAGAAACATACCTTTATAATTCTGATGTCATCTGTACTGCAGGCATACGCTTTGCATTTTCCACACAAAAGATTTTTTTTCCCTTCCACTACTTTATGTTTGGTTTTCTTCCTGGAATCTCGTAGCATTTTTTCCTTAATTTGCAGCCCACGTATCTTTAATAAATAAATAAAAATCAGATAATTATGAAATGAAGTCTCAATGTCAGCCTAAACATGACTTCAGGCATGTAACATCTGGGAACCTATTACTTTAAGCACACAAACCAAAACACCCCTTGTTCTGGCATGTGAGTCCCTACAGCACAATTAATTCCCAGCTGCTGCTCTGGGAATCTCACAGTTTGGAAAAAAAGCTACAGAGACCACAGAAACTGCAGGCAGAGAAAGAAGCAACAAGGCACAGGCTGGAGCTGAGAACCAAATGCAGAAATGGAATCCTCTGAGAAGAAGCAGAAGCAACCACACCAAGCCTTGGAAGTGGAAGAAGAAATGTCACAAAGGCCAGGGGCACCCTTTGTTGCACGGTTCAATCTCGGAAAGCTTGTCTGAAAACACAGGATGGTTTGGGAGTCCAAAGGGGTATGGGAGAACTGTATACAAAGCTTTTTCATTAGTAGTGCCTGCCACTGGCTTATTCCAGGCTTTCCTGAGTCCTGGAGAACACCACTGATACCAGCCACCAGCTGTATTTAACTCCAGTCACTCCCACTCTCTGGGCCCAGCCACTCAGCCATTTTTYTACCCAGCAGAGCACCCATCCAAGCCATGAATGGCCAGCTTCTGCAGGAGAGTGCTGTGTCAAGGTGTCAAGGAAATGGTGTCAAGGTCCTTACTGAAGTTCAGACAGATATCAACCACAACTTTCCCCAAATCCATTAAGCTCACACTCTAAGTTTTSTTGCAGTTACTGTACAGTTGACATTCCCAAACTGGCAGTACACACTATCCCTTCTCTGCTAACCTAGCCTTTGTTAGAAATCAAGTACAATGAATAATTCCCTTGGATTATCACTTGGCCCCACATAAAGCCTGAGTAGGTGAAGGCTGATATACACATTATGCCTTTAAAATCTGAGTATGAAAACTGCACAAATCACAAACCGTTCTTGCAAATGTTGTTTCATCCCAGTTCTGTAGCTTTTCGATAGCTGCATTCATCATTTCTTCCTTGTAATTGTTTAGCTTTTCATTCTCAACCACTTCTGTTTTGCTTGTCACAAGGATGCACTTGCTGCCTTTTGCCCTTCCACGACCTATATAGCAACACATTTATGCTCTTTAGTTACTCTCAAAAACATGTGCAATAGTGACAGGTCTGCCATTAGACTATCAAGGGCTTTCTGTATGGCTGCTTTTGTTTCATTCATTTTCAGATTCAGATAATGCTGCTTCTGAAGAGCATTCTTCAATAACAAACGAGAACAAGATGCCCCCTTCCAGGTATCCTCATGGATATACCCTAACCAGTATTGTATTGCTTGCTTCTGTGGCCTCCCTGTGCTGAGTTCAGGCATGCATTAAAGTAAAATTTTTGTGAAGCATCTTGCTGTCTTCTTGTCGTTTAAAAAAAAAAAAAAGACAAAGGAGAAAAGTTCATCTCAGTCTTTCTTACTAGTTTTCAGCCCTGCTAACTGGTGTCTTTAAAAAAACCCTAAACCCCAAAATATATCACAAAAACCTGACAGGAACACAAACAACAACAGCAAGTGCCTTCTCTTCCACCTGACTATGCCTACTGCCTGTCTGTTTATTAAAGCTGTGACACAGGCAAACACAGAACTACAGGGATCTCATACCAGTTTAGCAGTATTTTGGTTATAAAAGGTGTTCACTTTTTTTTTTAGAGCTTCTACTCCATAGAAATCATGATTGTATGTGACATAACCTCTTTTCTTTGCACCTTTAATGGCTTTTTAAAAATAAACACTGTCTTTTCATCCATTAAAGTAAATTCTGGGACGATTATTTAATTACAAAACACAGATAAGAAGGTCACAACACACAAACCCTGGAAGTAGAGTACAGTGTAAGTACAATGGAAGTCGGTTCACATTAAATTATGATGTTAACTGCTTGGGAAATAGGATAAAATATTGCATATGCACCCTTAAAAGAGCAGGCAGTTCACATTTAGGAATGCGAAGCAGAAATCAGTATTTAGTGTGACTTTTCATTCCCCTCTACTGGCCATATTGTAAAATCACCAAATTTAAGGCCAAAGTCATGACAGACTTCYCTGGACAAGCAGGGAAGACAGAAACAGGGTGTCTTGGTCTTAAATATTAGAGATCTGGACAGGTGAAGGCCTCATGTACCTGGGAGTAGCTGGATTGGTAATAAACCACTGGGCTTCAGAAGCCAAGGCAATACAAGAAATTGCATTGCAGCAGTCCTTTGTAAATTGTCACAGAATGATTTGTAATATTTCTGTCAACAGTTCTTCAAGCCATAGTTCTGCTTATATGCATAATTGTCTACTTGAGGTATCAGTCCTCAACAGTTAATAACCTTGTGCAGCACAGCTAATTAGCCTGGCAAAAGAACAGTCAGACAACAACAAGGACTTGGCCCTGTGAAGAAATTTGTCATGTCCCATCATTCACTTGACTTTCCTCTAAGGCACAGAGGAACAACAGCAAGGCATGCACATATTACTCCAGTATTTCCAGTGTGCCATTCAGTAGCACTAYATGTCCTTTTCTAGGTCAAAACAGGTTTCTGTAGTAATAGCTCTGAAATTCCATACCTCTAACTTGGATCATTTTGGTGACATTACCRAAGTATTCATAGAGCACCACAAGGTTACACTCAGTAATGTCAATGCCTTCATCAGCAACAGATGTAGCAATTAGCAGTCTGATGTCTTTGTCATTTCTGAATGCATGCAGTACRTCCTTCTGCATTGGCAGGGTCATACCTAGAGTACCGAGAAACTSTGTCAGGAAAAAAATACTGAAGAGCTGTTGGAGCAAGATACCCACATTTGCTTTTATTTAAGTGATTAGAAATTAAATTAATTAGTKTTTTTAGCTGGAAAACTACTTCAAGTTTGATATGCAGCTGGGTACATTATACCCATTAACCAGGGATTCCTGTAGGTCACAGGAATTATCAACCTGCRAAACAACATTTTAGACACAACACCCAGATGGATCTTTATTTGAGACATCCATGGAGCTTAGTTAAAACCCAAGCTAACTCYTATCTTAAGCCATAGGTAATTAATTTCAGCTGTAGCTTCCGTTCTATTTTAAAATGTCTTTCTGCCATCAAACACAAAATAAGAGAGGGATCTATAAATGTAACAGAGATAATACGAGAATTATTCAAAASAAGCTATGACAGTGAAGTTTCTAAACTGCTTTTGAACCAGCAGAAGCATCCTGCAGAGAAGTATCACTGACAGTTATGGCTGCTTTAACCAAAGGTTCTGGACAGAAAAGGCAAGCATCTCCTTAGGATCCATTCAAGGTTTTCCAAACCTGGAAGAATGCAAGTGCAAACCTGCATGACCTTCCTCTGTTTTAAGGGCACAGAAGACGAACACAGGAAAAGCAGAACAGTTTTAGCAGCATAGCCACCACTGGTTTAGCATATCTAGTGTAAATCTGCATACCTGTTTTACAGTCTCTTCTTCCCCTACCCATCAACACATCTGTCTTTATGTGGCTAAGTACAGGGTTTGCTTCTATCCACTTCTTCAAAGCCTGGAGAGCAAATCAGGGAGTCAGATATGCAGATGAAATGCTAGTTTGACATAGGTAGATCTTTCCTACTCTTCCCTAGTCAATTAATACTTCCAAAAGAAGACTCAATAGCAGAAAACAAGGTGTAACTTGTGTGTCAGGAGGGAATATTTTTTAATAGRTGAGAAAGCAAGGGTCACACCATGATGCCCATTAAATCATGTCAGACTGATTTCCCCCTCTCCTACTCCTGCAACTTAAAGGCTGGCTAGAGAGCAAGCAGCTTTTCACTGCTGAAAAGTTTGCATTTATTTCTTATAAACTAACAGATCACTGAATGCTACACCTCTAGCATCAAAACAAAGTAGTTACTCTTTACAAACTGGACTTCTGCTGCACAGTGACAGTAGCACATTCAAACTGCTCTTACAGAAGAAGAAAATTCAGCCAAACTACTATAGGCTTTTAAATTTAAAATGGAAAGCTGCCAGCAGATTCTCGGCCTTGTTAGTTTGGACTTTAGCCTGCTTTTAACTTTTTCTGGTTTGCAATACATCGAGCATGTCTGGATGAARAGGATAAAGAGGGGGCTGGGTTGTTCAGCTGATAAATCTGTTTACAGTAGACAGAGACAGCTGATATTTGCAGTAAATGTTTTAATCTACTCATGCTAATGATTAGCAGCACATTAACTTCAAGCACAAACCTTTTCTAGGAGCAAGGTTCTGTAAGGGAAGAAAAGCATCGTCCAGCCTAGATCCTTGATCATAGGTGAGCATGATATAGACTCTATAGACTTATATAGATATATAAGAAGAGTCCAAAAAACATCTGATGCACAAAGATTTTCCTTTTTCTTGATCTAAAACAGGTGCTAGGGCACAGACCTTCCTTAGGTCTGTAGGAATCCTCTGAGAAATATGTAAGTATCTCCTGATCTGCAGTCCATAATGGAGTAGAGCTGCTGATTCTTAACACCCTTACCTTGAAGTCAAAACCCTTAAAACACATCTTGTTGTAACTGACTTTAGGYCTAAAATAAAAATCTGATGGCTTAATGATCAACTATGACATGCAGCTAGATGTCATGAAAGACACCATAGCTGTATTGTTAGTTTTCAGAAAAAGAAAAAAAAAACACCAAAAAAAACAAACATCACTCATCCTGCCTCAGAACATCAGGGCTTACGTAGACAGCTAAATAAATTAGAAAGATAAAATACATGCACATTTCTCTATTTCAGATCAAAATGGGAAGGGTAATTTGATGAGGCATTTGATTTTCCCACCTCCCATTTTAGGAGTTTAGAAAAGAAATGTCATACAGTTACTAAGGCTCTTGTCTTGGCAAAGAGAATTGTGCGAGTCTCTGGGTTATAGCGGTACGCCTCATCCAGGATGCAAGTGAGCTCTTCCAACTTGGGATTCTCATTTGACTCATCTTTTGAGAGGGCAGTCAGCTCTGGTTCTTTCTCTGAAAGAGAAAAAAAAATGTTTCTTGAAAAATTTACCTTTTTTAATGCAGAAAGGCAGAATTCCCAACAAACCTGCTTTCAAACAGCACACACACTCTCTTTAGCTTATTTTTTTATTTTCTATTCTGTTCTTTCAGATGCAAGCAGGGAAATCGCTGGTTAAATGCAAAATCCCCAGAAAAAATCCAAAATTATTAATATCTCGCATTTTTTAGCAAACTGACATGAGAACTCGTGATACACTCTGTATCAAAAAAGAGCAACAAAACAAACTCAGCTCCTGTGCTTTTTCTTCCTGGAAAACAACTGACACTCAAGGACAGGCAGCCCAGTCATTTAAAATTGCAGTCAACACTGCAACACACTGGACTACAGGCTGGAATATAGCCCACTGCTAACTAAATCAGAAGTCAGAGAACAGTGACAACCTCTGACTTCCGATGAGAAGGGTACAAGGGCCACCTGCTTCTTCCCAGAAGACTGGGACTGGCCAGGAGGCTAGGCAGTGCACTGAGCAGTGCATGTTGGCTTATCTAATGCTACCAGCATCAATGATTGCAGACCATCCCGCTACTTGTGGGGCACAGCCATAGGGGCAGTGTTGCCTTATCTCCAAGCCAGGCATGTAAGAACTTACTACAGCATCCAGGTACAAATATTACTATTTTATCAGCTTCTGCACTAGAAGCTTACAGTCCCAGAAACTTAGTCCCCCCTGACTTGCCCTAATACTGCACTTGCACCCATGCAGTCACCACATCTTCTGGAAAGTGCAATTTCTGGAAAAACAACTGCATTTACTCTGAAGAAAACACCTGGACCATCCTGCCATAAGCTCTCTTCTCCCCTGCAACTGTCACAGGTACTGTGGGAAATACCTTGAAATTTCTCCGTCAGTTGCTTCTCTAATTTTGTATATGGTCCATTTTTTACGTTTGTGAAAAATTCATTTAGGTAGGCTAAAGCATCTTCGATGCGGGCATCTTCACTGATAATGAGAGCGTCGTTTAATTTCTGCTTGGAAAGAGACACATTCATTTAGGCCTCATTTTCCCCAGGGTGGGATGAACACAAATTTTACTTAGCTAGATTAACTGTTGCAAACTTGTGGTGTTCTTCCATTTCCATGACAACACAAGCACTGCAGAGTCTCCTCTGCACCAATATCATAGAGATATCTCTTACATGCCTGATGCTTTAGCCTGTGTCAACTTGTTGCAGTCTTCAACATCCTCACTTAGTGGAGAGGCAAGTACAGATCTCTGCACTGTTTTAACCAGTGGCAGGACTCATGGGAACAGCCTGAAGCTGAATCAGGGGAGGTTTAGATTGGATATCAGGAAAAGGTTTTTCACCCAGAGCATGGCTGGGCACTAGGACAGGCTCCCCAGGGAAGTAGTCACAGCACCAGCCTGACAGAGCTCAAGAAGTTCTTGGACAATGCTCCTGGGCTTATGGTGAGGATGTCCTGTCCAGGGACAGCACCTGGACTCAATGATCCTTGGGGGTCCCTTCCAACTCTGCATATATTCTACAATTCTAAATAGAACAATTGGGTCAAAATCTACTTCTAGGTGAACATATCAATATTAGAAGGAACAGAAAGACTCTGCTTCTGCATGGAAGGAAAGAGGATACACACTTACCCGCAAATGTTCAGTACAAATGAAAATGTCTCTACAAATACTGCTCTCCTTCTCCTTATCTTCCAGTTGTAACAGTCTGCATTTCTTCTGAGTGGAAACTATCCAGTGTTCATATCTCTGTGTTCCAAAGTAATTCTTGTTGATTTGGGAGATGGTATCTATTAAAGCARAGAAAAAAATTGTTCATCTCAAATAACAAATAAAAAGCATTAGCTAGAGGATAACACATTTCCCACTAATATTGGCTCTAAAAAGCCCATGCAAAAGAACAGTTTTATGATACAATTACAGAACTGCTGAGGCTGGAAGGCACACAGGAGGAACCGTGATGCAAAATAAGCTTCAGACGTGCTTGCTTAATGTAACATGCATTTAAAAAATCTCTTTGTTTTTTGATCAGGCTTCTTGGGTTTTGGGTTGTTTTGCTGGATTATTTTTGGTTGCATGAGGGTTCTAATTCTCCCTCCCTGCCCCAGAATATAGTTCACTCTCAAATATCTGGAAAGTGGAGGGCAGGGTGGAGATCTAAAACTGAGGCAAACAGGTTTAAGGCACTGCAGTCAGTGTGCAAAAACTTAAGTCTAAGCACAGACAAAGTCCTTTAATCCAGAGCTGGAGAGACCAAGGSTGATCTTGGGCATATCCATTCATGGGTCTCTGCTTTGTACCCCACTTCTGCTCTCCAGTTTTTCATACAAGCCGCTTACTGGACACCACTTAGGAACTCCGCAAAAGCAGAAGAGATCAATTTATTTCTGAAGGGTTACAGAATTAATCTCACGCTCATAAAATTATTTTCATAATCATGCATCTCCTCTCCGCAAACCTTCCCACCAGAGCAGCTCCTGAAACTGGAACCCTACTGACAATTGTTTCTTTTCTTAGGCAGCCATATCCTCTCTCCAGTGATGTTCATGTTGCACAGATCCTACTCTGAAACATTACCTCAAAGGCTTTTCAATGGAAAATAATGRAAACCTGGGAAAAAGTGGAAATAGGAATACTCAGAAGCTGGAGGAGGACAGAATGCTGACCAGAAAAGGTGCCCAGAGCAACCCCAGAAATAACTCTGAGTGCAGTTTGGAGACCASAGAAAACACAAGAAGTGTGAGAGCAGCAAGTGTGAAAATTAACTCTTGCTGTAAGGAAAAAAWTATAACATTCAGAGTAATACCACTGTGTTGTTTCTTATTTTCCTAACAGAGACAGATTAGGTGTGAAGGATTTGGAGAAATGTTTAAATAAAGGTATCTCTCATCAATGGAATCCAGCCCACTGCATTTTGAATGCAAAGCCCTTTTGTTTCAGATTCTTTAAATTAAGAAGGATTTGACAGTGTCAAGAGCACACCATTTTTAGTCGCATGCAGGCTGAAATTCAAGCAAAAAYGTTAATGATTATTAAACTAATCAGGTATAACAGGAAAATAGTTGAATCTCCCATTTGTGATCTTTTATTTAGGATATATTCGTTAAATCCAACTAAAAATGAAAGAGAAAGGAAGTGAAAAAAGAATGTCTGTTGTAGCAGCTATAAGGATTCACAATTATTTAAACAAATACTGGATGGCTATACAGGCATATTACAGCATCTTACCCACTGAGTAAGTCTTCCTCATCAACATCTCTGTCTCAGACATCAGAACTGAGATAATGTCTGCAAAGTGATTCTGAGCTCGCATTTTAACCCATCTGATATCTAGAGAAAAGAAATGTAAGTCAGTGTGCTGTGTAAGTAAAACATTTCCTCAGGAAGCACAGAACAAATTCTTGTCCAGAAGAATGCTATACGTGGTTCTTCATGCAATCACAATCAAATTTATTGCTAATGAGCACTGTAGGTGCACAGAAAAAGCAGCCCCCAATCCTCACTGGCAGAACTGAATAAAAACTAGAGATGATGCATCAACAGCAGAGAAAAAATATGCCCAAGTGGCCACTGCCTTACTGCAGGAGATTGCAAGCCTAAATTGCAAGTCTAAACTTATTTCAAGCTAGCAGGAAGCAAAGTTCCTGTGTTTTACCTTTATCTAAAAAAACAGGAGAATTGGGYGACTGCCATAATCACAGTGCTTTGCAATTCACAGGAAAATAAAAAAGGAAGTGTACTTACGTGTTTCTGGCTTGTTTCCAAACCTTTGCAGATCTTCTTTGTTCTCTCTGACAGTGGATATGGCCTGAATGTCAAGGTAGGAGCAGAGGGTACAGATGTGCTCTACTGTTTCATTAGTGCTCTTGGCATTACCAACCCCAACAGAAGCAGTTAAACCTACAATCTAAGCACACACATAAATAGCAGTGGTTGCTCCTTTGTCACRAATGGAATAAAAACAGGAGACATTGTTACCAGTCACCAAATTGCCATCACCTTCAAACACATGGAAATGAAACAGGCAGCAGAATAAACAAGAAGCAGGCACAAAATCTGAAGAACCAAAACCTGTATGTATTCATGCCCTCTCCAAGGCACTCAAGATGAGAGTATTTAAACCTAAAATAAACTACCCAGCCACTTAAATCTACAGCAAGTTGGAATTGTCAGTGCTYATCATACAGAAGAAGACCAAACCCACACTCAGACCCATCCTTTGCATTCATTCATTCAGAGATGTCTTCCCAGCTGGATGAAAACCTCATGCCAGCAGTGGTGGTGGCTCCATTTTATTGGGCAGAAAACAGCAACAGAGAGGTAACAAGGAGATTACTAAATTACATCCTTTCTCCTCAGTTCAGCTCTTCCTTTGTCATGCTTGATCAGTCTTTCTTGGCAGCTGCAGGGAAAATGTAACATGGAAAAAAGCCTGGAAATGTCCAAGCATGAAAAAGTCTTCCAGATGCTGCCATTTCTATTGCACTTGTTGTTAAATGGGAGTTTGAACTTGAGCACAAAAGGCAAGACTTTGCTGAGTGCATTGCAGAACACTTTCCTCTAATGTATCCACCACTGATGGGCTGGGCCTTACCTGAGGCAGCTGGTTTGCAGAGGAGTCAAGTTTTTGATCCAGGTATCTGGCCATCAACACATTGTAAGGGTGGTTGCCTGTAGTGTTGTGGCACTCATCAAATATCATCAGAGTGAAGATGGAGAGGGAACTAAGGTTCCCTTTCTCCAAGCTATTCAGAAGAATCTGTGGCGTTAGCACAATGATGTCACTGTCTTGTATAACATTTTCTACAGAGATATTTGCAACCGTTTCACCACAAATTCCTTGAACAGAATATCTGGAAAGAAGATGCAAAAAACAGGGTATGAAAAAGGATATCTTGCAGGACAAGGAAAGCTAGAAAAATGAGCTTTTCAGCAAGCATGAAAGGCAGTTACTGAGTTTCAAATGTCAAAGAGTTGGAGCTGGCAGGATGACCACAGAAGCTGAGAAAAAAAAAAAGCTGAGGGTAAATAACTGGATTTTCAACTACCATTAACAAAAATGTATCATATTTGAGGAGTGATTAACTTGTACTTGATTTAAGCTGCATTTGTCAGTTCACATGTAACATTCCTTTTGTGTACATGTCTGGCATCATGGGACTGTTTCTGCCCAGTAGCCTTTTTCCCAAAGCTGTAAGGATACATATGTGGATGTTCAGTAACCAGTTCGCTCAAAATCTGAAGATATAGGTTGGTAATGCTCCTCTAAGCAATTTGCAGTCCTGTCTGAGAGGTGGACTATCATTTTCTGCCTAGAGGCTGTTAAAACAAAGAAGTTTGGGTCCTTCCATTTAGAAAAGAGAGACTCTGAGAATGGCAAGAATACCRCTGCTACTGTGAGGAACTACCTCATCTTTGGAAGCAGGTATGAAAGGAGTCTCAAGAGAGAACACACCTCACCCTTTAAGTACAGAAATACTTTCAACATTTCTATAGATGTGTARCTATGAGTGGTTAAACTCTCCAAAAGCAGACTTGACATTCTCCAAACAAAGTCTGCCATGGCAATGCCATTCTTGCAGCTACACATCATCCTGATGTTACTGTCAAGCACTCTTGTTCACCAGTAAACCCATTACATCTTGCCCTAGCCACAGCTAACCTATAGGGCAGTTCATTTCCTGTGGAGGAAGCCACCAGGTAGAATTACACTTACCCACTTCTTTCAAAATGCTGCCTGAATACATTTTTCTGTTGCTCATACACTGGCACTTTGGTTGCAAGGAAGACAACTTTTGCCTTTCTTCCTGAAGGAATGTTTTGCAAATGATGTTCACAAATCAGAAGCGCCACAAAAGTTTTTCCAGATCCTTCAAACAAAAAACATGAAAGGTAAAGGACTAGTACGAAAAGGTGTATCTGTAAGCAGTGGCTTATCTCATCTGAATGCCTTGTAACAAAGGGAAGCTGACAATGGGGCCGTTACTCTTCCAGACTTGAACACATCTGGAGAAGATATGAACACAAGCATGTTGTTTACTTGAGTAGGGAATCATCCCTTTCTCTCTCACAGTCTCAGTCTGTAAAGGCCATTAAGCAGTCACTGGGGATTAAAATCCATTTGCAGTTGTATTTAAATTCTTTGAAATCACTGAGTCTGTTTTTCCCTCTTAGCATGTGCTCTCAAATCAAACTATGTATAGACACCAGCCCTTGCAGCTTCCATCCTTCCCCAACAGCCTTGCTCCTCTCTCAGCTGTTTTCCTTTGGCCTTCAGGCTCACTGTGCAGGCTCCCCAGAGCTCTTCTCTGCCTCTRTTGTCCCACTTGCCTCTCCAGGGCTTAGGGGAAAATAAGGCTGTCTGGATGTTGTAGGCATTGGAGCAGGGAAGAGAGGGAAGCCTCAGGCTAACTCACTCTATTTTCCCTTCAACTTGCAAGACAAATTTCTTAAATATCTGCAATAAGTGACTGGCTTTAACTGAAAAACCCACACTGAGGAGTGAGAAAGCAGAAGTCAGAACACGGAAATGAATACTGAATGTGCTGAATACAAGCACTGATGTGCCAACAGGCACGTCTGCCTTGCCAGCCTCTGTGCTGCCCATGGTCATTAACTGCAGGGTAGATCTGGATCTACTGCAAGGGAGACAGCTTTGAAAGAAAGGACTGAAGAAGTCTGATTCAACCTTTACCATTCCCTGTCCTTCACAGCCGTATGCACCAAGAGCATACGTATGCACCATTTTTCTAAGAAATGTCTGTCTCCTTACCTGTGGGGGCACAAATCAATGTGTTTTTCCCATCAATAGCAGGCTGTGCAAGCTCAATCTGGTAGCTCCTAGCCTTCTTTGGTTCATAAACAGATGAAGACTCACAGACACTTTCTAGGATAAAACAATGTTTTYGTGAAGAGTGTTGCAATAAAAATGCAAAAAAATACGTTGCTCCCCATACAGTTGCTAGCTRAAATGATAAAGGTGGACAAGTCCTTGCAGTCTGCACAGAACATTCTCTGACAGACAAACCTTTTAAAAGGACAGATGCACCAAACAAGAATTTTGTGGGAGTTTGATGGCACACTTTTGTTACCCCTCAAATGTGATTCATGAAATGAATACATTTCAAGGTCTTGGCTGATGATGCTCACTTCAACTGGTCTTTTTTCAACTCAGAATGAAAACACAAGGGATTTTTTTCCCCAAATACATGCACAGGATTTATTTTAGCTTTCTGCTCTACAGACTTTTGAAGTTATCACTCTGTTAAACTGTGGTCTTGTCAGAGTGTTTGGACTTACGGAACAGGAACTAGAAACTACTAGTGGAGCAAAATTGGCCATGACAGTCACTGCATAGATCCTTTGCAGTCACATTCACTTCTCTAAAATGGTTAATATCAGATCATGTGTGAATTGATTATATCAGAGAAGAGGTGATGAACAAACCCCAAACTGGTGTTTGGGGACTGGTTTTGATAATGTGCTGACAGAACAACTTTTCATTAGAAATGTGATAAATGAGGTGCAACCCCTMACATTTGCAATGCCCAGCATGAGATCCTTTAAACATTAAAACAGAAGACAGCTAAATCAAGTCGGAGATTTGCACTAATTCCTCAGTACCTTCAACTGTGGCACACTACATCTGTGTCCTTCAGGAATCTAAGGAAATGGAAAATACCAACCACAAACTTCTAAGTCCTTAAGACTTACCTGAAACCGAAGAGAGATTTTSACTGAGATTATCACATTCTGCTTCTTCAAAAAATGTCATCATGGTTTCAAAGCGATTATCAGAGGCATCTGTCATTTCGACATCATCATCTTTCCCATTATCTGCATAAATGGAAAAAAAAGGCATGTTATTGATCCTTATGATTTAAAGACACATTTGCTGTCATGGCAAGGTGAAGGAGTTGATTGCTGGAAGAAAAAGACTACACAAAATGATGCTGCATACAGGCTCCTTTTCAAGGAAGATGGATRGCACTGAGAATCTTGGTCTTAGAAGAACACAATGTATGTGTAACACCTTCCAAAAAAACAAAGGAGACAATAGATTGGGAGGAAGGTTTATCCTCTGTGTTTAGTGAAAAGAAGTAACTGTGTAACAYGGACATTAACCACAAGCATGAAAAATTCTTAGGAATTCAAATAAGCTTTGTAAATTCGAGATTACTTTCTCCCCATCTGCTGGAAGGACCAAGAAATTGTAAGAATATCTCTATTCTTTATATTACACAATAAGTAATATAAATACAGGTTAAGATTAAGATTAATCAAAAGAGCAATTTTCTTTGGTGTTATAATTAACACCTTCTCAAAGAACCATCCCTGGGCCTGTATGGAGAGTCTCTGCAAACAGAACATATGATAACAAAGCACTGCTTTTGGACTGGGAGAAAGATCACACCTGCACATCAATCCAGCTCCAGAAAGCAYACAATATCTGCAATTAATTTCTGGTACCAACTTTTCTTAACTGCCAATACTAAAATGTTTCCAGTATGGACAATGTCTCTTCAGTAGGCTGACTTTGGCTTTGCTGAGTTGGATGTTAGACGAAGCTGCCCCAAAAGACAGTGGTAACTTCAATTTAAAAATGTAACTGTCAACAAATAATATGTATAACCACCAGCTACATAAAATAATAACTATCTACATGGAGGTATTATGCTTATGTATTACTTTACCTATATTTTAATAAATTTATTAATTATGTCTACAACTTTATGCATATATCATAATTAATTATCCAGATAAGAGATGGAAAGGTAAATTCAACAACAAAAGCAAAATCTTATGAGAGGCAATTCTGCACTTTTACAAAATATGAACATAATAACTTGGTAAGGGCTGTGTATKAATTTCTCATAGAAAAAGGTGTATTATCTGCTCTGGGGATCATGGAAGTGTATCACTCTCTAGACTATCACATTACTAACCATGTTTTATCAGAAAATATGGCATTCATCACAACTCAAGCAACCAAAAAGATGGAATCAGTTTAATAAAGATGGGAAGGAGGAAGATAACTAKTTGGCTATTTTTATGCCTTCAGGGCCTGTGCTATCTGATTGCCCTTACCAAGAAAAGGTACCACACCTAACCATTTGGGAGGAAGACCAGTCAAAAACTAACTACTGTCTGTTTGAAGGATAGTACTTGTATTGAATTTTATATCAAAGACATTTAAAATAAATTTTTWAAAGGTTTTTCTTTTTAGACCACAACATAGTCTGACGGTATCCTTCTAAACTAGTCTTATTCTCCTGAAAAAAAATAACTCTCTGGTATAAGAATGGGAAAAGAGTATCATAAAAACAATTCACATTTTACCTTCTCTTACATTCCAGAGTTCACTTGCATTGTAATATCCTGCATTATCCAATGCCAGCTGAAGGCTTTTGGGCCAGTTTTCCTTATCCGAGCGACAGAGGCATTCAATGAGTTTAGTGATCCCGGCCGCTTTGCTTCTGTACTCACTGATCTGCACACACCACAAACAGAAACTGTAGGTTCTGAGCAATCAAACCCWCTGCTCTTTGCTTGGTAGGTGACTGTGTTATGCCTGAGGTTCAGTCGAAAACTGCATTTCCTTCTCAATGAATACAAGCTTTGCAATGAGACTCCCATTTACCCACTACAGCTTCAATTCTGCCAGTGTAGTYACACACTGAGCTTAGCCAGGCTATAACAATAGGCATGCCATTTGTTTGAATATTTGTAAATGGTGTGAAACATCACACAGCTATTCTGTCAATTTTCTGCCTGGCAAAGTCCTTGTAATAAACTCTATCTGCCATAAACCTCTGAGGCTTTCCATTTCAGAATGGGAAAAGAAAAAATTATAAAAATTATGGCAGTCYTGTAGTCAGCCATCCTCCTCATCCAGCCACCTGTCACACAGGCAGGGGGAATCATCCCACAAGTGAGSAAGTCAGCTCTTCTGTGAAGCAAAACTAGGCAAATACCAGGATTTTACCATACCTGCAGGATCTCATCACACTCCCTCTCTATCAGGCATGTGTTTATGTATGGCATGATTGCTACAGGATCAATTTCTAGCATTGTTGCTTCTATCCGCTTYAACAACTGCCTGTGCAGCTCCAGTTTTTCCAGTTTGCTGAAGTCCCAGTTTTCAATTGCTTCTGCCAGTCCAGTGTAACCTTTCAGAAAAAGAGACAAATCATTACTGTGAATTCAATCTCTAGCTAGAATAGGTAGGAACAAGCTGAAAAAACATTTTCTCAGACATGCTGGAGAAATTTAAATTATTTTCTCCTGTAAATGGTAAAAATCTAGGTGATTATTCTATCTAATGAGTGGCTATTTTCCTTTATAGCACATCTATGTCTAATATGAAAAACCCTATGCTAAAAGAGCAGTAGCAACTGCAAAAAGAAAAGAGAGCCACACTATGTCACATATCACCCAAGCAACTAACTCCATTCCTGTCTTTCAATCGTATAATCCTTGCAATTCTTGCATTTCATKATTCTCTTCCACAGGATTCCCAGATCAAAGGACACTAGTCAGAATCACAAGATGTTTGTCCTTGCCTACACCCTCCTTCAAAAATCCCTGCTGTACTGGATTCAAGCCAGTCCCTGACTGAAAGTAGTACAGACACCTGCAACCTAGACAGTCATCAAGTAGCTGAAAATACTGTCATACTGGAACAGACAGTGGCAGGGAAGCATATTTTAAGGACTTGTGTGATTTGCTGTGTAGGCTTCCAAAGTGGAAAAAAGCAGATCAGGGTCCCAGAGGACCTTGTGRGCAAACAGAAGGAATTTGCCTAACTTCTTATTTCCTTTTAGAAGAGCAGGAGAGTCGTGTGGATACTTACCACCATAATGTCTTTAGTCTAAGTATTACTTATTCCTGCATCTGCCAAAAAGAAGAGTAATCCTAAATTCTAGTCTCTGGCCCAATTAACAAGTACTTGGGATAGCACTTTCAATCAGCAGGCTAATTGTCTCAAATTTTTGCTGAAGATACATGAAACTGAACACTACTAGGAAGTTCAAAGTAGATAGTTCTGAAATTCAGAAATGAGGATTATCACAGACTGTTAATAGGTTGCTCTGGACCTAGTACTTGCTATAAGGGATGAGTGGGTTACATCCAAGTKATAGGAAACTTTGTAATATTTGTTTGCTGAGATGATTATTCTAATTAATRGTGAGGAGATGAAAACAAAAGTAGCTTAAGGCATGAGATTGTGGGGTTCAACGTATCTAACACAACACCAACAAGAATCTATGATACAATATACGTGTATAGAAGAAAGCTGGCAGATGCTGCTAATTTTATACCTTCACAATCTCCTCTATTTCAAAAATAGAACTTACACATCAAGTAGTTACAGCTACTGTGGAAAAATCATCCTTATAAACTACCAATGGCTACTTACTTCTTGAAAAAGAAGACTTTCAATGCCACCGAGTAATTTAATTTTTTTAAAAAGTCATTTAAGTCTCTGCTGTTGAGTAAAGTTGCCCCACGCTACCAGTCAATGCCCACGCACCTCCTGAAACCCTTTTGGCTTTCTGTTTCAGAGGATTTAGCCTTATTTCCTTGTATTGTGAGAACAATGGCTGCCTTGTTTCTTCTCTAAAGGTTCTGAGACAAGTCTCCTGTCAATGAGGCTTTCACCATCCTCAGAACTATTCCAGCTGTGTCACCTCCCTAYAGGCTTATTCCCAGATTGCCTTTTCCTGCCTGGTGTGACAGGACCGGCGGCTGAACCCACGGCCGACAGAGCGCCCCTGCGGGTCCGGGCAGCGCCGGGCGGCTCCGTCCGGCTCCCGCTGACCGCGGGCGGCTGTTCCAGCTCGGGGGGCAGCGCCAAAACCCCTCCCGGGAGCGGCACCCACCTGCTGCAACCAGGGCATCCAGGAAGGCCCGGAGCCAGCCCTCCGTCTCCAGCAGCAGCACGGCGTCCAGGAACAGCGCGGCGGCCGCCGTCACCCCCTTCTCCTCCTCCTTGCGGACCCTCTCCTTCACCTCTGGCAAGAAGCCGGCACAGGCAGTGAGGGGAGCGGGAAGAGGGAGGGGYGGGGGCGGCGGGCGCGGGGCAGCGCCGCTGCCGGCTCTCACCGTCGGACAGCCAGCCCGTCATGTTGCCGAGGATGTACACGGGGTTCAGGATCCTCTCGATGTACCGCCGGTAGCAGCGCAGGTTCCCCCTCTCCTCCGCCGTCATGGCGAGGCCGGCTGCTCACCACCGCCGCCGCCGGTCCCGATCCCGGTCCCGATCCCGGTCCCGCTGCCCCGGCTACCACCCCAGCCACGGCACGAGGAGAGCTGGTAGGGAGCGAGCGGGAGCCGCCCCCAGGCAGGGAGCGACGGGAAAAAGAAACTTCAGTCCAGCCGAAGAACGGAAACTGAAAGCGGTCTGGAAGGGGAACGCTGCGCTCCGCTTGTATCTGTCCTGAGCAAAAGGAAAAGGGGACCTCCTCCGCACCCCATAATCATATGCGCATGCATAGGGTTAGAAAGGCTGTAACCAGCTCGTTTTTGGGGCTGCCAGGATGAGAAAAAGCACAGTGAAGAAATAGGAGTAAACGCATCAGCCTACCTTCTCTTCCCTCTTGTGCCCAGRAAAACCTGAACGGGCTTTTGTGGGCTTTATCCTGGGGTGGTTTTTAAAGATAGAAGCACTCCTAAAAGCTTTCAGAAAATGGACCAGGCCGGTGAACATCGAAGGAGAAAGGCTTACCAAAGTCCTGTTGCAGGGCAGAAAGCAGCCACGGTCGGAAGTGTTGCTAAACATGACAACGCCACACTCAAGCCTCCCTCTCACCGTGTGCTGAGTGGATGCGCCATACTCAAACAGATGTCAAGTACTGGCCCAACACAAGATTCCTGCTTTCTAAAGCCGGCCAACACAAGACCTCCGAGTCACGGGCTTGTACTGGACAGACGGGGTAGCAAAGGCAGAAGGAGGGGCATTGAGGAAGACACTGGCATTTCTTTTTCTACTCTTTTCTAGTCCACTTTTACTTCAAGTATTTAATATCCTTCCTTTCCTTTTCTTAAGTCTTCTGTCTATTGGAAGAGCGATTGSGCATTGGAATMGGCTGACCAGGGAAGTGTTGGAATCACCATCCCTGGTGACCCCCCCGAAGGTCTTTAAGAAAAGACTGGGGGTGGCACTTGGTGCCGTAGTTGACAAGGTGATCAGAGGTTGGATTCAATCATCTCAAAAGTCCTTTCCAACTTAATTCGTTCTGTGATTCTGTGGTTTCACAGTAAATAAGGRAAGTATGGTTCTTAAAGGGCTGTAAGGGTCATTAGGGAGCTTTGCAAACACCTTTGGTGTGGTTTGCTGTGTAAACCTAGTGTCAGACAGCATGAGCCCGAGCAGTGTGTGGATTGCTGCGACGGAGTAGGCAAGGGGCAGCAGGACTTCCATGGGCAACTCCATTTTCATTCTGTAAGTCAAGAGGATATTAATATGTCCCAATTTTAAAAACCAGGCATTTCAGAGACCTTCTTTCCATCATTATGCAAGCTAGCTGCTTGTGGATTGATGCCTCTATTTAAGGACTAAATTGCCTCCAGTCGCAGGGGTGGGACTGCTGAGGGCAAGGGGATCTGGCAGCAGGTAAGATCCCTGAGGAAACCAGAGTGCTTGTTTCCCAAGATGCCTCTTTGTGTGCATCCTACCTCACTTCCTTCCCAGAGATCCTCCATTCCTCACAATGTCCTTGACTGCAAGGTGCACAGACTCCTGCTTCAGCTTTCCATGCTTAATGCTGAATGAAGTAAAATACACAAGAGCAAGGGTTGCTTTGGCCTTGAGACCCAAAGTAGCTCTTTGATGTCCTGAGAGTGTGCTACTGGATATCCAGTGAGCAGTTAAGACACAGTAACTATCAACATCAATACAAAATTAATTGGATTTGCTAAATCCCTAGAGTTTTGTGTGGAAGACTTGAGCTGGCAGTATACTGGCCGGAGAAATGTGTTGATAAGTTGTGCTGCATCTCCCTCTGTTGACAAGACCTGAATTGCACTTGACGAAAAATCAAGGGAATGGTGGCTTTTATTTCTACCTTCTTCCTTAGAAGGAATCTGAGGTGATCTTTGAAACTGTCCACTGCTGTAAGTTCCTCGATAATCATCCAACCTGCAGAGAAAAAAAAATTAGAAAAAAAWTTAAATGCAATTATTAACTTTTAATAAGTGCTGTGTGAGACCAGATGGTAGGTTCTGTTGTGGCAGGAGAAATGCATAATGTTTTTGATAGAAWACAGTAGACCAGAATGCATTGGTATGCCTCCAAACAACATAAGGTGCTCAACTGTTTGTTTCACTTCAGTATSTACTGCCTCTCTTGTGAAATCCTCACAGGTCTCTGGCTCTAAACCAAGGGTTTGAAACACCTTTTGAACAAACACTGCCATTCTCATTCCTTGGTGACTCCTCCATCTGATCCTATTGAACCTTCCCTTGGGTTAACCTGTAAGAACAGCAAGTGTGTTTTCAAAGTGACTTTTTGCATGGTATTTTATGTTTCTTGGGAAAAAACATGATCTCTGTTTAGAATTATTTTCTTCACCTTAAAATGTTCTTTCTGTTTCCTCTGCATGGGAAGACACCCTGCAGAGATSTTAGAAGACATTAAAATTATATTAGAGTTTACTTTTACTCTTTGCAAGGCAAAAGACAAGAAGAAGAAGAAAAAGTTATTTGAATTACCTTTGCCTGTTCTGTGTCAGGAACCCAGCACAGTGCATAAGTAGCTTTGTAACAGAGCAAAATTATCCTTGTGACACTCTTATCTTTGGCTTAAGGAAAATCTTCAAGATACTGTCTTCTTCAAATCTTGAAGTTACTACTGCATTTGAAGTAGACTGGAATCTCCTGTAATGCTTTCAGCCTTCCCTTGTGAAATGAATATCAGTTTTTATTCTAGTGTATTTTGTCTCAAGCACTTTACATCCTAATACAGTGAGACAGAAACTGCACCTGAACTCARGRGCTAAATATACAAAGAAACAGGAAWGAGCRGAGGGGGCTGACAATGGTTGTTAATGTTTCATGTCTTRTGAAGCAGATGATGAGTGCTGCCAGCAGGGCTGTTCAATGCTGCTCACTGATAAACCTTGCCCATCTGGGGGCTATATTTATTTTTCACAAGACTTGTAAAGTGTCTTTGTCAACCAACATGTATGATRTTCCAGTCCTGATTTTCAACAGGCATTTGGTACTGCACATTCCTCTCCAAAATATTGCAGGAGCTGTTTGCCCAAGAAATTTTTTTTAATCCTGGAAACTAGTGCAATAGAAAGATAAGAGTAATTTATGACTGACAGCATCTGAAGATGCCCAAATCTTCTTTATCTCAATTATTTTAATGCCTAATTTTTTGCTAGAAGGCTCATACTAGAAATTAAACCTCTGAAATGATGTTGTGCGTTCCCCATAGTATTCAGCACAGTCATGTCCCATGGGTAGCAAAAAGGAATTATGTTCCACTGATTAATGTTCATTGAAGTCTTTACAGGTTTGACTAGCCAGAAGAACTCCCTCCCATAGGAGGTAATTAATAGGAAATAGTAATATTATAAGCCAAGACAAACATCATGGAACTTACCCGTGGCCTTAGCAAAAATGTAAAAATAAATGYATAATGCCTGATGTGCAAAGAGACAATGAAACAAACTTCGTAGGACACGCTGGGTGGGATTTGTTGCGAGCCTCATCATTATCGGCCATGGACTTTAGGTAGAGAGTGCTCTGTTTGTTCAGTGATTTCTCAAAGGCATGTGTATGCACATGGTGGGACATACATCCCAGTGYCTTTGAGGAGAAGGTCTGCAGAAGAAAAGAGCATACCACTTCTATCAGGTTCCACCTAGGAAAAGCACGTTAACATGAACCACCCGTAACATGCCCATGTTATGAAATTATCTTTTTAAATGAGAATTTGAGTTAGTGTAAAAACTGTGAAACATTTTCAGTCTAAGGACATGAGCCCATTAAGAAAGTTATATATCTCCTCTYGCAGTGCAGACTGACAGACTGACAGATGTGACAAGGAACATCCTGAGCCCTGTGTCTTGATGGGTGCTCAATTTGTTAAGTAAATCCTGATACRTAGGGAGTCRTATTTTTACCTCTCAGTCTGGTGTCCCTTTRCACAGTCTTGCTGACCACATAGGTWCCTTGAGGCTAAGTTTCATGCACATCAAGTGTTTCCATGATATTTAAGCCCACCTACACCCGTGCAAATACTTGGTTCCTCCACACYACGGGTAGAGCAGGTGCTCAGCTGATAAACACAGACTTCAGGTACACTGCAATGCCACAGCCACTGGAGTAATGGACAGCATGGACAGCACCAAACTGTTGTTCATATGATAATACAGTTGGATTCAGGGGTAAAAGCTGCTGCTGTGAAAGTCAGCGGTAGCTCTACCACCCTTCTCAAGCACAGCAACACTCACACAAATAAGACTCTTCATGTCAGGAAATTTGTCTGTGTGTGTCAGCATAACTGTGTCTGATTGACCCTGCTTTGGCTTCATCTTTAGGTGAATGAATGAATGAATGAATGAATGAATGAATGAATGAATGAATGAATGAATGAATGCAAAATGCTTAAACTGAGCATGCTTGCCAGATGTTTACTTAAAAACCAAAGGTTCCAGAAAAATGTCCCAATTTGAACTCCCCTGATGCAACTTCATTCCCTTTCTTTAGGTCCTATTGCTGGTCACCAGAGAGAGATCAGCACTTCCCCCTCTGCTGTCCCCTATTGAGGAAGGTGTTGACTGCCATGGTGTCACCCCTCACCCTTCTCCTCTCCAAGGTGAACAAACCAAGTGACCTCAGCCTCTCCTCCTAAGTCTTTTAATTCCTTAGCTGCTGGCCTAAGCACAGGATGACTCACATGGGTCTCACAAGTCCTTTAACCCTGTTTATCCTCTCAGGCTTTGTTTCCACTAATGCCACATCGCTGACCTCAGTGGATGTTTCCCTGACCTGTAATCAAGTAGCAAGYAGAGGAGCAATCCCAAAATCCCTCAGCAGTCACCAGCTCTGTGGTGTTCTACCCTGAGAGCATACACTGGTATCATCCAATAAAATCTCTCATGTAAGCAGAAAGGCACAGTTCTCATCAAATCAACGATACCCAGCAGCTTCTCACGTTTTCTGCATTCCCCTGTGATCCTACTGCCTAGTCACTGAGAGGTGGCTTGCAGAAGTGCCACAGCATGAAGGCTAGCTACTCAGTGAAACAAAGTTTCTCTGTTAAAATGAGGCATTTTGATTTTGTTGACATYGATATATGTAATTCCTAACCCACTTCTGCTTCCTGGTGTATTTCAGAAATAGTCAGTCATGTTCTGGATGAACAGGTACAGGAATCTGTGATATGCCATGGATTAKGAGCTCAGAAACTAGGAAACCAATGGTACATGCTGGTCTCAGTGGCTTGTACATAGCTGGTTTTAACATATCTTCTAGGCAAGGTCCTCCCCATGGAAAAAAGGCTCAGTAAATTGGTTGTGAATGTGGGATACTTGGGAGGAAAGTGGAGCAACAAGCTCCTATGCTCCCTCCTCCTGTGGTGCCGGCACTGCTGGCCCGTGTCTTCCCAGGGGTGTGCCAGGAGCTCACCTGCAGTGTTTGGCAAAGGCACTTGCTGGGGACAAGATTGTCCACAGGGGCCAGACCTCCCTCTGCTGGGAACGTGAATTAATGTAATAAAATTTTTGTTTAAGTTACAATATTGTTCATATGGACACTGCTGAGTGTATATCCCACAGCAGTGAAGCAGGGGTCTCTTTCAAATGCAATAGTTCCAATCACAAAAAAACCCAAAACAACGAAAAACCAAACAACACTGCCAAAAAACCCCAACAAAACAAAACAAAACAAAACAAAACAAAACAAAACAAAACAAAACAAAACAAAACAAAACAAAACAAAACAAACAAAAAACAAAACCAAAGAAAACCCCCCAAACAAACAAAAAACCCCCTCGGAGCTCATCGTTGCACAGAGCTTTTGATCAAACTCACAATGAAATAACTCTGTATAGGAAAGTACCCCTACACTCTGTAATATTATAATTACRAAAGCTATTAATGTGCTGAGTGGACATCATTACTGTTTTCATGGAAAATGAAATTAAGGAGTTTGTTACCCTTCTAAGGAAGCAATTCTAGAAGAAAACATKGAAATACAATAACTCTGACCCTTTTGACTAAGTTTGACTGGCTCTAAAGGCTCTTCTGAAAAAAAATCACAAAGCCTAAAACAATAAGCTAATAATTTTAAGCATCACTGCACCAGGTGATAAAGTACTGTGAAGATAAATGGTTTCTGTCAGAGTTAATGTTGAATCAAATAGCAGTTTATGCATGTTGGTACCACACCAAGCCATTAAAGCATGCCTGCAAAAAGTGCTCAATAATTCAGAGTGGAACTTCATCATAAAGCTCAATTTCTATGCAACTCCAGGAAAACAGGAGTTTTGAAGTATGTTTTTCAAGATAAGCCAAGTCATCAAGGACTGAAAAACCACATTTGCAAATTAATGTAGACCGAGATGATTCATATGGTGAAGTCTCAAGACAGACTTCTGACACATTGGTCTTAAAATCTCAATCATAGATTTTTRCATCTCTAAGGTTCTCAATTCCCTTGGCAGTTTACTGTTAGTGTATTGAACATTCTTGTTTTTTATTGCTGTAGTTAAACTAAAATTGTARAAGTTATTCTATATGGAAAATTATTTCCCAGAATGACAGAGCGCCTGCCGTTGGAAGTACCTTTGGAAACTACCTAGTTCAGTTCTCTGCTCAAAATAGGGTCAACCAGGCTGTCCAAGCCTGTTTCCACTCAGTTTTTTTAATATTTCCTAGAATGCGGACTCTTGTGCTGAATTATCTTTACAGTGCCCCAAAAAAAAAAAAAAAAAAGTGTTTAAGTAGAATTTCCTTTGCTTTTTCTGTATTATCTCTTGTCTTGTCACTGGGCACTGATGGGCAGTGTCTGGCTCTTTAGCTAATACCTAACCAGCTATACTGTAAATATTTTATTTATTTCTCATAAAGTCACACAGAGCAGCAAAAGGCAAGCTATGACACTTTTTTTCTATCCGACATCACCTTGTCCCAGCTGGCTTTTTTCCATTTGAGCATTCAATACAACACTTGTAGAGTGCTTGATAATTCCATTTTATTCCCTTCGTTGTTCATTTAACTGTTGGAAATCCAGATGGCAATGCCTTTCAGGCCTTTAAAGAAATCACTGCTTTTTTGCATGGTTGTACTTAGACACACAGGCACACACAGATACACAGACACACRCTTCTGGGTAGGTTTTTGGTGAACTTTCAGAATATGGATCTGTGCTCTGTTGTTAAGGCATACATGGCTAAGACAAATCTGTGACAATGAGGATTTAAGAGAGAGAAAATTCCTGTGACCCCTAYTTACAYGTGCTTCACTCMACAAAATCAGGACATAATCTCTGACTCTCTGCAGMAATGTACAGCTAGGAACATTTCACTCATTGTCATGATTTGTCCATGGCTCACAAGTGTGTCTTTGTGGACCTGCACAGAAGCACCAAGAACATGCCAAGAGCTCAAGAAGTAACGTTAGTTTCAACTACCAAGGCTTAGAATTGCATTTTTGAAGATTGTCAGGGACATAAAYAGGGAAATATTCAGCACAACAGAGAAGATCAGTTTCACAGATATGCCAATCCTTTCTTGCATCTCCCTGTGGTATTCCTTTTCAAGGAAGAAATAGTTSATTCATTGTGAGACATTTTAGCCCAGGTCTGACACTGATCAGCATTCTTAACTAAAAATAGTCCTGAATTAGGATTACATCTACTTTTCAGAGTACTGTAGTAACCCAGGCTGTAGTCCCAGCCTTAGAGTTTCCCTATTCAGTTGGAAAAAAGGGSAACAAAGAAAGAGATGGTTGGATACAAATGAAGCCTGCTCTTTATTCATGCCTTCTCATTCCCTAAGGCAGCTGCCAGTCTTTACCAATATCCTGGTGACCAGCACTGTCACCTCCTCTAAGACATCAGCACCTTCTATTCCCAAGTGAACAAATCACATTGCATTCACAACCTTAATCTGACTTTGCCTTCTAAAACTAAAATAAATTCCCCAGATTCACATYTTCGGTCTTCCCAAAAATCTAACCCTAGACTCACCATGTCCTTAACCAGAGAGATACAAACTGGTGGCATTTGCTAATACCAATGGTGAATGCTGCCAGGGGAAGCAGCTGCACAGCTTGTTAGCATCCTCTCCTTGCCACAGTTACTTTACCTCCATTTGAGGTCCAGAACAATAACCTCATTTAAGTAACCCTCATGAACGAAGTGTAACCCCAGAGCACCAAGACCAAGGCTGTATGGACAGCAAGAGGGTTGAAATCAGATGGCACCAGCCCTGGCCTCAGCWGGGCTCACCATTTGACCACAAGCAGGAGGGGAATTAACCACGCCCTGAAGCTCCTGGCCCAGCCATGCAAAGGGCCTGGATGGCCCAGGTGTGTGGGAAGGGGGTGGGAGCCTTCAGCACGYCTGGCAGTGCCAGCCACACACAGGGACAGAATCTGAACAAAAACACACCCAACCCAGCCACTGGCTGCTGTTTTTCCTGGGCTCTGGAAGCACAGTTCTGGCTTTGTCTCCAAGGCTGTCACCCAGCCCCATCACTGCACCATCAGGGGAGGACACTGCAATCTGCAGCACAACCACGGAGAAGCCTGAGAGGGTTTGTCATCTGTTCTGTGTTGCTAGTAGCAAGACACTGTTCAGGACCTATCTGTGCTTTAGTCTCTGTCACTCCCTTCCCATCTGTTCCTTCAGGGATGTGCTAGCAGCAGAGAGTTCCCAGATGAATAAGCCAGACTAGCTGCAAGATCCAGCCTAGCTGAGGTGATCCGGCTTTGAGACAAGAGCTTGCAGGGTGCTGCAGGAGGCAGTCAGTATGTCTATTCCTCATTTAACCACACTGCAATCTGCATGTYTTCCTGCAATTTCCATGCTCCTTGCTGAAATCCAGAAATACCCCCAAACACCCAAAGCACTATAAAAMAAAGATGAAAAGCCCTTCATATCTAACTTTTCAGATTGCATTTTTCTCTCAYAAATGAAGTCCTGCATGGTTCTCTGAGAGAGCAGTCAAGTCTTTAGTGCTTTAGGTTCAGCACAGTGTGTAGAAAATGTTTTATTAGAGAGACATTTGTGTGTGTGCAGGTCTCAGTCTGGCAGAGACACACGCACACAAACACTGGATTGGAATTCAAGGTAACTTGGATTAGGAGAGCCGCCCCTTACACAGAGAGCATTCCCTTGATTTGGACCAGAATCACTAACATCTGTCCTGTCCTCTGGAATTATCATTAACCTCCGCMGATTAACTGTCCTCCGGTTCCGTGTGGGTGTTTGGGGAAAACAGGAAAGGAAATGCATGCATGTGTGCTTAAAATAGTTACTACCAGAGACTAAAAGAGAAAATAGCTTCACATGTCTTTAACTAAGCACATAAATGGTGTGTGAAGAGTAAAACCCAGAGACACATGCACACGTAATACATCACGTCATATCGCATCATATCACCCCACCGTTTTCGCTTTTTCTGAGATTTCCAAGCCGAGGCTGGGCCGTGTGGTGTTTTTGGGAAGTGTTGGGACACCATCTAGCGTTGTCATTTGGAAAAAGCACACTGTGTCCCAGCCCCTTAAACTTTTACCCCACCTCAGTAGGACAGGACAAAAGGCGACAGGAAAAGCTGCCGAAATTGTAGCGAAGTCCTTACTCAGGATAAAGCAAACAAGAGGGATGACAACAAATGAAGCCTTTCAGAGCCCATCTTCCCAAGAAATCAGGTACAATGCTGTAACAATTTTAGTGTTCACCTTCCAGCCAATCAGGCAGCTGCCAGGTGTGGGCAGTTTTGCTTTCTTAAGCTTTGCATTTCTGTCCCATCTGGCCATGCTGAAGAGTTTGTCTTAAGAATAAACAGTTTTCCCACCACTTCTGTCCAAAAGAAACGAAATTTGTTTTCATAATTTCTGAAGTTGGAGGGTTACAATGACATCTGAATGCACATTTCACAGCTAAATCTGACACGAGCAATGTATTTCCTTTGTTCATGTTTGGACAGAGCAACGACCATTAGAGCAAGAGAGAGGTTTTTTTTCCCAGCTTCAGTTCCCCTTACAGCAAATAAGTCTGGCAATATCACTGCTGTCCACTGCAGTGGCCTCAGAGGGTGCCACTGGGGAGGCAGCTCTGCAGCCCCCTCTCACAGAGCACTGAGAGTTTAAGTGACTCTGTTAGGAAGAGAAGTGAGACAGGAGCAGAGAGCCTCCTGCTCCTGCAGCACTTCTGGGTGGAGGAAACTTACTCCAGCCTCTCTCCATAGCCTGGGGACATGCTGTGCAGTTAGATTCCTTAGGCATCTCTGTCCCAAGCAGTCCAAGCCCTCAGATTTCCCCAGATATATACAAATAGCTCCTGTGCAATTCCCCTAATTCTTTAGCCCAGAACTGTAATCTTTTGGGTTTTCTCATGTTGAACTCAGCAGAATCAAATTTAAGAGGAGAAGAGTCATCAAGCCTATTATTAACTTAATTAAAATCTCACTAAGGTTTACTTGGCCCATTATTCTCAAAATATACAGAAGCATAGTTATTTAATATTTGCTGGTTTTATTCCTAAATATGAGCATTGCTCTTCTGAAATTTCATCCACCATGTTTCAAGGAGACTGCAGTCAATTTCAGCCCTTACAATGACAGATTTTCATCTAGAGTAAAAGTTGTTACCTTTCTTTACTTTTCAAATTCCTTATGTTTTAAAAAACTAAATGTGATTACAGGCACATATGTGTTAGTTAAGGACWAACAAGGGAGGTTTTGCACATCTTCAGATGGACTGCAACCATTCCTATACTGCTGAAAAACTGACCAATAATGACTATGATCAGTAGTGTATGCTACTGAAACACAGGTTTCTTGTCCCTTATCTTGATACCAAAATTCAATGAGATTCATTGAAAAAAAACCCCAAGTTTGAAATTAGCAGGGAGTAAAAACACTTTATTGCTAGGCAGGGGTGGTCAGTCCTCCTCACATCAGACTTCGATGTTAATTTCCATTAACTTCTTTCATCACGAGTTCACATTTGTTCTAAACACATAAGCAAGTAAGTTTTACACCCAAAAGGAGTTCCTATCTCCAGTGGACTGTCACTGCACCAACTTAAATGTTTGTTCACTCTCACTATAACTAATAACAATCTCAAATACAAGGGTCAACAGATAAATGGAAATTCAGAGCTGTCGAGGACTGATTAATGGTAGGCAGGGTATGTTCTGGCAAAGTCTGTGTCTGTCTCTTTTTTCACCTAGCACATGTAGAGTCTGTAGGCAGTGACTGAAAGTCAGCATTTCAACACAGTCACTCTTGGAAAACAAGGTAGCAATCAACCACTGCCTGTGAAGACACCTTCTCTGAGTACCACATTCTTTTCTACTACATTTAAGGAAGTGTGTGTTGCATTAAACATGGCACTTACTTAACCAGCTTGGTGAGCTGTAGGAGGCAGGGCCACCATACTGGGAGTGTGGGTGGGAGACCTGTGACTCCTAAAGCCCAGAGYAAACATAGGCTGTTCTCCTGCTGGACTTATTAAGCAGCAAAGGCAGAAATCCACACTATAGCCCAATGCCCTGTTTGTTTGAACCATCTGTGTTATGAAACACTTTGTCATTAAACAGGCTGATCATACAGACAGATTTAAAGACTGCACACAGGYCTGTCTCTAATTAATTTTGTTTTAAGGCATCTTCCTATCTTTGTTTTCTTTATCCTTACTTTGCTAATAAAAAAATATTGCAATTATAAAACCACATATTTACTTTCTTTTGCTCTCTGGTATTCCCTGTAGTATGAAATTGACCCTCAAAACTTTAAGGTATTTTTAATGTTGTTTTAATAAAACAGTCTGTAAAATATGCTTGTGTTGCGCCCACTTCTAGYGTCTCAAGAATTTCAAGATTTATGGCCACTCACTTCCTTAGGCATTTAAGTGTGATGAGGAATCTGGAGACATGAGACAGCACGCAAAACACTTTGATCCTTGTTTTTCTGCAGCAGACAGGGAAATCCCCATGAATAATAAGGAAGGAAATCTAGGGGTTTCCCTGAAGATCAGCAGACCGCCTGAGCATCTTCTGAAGTGCTGTGCAGCACAAACACTAATAATCGAGCTGGGAATAGTACAAATAAGAATAGTTTGGTGGATATGCTTAAAATACACTTTTGCAGGAAATTCATAGTAACTAACACATAGCTCTTCAATAAAATGGTTCCTCTTTCCTTGCTTTGCACCACATCCAAGGAATGAAGCACCATGGATAATAGTGAAGTGCCTTTCACATTTGCATGTGGTAAGCAAGTGGCTGGAACAGAGCTGGACTAAACAGTTAAGTAAATTATTACTTCACTGGAAAAAGAAGTAGCACAGGGAGAAAAGCTATTCACAAATCATACACTAATTCACAAAACTTGTCTAAGAAAAGAGCATGGGAAGATTTTTAAAACTTCACAAGTTTGCTTTTGGTATGCATTAAATTTAGAAATGTTCTGCATTTATTACTTCTTTTCAAAACAAAGGATTTTTGGTTTTGAAAGTGTTTTTTTTTTGTTTTGTTTTGTTTTGGAATTTAAAAATGGGACTTAATTTAAGAAGACGGGGAAAAAAGAACTAGGTTAAGAAATCTAGAGATAAAGAATYGGCATTAGTAGAAATATGCAAAATAATTGGTTTTAGAAAGAACCCAAGTAAATCTGTTAGTTAGGGTTAGTTCTTGGCTTGCTTTGCAGAAAATAGTTCTGTTTCAGTCAGACTTTATTTAATTTCTATTCCTTGTTCAGTCAGCAGTTTTTCCCATTCAGTTAGCATGACAAAAGAATTAATCACCCATCCCTAGCCTGGGATAACTTTTTTGACTATGATTGAATTCTTTTTTGGTCACACCCAAACACAGGGMTCCATGCCCTGAAGAGGTGATATCTGATTTTGCTGCGTGTCCCTGACTTCAAGTGCCATGAGTGTGCCACTGATTCTGAGTGTACTTCAGGTTTCCACTGAAGTGTCACAGAGCCTCCACCTCAGACACGTGCATCTGCATTTCAAACAAACATTTTCTTTCCCCGTGCTGAGCAGGTTAATGTTGTTGCATAAGGGGAGGGAATTTTGTTGCCTCRTGTTGCTGCCGGGCAGACAGTATCTTGCTGGATCAGTGAAAAGTTATCAYCGTATCAATATGTTACAGAGAAGCTGGCGTTGAAAGCGAGAACAGATGAGAAAGTAGAATGTGGTATCAAACAGAAGGCTGTTTGTTACAAGGCTATTTGATGATTTGTGCGAGTGAATACTGCCAACAGCAAAACCAATGCAGGGGGTGAAAAAGAGTTCAGTGGGTTCTACCCAGCTTCAACAACACTAACAGASATCAAAGGCAGAGGACACAACATTTCAGTCGTGAACAGAGGAATATCACAATACCTTATTTCTATTTCTAGTGGCTCCACCACTTGAATGAAAATGCTGCCTCAGAACAGTTCTAGTGGAAAATAAAGAGTACCTGGCTAGCCCGTAACAACATGCTCATGCTCCAGTGTGGTTTGAGTGCAGCTTCTGAATGAGGGTCCCCCAGTAAAATAGATAGGCCCCATTTATGGACTTGGGTGGAGGGTGAAATGCATGGAAAAAAGCCCACTTTGCGTTGAGATTGGTCTTGGGCAGCTCAGAGCTGCAAACTCTGGTTGCTAATAACTTGCAAGTTAAAATGTACAAGAAACTTGCAGCCTGGGTTCTAGATACAGGACACAGTATGTAAGTGACCTCTAGTTCCCACTTCAGCTACCAAAAGAGTTCTTCTCAACCTRTCACCAACTTCCAGCTGCAAAGTCTTTTGTCTTTGCCTCGTGGTTTTGGTCACTGAAAATGAGGAGACTGTAAGGCAGAATCACTAGCAAAATCTGAGRACAAAGAGATTCAAGACTAYAGAAGGTTTMATGTTTATTAAACTTTTAAGTCAGRCTATCTTGTTAAGAGTGCAAAACTCAGTGCTTCAGGGCACAACCGAAAGGATGAAGTTTTACATAGGAGAAAACAATCAGTGGTTATTTATCTAACACACTGCAGGTGTCTTTCCCATATTTCATAATCTCATTTGTTGTACTACCCTCCTAAAATGTCTTTGATGCACTATTTCTTTTATTATTTTCCCTTGAGTTATTTTCCCTTGAGTGTCTGTGTGTCTGAAATGATTTTGAGGGAAATCATCTGTATTTTAGAAGTCTCTAGGGATTGTGGTCACTAAATTAATGACAAGATTTTAAATCTACTAAAATGTACTTTGTCATCTGTCACACCAATTAACACAGCATTAATRGAAATACTCTGTTACCGTGAGTCTTAGAATTTCATACATGCTTTATGGGGACATATGGCAAATATTTTTGAACCGAGTGACTGATCTCACCAGAATAATTTTTGTACACTTCAAATCCTTCTCGTAGATACCTTTCATGCTTGTTATTCACAAGAGCTGTCTTCCACAAAAATCCGCCGTCATTTACCAAGCAACCCACAATGAGGCACTTCCATGGTTACTGGACTGTATAATAATTTCCCTGTGACCGCTTGCTCTCACACACAGCCTTTCAGATCTTGCTTTACAGGGAATTTGCTTCATGACTTCAAGGCATGTACATCCATATGTGCAGAAATAAGCTTGCCTTGGTGCTCTTGTTGGGCTTCCTCAATGTGGAAGAATTCARTGCTTGGAGTGTTGTTATCTTACACTATACACTGGGAATTTACAAACTAACCGCAGCAGACTCTGATTCATCTTTCAGTTGCTGAATCTTGCATTCCTCTCACAGACACCTGAAAAGAACTTTCTTAATCATAAAGCAAACTGATTTCYACTAGGACACCCAAGGCAAAATTGGAAACTTAACTCTTCCTTCACATTAACTATGTTGACTTGGTTTTGCTCCTCACACTTTGATTGCACTTTGCTGAACATCCTTGCTTCCTTTCTCCACTTTTACAAAGTCCACATGGTGCTGTCTCTGCTCATCTTTCTGGACACTGGATGTCTCATGCCATTCTCTGCCCTTGCTCTGTCCAGGGCACAAATGAACAATGTGGAGATGACCTTTTACTGAGTAAGACTGGTGCTTTGGGAAAGCTGGTGGAAAGCCTGGAGAAACAGTTCATTTGGAGGAAAGGATGGATATGTTCTGCTGTCAGAAACCTGGTCAGACACCTAGGAAGAAGTGTAGAAAAAGACAGGAAAAGGATTTAATGAACTCTTGAATTTGGTATGTCTAGTGAAAAGAAAGAAGATTTGAAGGTTGTGAGGAGGACAGGGGATTCAAATTCAAGTCAGAGATATTCATGGCCCTGGCAGTAGAAAGACTTTCTCTGTTTAACAAAAATGCCAGGGGCTGGGTTGGGGGGCTTTGAGATAGAATCTTATAGGACCATGACCAAAAATAGATTAAAGATCACTCTCTGAATGACGCTGAATGGCTGTAAGAAGGATTTCAGCAAAGGGTGAAAAAAATTTTCAATACAGCTGTGCTTTGGTTATTGACAGGAGYGTCAGACACTTAGCTTGTAGCAGGCAACCACATATATAAATACATATACCCTGTAGGAAATCCAACCTGCTTGGGCTTCTTTCAGAATTAGGAGGACTTTCCTATCTACAGTTAATTTTTTTAAAACATAAGAAATTTTGGTTTCAGCAAGGCATGTTGAGAAGAGCACCTTTATTGGTAGGAGGAATCTCACTATGAAGGAAATCCTCCAAAAGAAATGGGACCGAGTATATTGTACRTAAAAGTGAGTATATTATGTCTACCATAAAACGTAGTGTATTGTCCTTCTAAACTCCTTTTAAACACAAGGTATCTCCAGGAGCTCTGCATCAATTTGTACAGGCTTTCAACTGCTACCAATAAAAACCCTAAACACTGGGTTGYACCACTTTAATAACAGAAGGCCCATGTAATAATGCCATTCACTGCAAATACCTTTTCTGTTTGTTATCTTGTTTGTAAGGGAAGAGARAGCTTGGAGCCAAATCTCATTTGCCTCGTTTAAGCAATACACTTGACATCTGTAACTTGTGTTCTAGAGTTTTCCACTTTGAGAAAACCTACAGAATGGAAGTATATCCTCCATGAATATAATGTTCRGGGGGAATAGGGAGTTGTAAAAATGTCAGTCTGGTAGAGGTGGGGAAAAAAGGACTCCRCCAACATATGTCAGCTTTGAGATTGTCAGCACCAAGGCCAGTTTTGATAAAATACCATGACTTACTGCAATATTTATTGAACCTGAATCCAATGTATCTGCACACCCATATCAGCACACAGATAGGTTTCCTAATTCTTCTGAGACATTCTGTTATTTATTTCCTGTAATGAAACAAATCCCATCCAGTGATGAAAGCTTCTCTCCTGCCTTCACTCAATACAGGATGTACAGGAATGTAGGAAAATACTTTATGCAAAATAGGAAGGAACCCTGTGATTTAAAATTAATTGCATAGTAATAAAATATGACAAGATCAGATACTGTTGTTTATACACAAGTCCAAGGCCTGTATTTTCTAGAGTTGCCATTTAGCTTATAATTTCAAATTACTCTAAAATCTACAGTAGCTTTCAAACCACTTCATGATAAATTCCTCCCCAGTGCAATTAATGTTGGCACAAGATGCAGGCAATTAATGTTGGCACAAGATTTCCAAATAGTCTATAAGGCTGCAAAAGTGAGTCTTGTATGTTTGGAAGAACAATGAGCTCCTAAACCACTGCAAATGTTGATGTAAGTTTTGAGGACATCAGTCTCTGTGTGGGAAATCAGGTGTTGAGTTACATTTTCTAATGTTACTGAAGTAGACTAATAGTGCATGTGACTGGTTTTCTGTGTATGTCTTGGGAGTTTTATGGAGAGTCCCTATCAAATTTAAGAATGAATCAATATCCTGTAAATAACTGTTCTGTCCTCTGTAATGGAATCCCAGTTACACAAGATCCTTAAACAGAGGGTTAAACAGAGTTCATTTGCATTCTCCTGGGTAGTACTTCATACAAATTTTTGCCTTCTTCTAGATTACCCATTTTTTAAGTTTTGCTTCCCTAAATTGCTGGGTTTGGAGTTAAACACTGCCCAAATGAAAATTAAAGGGTAGTCTGTCATTTTTACCTCATCTGAGAAGAATTTCATCAACTGTACCTAACTTTGTTATTACCAGTGTTTTACTGGCTGCAACTTTCTTCTTTGTGTAATTCTGCTTAACCAAAGACTTTGGATGTCACCCAGATGTTCACATAAATTATATTTTACTTTACTTGAGACTGACTTCATTGATATCCTGTAGCCATAAAAAGATTTGGCAGTCCTTTGTAACCCTGAATCTCTAATCATATTTTCTAGAAGTGATGGGCATTCCTATTGCTATAGATAAAGTGGCTGTCAAGATAAAGGTTGTGTGGAGAATAATCTTCTTCTAGGGCACAGAACACAAAGAAAAGCAGTTGCTACTTCAAACCACAACACCCTTTACTACTCTGGGCAGGCTGTTGATCTTATTCACCCACTAAGAGGCTCCTACTTAAACAATATGGCACAGTGGCCATTTAAATGCCATGGGTTGGTTGCTTTTGTTTAAATACCTATATAGCTGCAGTCCRTACCACTGCAACACTGCTGTGGTCATCAGGTCCTTGACAGAGTTATTGTTGATGCTTGTGAGCCTGTGTGCTGGAGTAGGGGATGAGAGGTGGCATGCACACATTCTCCAGTGAAACAGCAGCTTGACTGCTATTCATAAAAGATCCTTTTAAATACAGAAAAAGAATGTGAAGGACATCAGTTCAAGTTCAACCTACAGACTCTAAATTGTTCTTCAAATATTATACATGTCTTCCATGTGCTCCAGACAATTCCTATAATTTAGATTTTCTCTAAATTATTAGAGAAAATAATCCCTTGTGGGATTAAAGATCTTTGGAAAGGTTATGAGACCTTTATTTTTCYAAGTAAACTCACACACCATAGTTCTCCAACGTTGTTCAGCTACATAAGCTTGTTGAACTCGTCAGCAATGATTAGTTCTATGGGGTTATTTTATGCCTCATTTTTTCCTCTTCCAGGAAGAGAAGAGTTTTCTCAAGGGTACTCCTGTTGCTTCAATGAGCCCGTCAGGCAAGTACATCCCAAACATTTCAGTGAGAGCATTCTCTTACTGCTCTTTTGTGAAATGGTTTTGTAAAAGGCAGGAGATACCACATAGTGACACTTCACTCTGGGCATAACAGGAGATTGAAAAAGACCTAAATTTTTAATTCTTCACCCCATTTGAATGTTTTGGTAATGATTTCTGTCACAGCAACACAACACAATGACAGGGCCCTGATTTTAGCAGGATATCAAGACAAATAAAATTGTTGAGGACAGTCTTGAGAAAGCATAACAAGAAATCCACATCACTTTGGGGAAACATATTTGGGTTTGTCACTGGGGCACCAACAGAGGTCGTAACAATGGACACCTTTCCCATCAGATATTGTAAAATAAGATGCACCCTGGCAGCTACTGAAGAGTATCACACAGTGGCACATTTCTGCACATCAGTTCAGGAAACAGAGCACCATTCAGGATGATCCCTTTGTTTCAAGGAGTGTAATTTTCTAAATCCTGATTTCTTCATTTCATAAGCAGAGCCCCTTCTCTCAGTCAGGAGCACTTTTAGAAAGTGAYACATATCTCTGAAGACAAACAAGAGAGAACTGTGCACACTCACAAGGCCTCCACACATGACAGTAAGCCAAGAGGAGAAATGAGGGAAAAAAAGTCATTAGTAGACATTTCCTATCAAATAATGAACTTCCTTATCATTTTATTTCCAAACTGCTGCTTTTTCATAGTGTCTGATAATCACAGAGGACTCTTCTCCTCCTCTCAGGATACACAAACCACAGGATTCCGATGACTCACACCAAAAAAGCTTTCAAACACACGGAGGACGGAAGGGCACGCTGTTTCTTCATTAAAGCTTCCTGCCAAAGCCCCAGACTAAGCATACATGAATATATTTGGACAAAGTTTTAGCAACAATGATAAGTTCACCTCACTGTAACTGTTCCGGTGAGACAATCTTGCCCATTTTATGAACTATCTGATTGCATCCTGTTTGACACTTCCTTTTTGACAATCACAGTTAAAGCAAAAACACTTGTGAAACTGTTGTTTGCACAGAAAGGTGCAATATTGACTTTTTGATGCAAGGGTATAATACCCTTCTTCACTGGTGGTCAGAAAATGTGATTTGGCTGAAATCTTGAGAGTTCTTTGGACAGGACCTGTAATACATTATATCTTTATTTCACTTTTATCTCAATAATCTCCTTACTGATCAAGATCTTGATCTAACATCAACAGTCTACTGAAAATTAAAGTGAAGTTCTCTCTTCTTGGAACTGTAAACATCAATCCTTCAGCTGAGGCAGCACCTCTCCTCCAAAGGAGAAATATTGAGCTCAATCCACTGTAGAGCATGGGAGTCCTTATGGGAAAAGTTCAAAGGAAAAGGGAGACATCAAATATACACAGGTTGAAAGTGCAGTCTGCTGCTGCTACTGTCAATAAAGCTATTTGTCTTTTCCACAGAGCTTCCCTGGATACATGCCAAGGCATTCACCTGCTGTTTAGCACCTAGATAACACTGCAGGGCAACACTGAAGCCTGTTTAGCCGTGTGTTTCTCAAAGCAAAAGCTGAATACCTCTAAATATCCTGTTCAGCTGAACTTAGGTAGTTTCTCAGACCATGGTTTACAAAGCAATAAACTCAAGATTGTGACAAACACCAGGAGCCAGTGAAAGACCTGCATTCTCAAATTCATTAACTAGTTGATGAGAGTGAATGCCTGCCTTGAAAGAACAGTGTGGCTGAGCCATGCAAAACTTTGAGCTGCTGAGCTGATCTCAGAAGTGCAGAGCAAGACCAATGGACTCATAGGACACCTCAAGTTTTTTTTACCTGAATTTCATCCTCAGCAGTTGAACATGCAGAGCTTTCAGTAATTTGAAGTTAATTTATGTTTGCTGTAGTCTCCAGATCCCAGGTACCAGCTCCTTACTGACTGCAGCTCCTTACTGACTGGGGATAGTGGTAAATGTTAGAGCAACCAGACTGCACCCTCATAACAGAAATAGAGCATCTCGGATCCCAGGCAAGGGGGATTGGCGAGTTGTGCAGTAGGATGATAAGTATTTCTTGGGATCCTCTGTGTGACTGAAAGGAAAACTCTTGGAATAGAATACAAATTGCAAAGGTACAATGAGGGCAAGAAGCAGGAGGTCTTTAACTTTAGGAGGATTATAACCATCTTTATCCACCCAATTCACAGCCCCATTATTCTTGATGTGTGGAAAGCAGATAAYAAGTTTCCCTAGGGCAATGGGTGTATCCCACAGTTCACGCTTTTGCCACTTCCACAGGGAACCACTGTGCTAATTCTCATCCTTCTATCAGTTGCATTTGCAGCTAATGCCACTGCAACTGATGCAGATTGTTATTATTAGTGTCCCAAGACATCAATGTACAATTCAGTGCATATGGAATACCATTCATGAAAGATTTAAAGGAGTTATCCTGGTGTGATTCTCGCCTTTGCATCTTTCCACCCCATTCAAAGTCATGATGGATCACTCTTTCCCCTTTATCCATTTGGGCATATTTAGGTACAATTACTATAGAAAATCTACAGAGGGTCTTGAAGAAAATAATTTTATAAATGCATGGTATTATTTACTAGAACAGTGGGGTTTTTTATCCTGCTTGTGTTAAGTTCCCATCCAAACTTTTCCCTTTATGAAAGTTTTCCTAAGAAACCAAAATCATAATCTGGTTTTCATGGAAATAATGAAAAGCAGTGGTTGTAGAGATAGCTGATATTTTTCTTTTCTCTATGTCCCATTTGGTAATATGGGACATATTTAAAAATCTGCATCATTTTAGATGTTTGAAGGTAGCATAAACTAAATACCAAAGCAGAAGTGGGTGTTTGCATGAAATGARGACATTAGGTCCTGGAAATAAAGGAAAAGCATGCTAGGTGTACACTGGTAAGTATTTCATTTTTTTAGAGGTCTGGATTGAAATAAGAATTTTGAAGTGCATTCCTATATGGCACTTTAAAAAGTCAGGATAATTTGGATTATTCCATTCTAGGATGGTTGCTAAATGTTTTTTGAATGCACGCTGATAACAAAAATGTCAAACAGGATGTATGTCAAGTAAATTTTCCTTGGATTTACCCCAGGCAGGTATCCAATGTTCTTGGATGATGGAAGAATGAGTGTGTTCATTGCACCATCACAATAACCTTGTATGACCTACAAGGTTAGATGTGCTAGAAAGCAAGATTAGAGTAGTTTTTTGAACATCAAAGAAACGGTCTGGAAACGCTGGCTTCCGTTCTCAGTGGTGAAAAATGCAAAATTCTGGACAAAAAATGGCAATCAAATAATGCAAATGCAGGGTAGGAAGTGATGGGCAATTGTAGCTCTGCAGAAGGGCATCTGGAGGAGGAGGTGATTTTGAAACCAAAGAGGTCCCACAGGGACACAGGATCAGGTGGCTAACTTGAGACACAGGGAGAAATTGCTTGTACTCTGCTGATAAATCTTCACATAATTTCTGTGCTCAGTTTTAGGCATCCTGTCTTAAGAAGGGTGAAATGTACTTACAATTACATACATTACAACTGGAGATCTGTAAGAGGAGAAAGAGAATGATGATGCTCAGAAGGCTACAAAATAAAACTGATAAAGAAAAACTGAGACTCTAYAGAGTCATCTGCTTGAGAGAGGATAAAGAGGAGGCTAGGAAAACAGTAGGAGTGATGAGTTCAGGGAACCTGCATTAAGGGATGTGAAGAGCAGAGGTCTGGATGTCTCAGGTCACCCAGGGAGTCTGAAAAGTCACTCCACCAAAATATCACTGTAAACATGGCCAACAAACAATCCTCACTAGCAGCTGTGATGGGGAAGAAGATGACCATGATTTGAGTGTGAACCTTCTAGACCTTCCAAAATGTCACATGGGCAGCACACATTAGAGAAGCAGTATCAAAGTTTTTAATACCTCTGGAAGGATTGAGGGGACTAAACAAACAAAGAAAAAGTGCAAGGGTATCTTAATTTGGTCAGTCTTAAAGGCTGTGTGTCTTGACTCTCATCCAAAACTGGGCCCTTAAACACCAGAAATCAATTTGAGTGAGAAGAGCTTAGTTTTAATGGACATAAAGGTAGAAAAGTTTACTTTTTAAATTGGGAAATCTCTCAGCAACTTATTCAGAGAGTCTGGAAATAGAAAGGTTGATATGAATTCTTTCCCCAGCCCACTGTGTCTCTGCAGGCAGATCCTCTGTCCATGGCTGGTTGTAGCCAACTCATTGACTTTTTGAGCAGCAGTAGATTTCTCCCAGTTGTCTCTAGAAAATTTTCCCTTCTTCTCCAATCCTCTGGTGCTTGGATGTCTGATCTCTCCTTAGGCAGGAGCAGCCTAAACTCCTTTTCTTTCTAGAGGATTGAAACCAACTTCCTCACTTTCCAAGGGAACACAATACATCACTGTAAGCACCCAAGCAATACAAACACCATCCATCACACCACCTTGGTGGAAAGAATGCCAGATTAAGATGATGGTAAACAAGGACCAAGAATTGCTAGAGTGTAAGGCCAAAAGGGATCACTCTTTACATCTGGATACCCTCTTAAAAACATATATCACCAAATTTCTCTGAAATATTTTTTATCTGACTAAAGTGTTTTTCTTTCTCTCTTAAATACCTCAATCCCAAATCAAAACTTTCAGCTGAAAAACCTGTCCCATTTTTTGAAACCGGTCCCATTATAATGATTAGTTAGACTTGCTGTGATTTATTTCTAATCTTCACTTGTTGTTCTCTGGTTCCTGTGGTATTTTCATCTGCCAGGCTTAAGAGACAAAGTCAAAGGCTTGCTCAGTCTATGAGTGCTGACCCTCTGGGACTAGATCATCTCCTAACTTCCTCTTTGGTAAGCCAACTATTTTGAGTTTCCTAGTGTGGGACATGTTTTTGAAGTGATTACTCATCCTTGTGGCTCTGCCATGAACCCTTTGTACTTTACCAACATCTTTAGTAACAGTGCAGAAGTAGTTGCATTTATTGGTGACATTTATTAAATAAGGAGGGGTAAAAGGCTTCATTTCAGCTTAGTACTTCCCAATACATTTCTTAGGCTATTTTAGTACCGGCATAACAGGGGGAACTTGTTTGCATGCCACCCACAAATATCTTGTCATGGTTCCTGTTTAGTCTCTGTTGCCTACTTTCTCACCCTGAGCCAGCACATGCTGTTGCACTTTCCTAGATATTTTGATCTGATTGCAAAATCCACAATGCAATCTCTTCACAGCTCAGCAACTCTCCAATATTTGTCTTATGAAGAATTTAGATTCTGACAATTTTATTTTTTTTCTTAAGTAACTGGCAAAGTGTGAAATGTATTTGATTTAAGCTTTATGGAATGGAAATGGGAAAAGAAATTCAATATTGGCTTCAAAATGTATAAAACTATAACTTCCAATTTGCATGTTTGTGTATCTGAATTTTCATCTTATGTTTCTGGCAAATTTCTGTGTTTGCCAATCTCTGCATATGTGCAGCTGTATACAAAGAGATAGCCCCCCAAAATTTTTTGATTGATCCTTTTGACAGAAATAATGGGGGGTTTTTTTTGGCTTTGTTTGTTTGTTTGTTTGTTTGTTTGTTTGTTTGTTTGTTTGTTTAGGGTTTGTTTTGTCAAAATCACACTTCAAAACAGGGCCCATATTGGGTAGGATTTTGTGAGTGCTGTGTTTTGGCAGTGTCAAAACTTGCTAGTGACATTTTAATAAAGGAACCTGATTTTTCAGTTCAGTCAAGGTTCAGTGTTAATTTAGGATAAGTTTAGAAATCTTAAAACAACTTAAAGCAGAAGAAAAATATTTTAACATCAAAAAGGCCTCAAGATTTATTAAAAAGCCAGTCAACAAAAGGAGATTTCAAAATTTTTTATTCCTGCAGGGTATTTAGAAGGTTTTTTTTTTTTTTAATTCTTCTTTGAAACATTCTGTAAGTGTCAGATTTCCTCGGACACAAAAAATACTGTGCCCAGCCAACTCTTACATTTGGACCTCAGACAGCTTTCAAAGTGCTGTGGGCAGGTCACAAGGACAACAAACCCCCAGATACTGCAAAACAGGAAGGAATTGTAAAACATGGCAGCAAAACAATGACTCATGCGGATGCCAGGCATTTGGGATGGTGTGATTCACACGCCTTATCGTGCCTGCATGCAGAACAACACCGTCCCACCAGGGCAGAGGAGCTGGGCCAGCTGAGCACTTCCAGTTGCAAACAGGACACATCCGCTGGCAGCATTTCCAAGTAACTCTCAGAGAAGAAAAGCTCCTGGAAGGTGCAGGCTTAGCCTTGTGAAACCTGTGCACTCCCACCCTGTCTCCCTGAGGAGCCTTTCKGGCACCTTGCAGAGACACCACCCCACAGATCAGCTCTGCTCTCTCAACACCAGGTGCTCTGAAGGTCCCACAGGACCCTTTTCCTCCTTCTTGCCTGAAGGCTGCCTGTATAACCCTTAACTAGCTCACATCAACCCAAGTACACTGGACAGGAATTTTTTTCATCCCCCAGGACCATCAATCTTTCCCTTTCACATCTTCAGCCAACATTTCACATGGGTGAATGAGAAAGCCRAGGAGCACGGTCTAGATGGGAAAATCCAAACTGCTCCCATTGTTGTTGTGTATTTTCTGTTATTTCTGAATTATAATTACTGAAGGGGCTTTTTTTGGATTTTCACCTTTCTTGTTTCAAACTCCCTTTTCCACTCCACAGAGACACCACAATAATCTCTAACTCTTCTCACATAGTCTCCCTTTCAGCAAAACAGGAGATCTGGGCTCCTTCCTGTTCCTCCTTGAGTTTTCCAGCCCAGACATCAGGACTCCACAGCAAGGACAATCATTGCCAAGGAGCAGCGAGGCAGGGTGGGGTTTGGTAAGACAATTCCTGGAGCAGAGCACATCTTCACAGGGTTTGCAGAGCTGCAGGGGCAGGGAAAACAGCAGTCTTTCACAGACCATGTAATCAAGTTCAGTGCTGATGAGGAAGTGTGTGGGTGTTGAGGGATAGCAAAATTTCCTCTTTTCACAGTTGGCCAATCCCACCACCCCATGAGATGTAAATGCCCCATTGATTTCGTATTTACCACAGAGGACCTACTCGGTGCAATACTGCTCAGTGCCAACATTTCTCCTTGAAAGTTCTTCTCATCAGACCCCAAATGCTTTATCTGAAAGTTTAAAGTCCACAACACACCTAGGTAGCAAAATCTGCCTTTGTTCATTTATTTGCTTGTTTTTCTGTTGTTGATGTTACTGGCAATATGATTTCTTGTGTTTTCCACCATCTTTGGACTGTGTTTCCTTCTCCTTTTAGTGTTCCTGTGTCCACAAAAATCTGTGAGAATGTGACACATTAGTATTGTCACCTCTGGAAGTAATTTCAAAAAAATGTCCCAATCAGCAGCTCCACGAACTATTACACTAGATACAAACATCAGGCCTRGAGAGCCACTTCCAAAACCCTCCCCTGTGTATCACTACAAACTGTTTGTCTTCTGATGCATGCTTTTTCAGCTTAAAGGAGAAAATAATCCTGAAATAAATAAATAAAGCTCACTGACAGAGCATACACATCTCTACACATGCAAATAATTACTAAAATTTTGCAATATTTGCTAAGTCACAAGAGAACTGTCTTTCATGTAATTATCTTACAAACATCTTCAGAAACTCTGTCTTCTTTTTTTCTGTAAATGTTTTGCATTAATCCAAATATTTGGATGTTGGCAATGAATGAAATCTCCCAAAACATGTTTTTTTTTTTTTTGGAAGACATAATTACTGATTCAGATGAATTTTGGAGCAATAGATTAGCTCCAGACTCAGACAACACTTGCACAACTGACTTTCCAAATCTTCTGGTTGAACAAGAAAATAATGCAATAACAGGAATTGAAATAAAATTAAGCAAATATCCATAGTAACAATGTGTTTCCCTCACTGTAAATTTGCTAGTCATCTGACTGTATGCATATATCTGAAGAGCCTCCTAATTAGTTATAAGTGTTCTCAAAATAAGTGTTGTCATGCAGCTTCCTTTTCCATGAATAGATGGGCCCATGGGCAATATTCAGTGATTATTTCCAAGGAAATAGCCCATGCATTTCAGAACAGAGGTATTCTCAGAAGCATAGATTAATTTGAGGTCTACTCCTTGTCTCTCACTGTAAGACTCAGAGAATGACCTAAATAATTCAGGCACAAGGGAAACCAAGGACAATGCCAAACTCATGCAGTTAACTCACATAGTTTATACTTAGAGATGGGTCTAGCTTATTGTGGGCTTTTCTTGATTTTACAAATACGCCTCAGAGCAATAGACATTGAAATATGTTGGATGCTTTGACAGCAAAACAAAAGCAAAAGTTAGCAAAATTTATTAAAAAGCATTATCCCTGAGACTGCCAGCTGAAAACAAATGTCTGTCTTTCTTGGCAATCCGTGCTGAGACTTATTCTCATTACATAAGTCTATTCACTTGTTAACTATGTGCCCTCTAGAAAATGCAGTTATAAGAAATCCTTGGGGATTAATAGGTTAGATTAATAGGTTTAGATTGGCACAAAACTGGTACAACAGCATCAGGATCTCTGCTAATCTGTATCAGATGAAATTCTGGACTGCATGGTATTTCACGCTATCTCACGTGCTCTTGTGATCAGACAAGGTGAGTATCTTCAAGAAATATTTTTAAACTTGACCATGTCTAGGATGCATCATGGCAGCCTCTGACTTAAACTATGCCTTTTCCTTACAAAATCAATACTTACTAGTAATTGAGGATGAATGGGCTCACTGAGAAAAGACTTCATTTTTGTAAAACACAAACATAACAAGTCCCAGTCTGGTAATTGGCTCATTGTACTCTGCACCAGGCTTTTCATATCCCCTAGCCTTCTGATTAGACACAATTTCTCCCTCAGTATTTGCACCCTGTACTTAAAACTGCCTTACCTTCTTCTAACCAAGTCCCTCATCAATCTCCATTGCTCCTTTGAAACTATTGTGTCCCATCCCAGCATGGAGAGGGTGYAGGAGATGGAGATGTGGTGGGAGATGTTCATCCAGGTTCACCCACTGTCTGTGTGCCTGTTGCTAGTGCATTGATGGGTGTGCTGCCTTGTGGCCAGGAGTCACAGACACTCCCTTCCCCTTAATATCCACTTCACACTGCACCCAAGATTTTTTAAACTGAGCTTTGTTGAATATGTAAGGTTATCCTGCCTGTTATCAACTCCCAGAAATCAGTCTTCTGTCTAAGAACCTGGTGTAAATGAYAGTCATAATTAGCAACCACAATAACCACTTCCCTGACTAACCATCCACAGAAAAGCATATTTATCAAACACCTGCCTGTTTCTTGCTGCTGAAATATATGCAGTTTTCTTCCCACCCCTGTGGATTCTCAGAAGGGTTGTTCATTGGTACTACTACACAAAGGGTGTGTCATTTTAGACATCTGTGTTTGTGGAAAAAAAAGGCATATGTTGAGCTGAGTCCAGCTCTCTGCTGCCAACTGGCTTTTCCTGGGTGAATCTCAGAGTTAAATATAGACCTGGACAGACACAAAGACAGTCAAGAACAAGTCAAGGCATGACAGAAATATACAGAATCTCTGTGACTGAGACACTTGTGTGAACAGACAGAAGGTACAGCAGGGACGAAAGTCAAGAAAGCACTAGCTAGCTAGCTCTCACACTGAACTGAAACTATAACATGCCCTACCCAAATTTAATTCATTCAGACAAATGCATTGTAGCTCACCATGTATCTCATGGGTGTAGTTTTTATTGCTTTAGGAAACAATATTGTACATGCTTTCTTCCTCTTCCTATGTTTTGGATTTACAAGCTATTTTAGATTTAAAGAGGAACCTGGGATTTTTCTTCCTGTTACTCAGCATAATTAAATAGTGTTTATGTACTTCTGAGTGGAAATCTTTCCAAACGATTTTTTTTTTTCATTATCAATCATTAGCTCTTTTGGTTTTTTTCTTTCATGACTCAGTCCTTTCTTTTCAGACATCTTGTTACTCCTTCCTAACTTGCATGATAGGCTAAACATTCACACCAAAACGTTTGGCACTTGCTCTTTGTAGCTTGTTTTGTTTTATTTTCCCTGTGCAAATGCCTTCTCCTTAGCCCATAAAGTCGGTTCTGTCAGCCTGTAAATTCTACCCTTAAGCAGCTCTGACCTTTAACTTAGTCTCTGTTMCAGACAGAAATTTTGCTTTCTTTTTCCTCTCCTGAAATGTCTGGCATACTTCTCAACTGTTGTTAGTATCATTACCCCCTTCCATATTATATATTATAGCCCTGGTTTATTCTGCTCTGACTACATAAGCAATTGCTTCCTTTTTTCTCTTTTCATTAAGTCCATTGACCTCCATCCCCTCTCAGTTGCTGGGGCCTGAAGTCTTAGTTTGGGTACTGTTAATAAAGAGAAAATTACAAATAGCTCAGATTACTTAACTCTTGAACCCAAGCCTGCATGCATTTTGCTTAGGTGCCATCACACCCTAWTTATTTTGAAAAAGGCTCATGTGATAAAACTTGTAGATGACCTCAGCAGTAAAAAATTTTTGCTTAGGTCATTCAGTCATTAAATATTTAGATTTCTGSATTTGTATGATCTTTTTCATTCTCATGTGTTAAAAAAAAAGTAAGACAGGGGATCATGATCCATGATCTTGCTTATTGCTTATGTTCAGTGACCAACAGGAAAGCACTGTTTAGTTACCAGGGAAAGGGAAAACATTTTAACTGAAGGGCACAAATTATTTGTCTGTTTGTGCCCATTCACAGAACTCTAAGTTCAACACATGGGAGMGTGGCTTCCTTGAGAATTCAGACAACAGGACCTCAGTAAAAAGTATGATGTCAGAACAGAATCTTCAGTCCTTCCTAAAAGATCATGCACCCAGAGACAGAATCAAGAAAACTCTGACCTGGCAATAAGAAGCTTTCTGAAGTCAGAAGTAGACAAAAACTCTTTGTATATCATAAAGAAAAATGTATAGCAAAATTGTCTAAAAATAAATGTTTTATTAGTGAAATCACAGGATACCACTAAAATCCCAGAACTATCCTCRTTTCCCTTTTTATTGCCTGTTTGTAAGATCACTCCTTTACAATTTTTGAGGGCTTAGCAGATCTTTTGAATGTATTGAATTTCCTCTCTCTTTGTGACTCTTTTTTTCCACTGAAACCTCTGGATTATTGTCTCTCAATAACGATACAAACGGATGTAGCCACCCACAGCCTTGCAGTCAGTCCTTCAGAGTCATTCTTGCCTTTCGTAAATACCTACATGTTATAACCCCTTCCCAATCCCATTTTCTAGTTGACTGCAATGCTTGATTGGAGGGGCAGTGCTAATACCAGCCAAGGAGAAATTATGACCATGCAAGCAGGAGAAAAACTGCAGTTGGTACTAAAAATAAGAAGTTGCAATGTTGATAGCTGAAGTGTGAACAGGAGGAAAAACGTTTTGCCTACAGATTTTCTGAAAGCAAATGTTTATCTTGTTTGGCCTTACATATTTCAGCTTCACATTGCTCAGAAGTTTGTTTACACTGTGTCACCTACCAGTGGAAGATATCATTAGTTCATCTAGTGAATGAAAATCCAATCTATTAATTAATGACTGAAAATGTACTCAATCCCACCAATACACATGGGAGCAGCAAGCTTTTAGTGCCTTTGAAAGAGAGGCCCATCCACTTGAAACTAATAAATTCATAAACCTTGATAAATGAATCCTGGCCACTAATTACATGCTGATTMATTTTGTACTGGCTTCATTAATTGAAGACCATAAAGAGCTAGAAGTGGCTGGGGGAAATGCGCAGAGGCTGTCATCCTAAACACAATAGTCTTTGATCAAGGCTGAATATGGGCAGGGTGTGGTGGCACATGCTGATGTGATGCCAGTCCCCTGCATAAATGCTGCTGCCAGCACTGGGGTGAGACTTCAAAAAGCRGAGGCGAGAGTGCCGTGTGTTTTCTGCCTCACTGAGCCACCAGYCACTCTTCACCTCAACACTATCTTGTGCCACCACAACAGCAGAGTGCAGGTTCTCCCCCCCAGAGGTTTCTCTCGGAAATTCCCAAATCTCTGCAGAAGAGAGGTCTCAGTTGCAGAGATTAAAGCTGAAAGCCTTGTGCACATAGACAAGAATACTGAGTCAGGAAGTTTCTTACTGTGCAATGCTCACCTCAAATACTTAAAGATGCAAAGCTCCCTAGACCACATCATGGATCCTCCTTTTGAACAAACAGGCTCTGCTTCAGCCCCTTGAGCCTCTGCCAGGTGAAACACAGTGGAAGAAAGACACAAATGTCCTGAACATCCCAGTTCACCAAGGTCTGAACAAACCGGGTGCTTGTGAGACATTCATACCTTTCATGATTCAGAACGTGTACAAAGACAGCTATTGTGGAAATTCCCCTMTTCCTTGCCAGGAGTCACACCACAGGCATTGCAAATCTAGAGGATGAAATGTGTGCTAAGGTAGTGTGGAAAATCACTGCCCTCCTACCCAAAGGCAGTATGATCCCCAGCTGGTGGAGGGCAGGGTCAGAGCTGTTGATGAGGGGCTGGTGTCTCTGCAGAAGCAGCAGCAGTAGGTATCTCTGCAGCATCCTCAAAAGACTGTCTGTTCTAGAGAAGCAGGTTCACTGGTGTGAGGATAGTGTTCTCGGTGTCGAGAAARCGGAGGAGCAGCTTATGTGTGGCTCATGGGAAGTCATAAAAGCAAGTGGGAGAGTATTTGAACAGGCACTTGCTTATGAAACAGAGCTGGCAGGAATTCAGGTTGWGCATGGTTGAGGCATAACCCCTGACTGCAGAGTGATCATATTATTTGTGTTACAAAACCATGTAGCAGTCATGGTTGGCATTAATTCACCATTGTTGTGGATGTTACTATATATTGTCCAGATACTACAAGAGGAGATGAYAGTGCTGTTAATGTATTCTTGTTGGAAGAGAAGTAGCTGATCAAACACCTGCAAAAACCAAAGTGAACACAAGAAGTGTTTATTCAAATAAACTGCATAGTTTCACATGTGTGCCATTCCTAACATTGGTGAGTTTCTATTTGAAACACTCAGAGGAGGAATTTCCTTTTTCTGTGTGAGAGTACCAAAGCCAAAATAAAGGCCTGCAGAAGCATTAGGAATTCAGATTTAGAAGGCTCCCATCTACATTTTATGTATAATCTATTCCAGCAGAATGTCTGGAAATGCCTAGGACRTTTCAAAGTATTATAAATAATGTAATGTTAATTATTCTTTGCATGTAAATAATTAATGAAGTCTTAATCTGACACAGTTTTCTRTGTATTTTATCACATACTCTGTAGTGTAGAACTGCTGAAATCAGAGAAGACAACTGAAGTGAAATAGATGCATATCATTCTATTTATAAATTCTTTKCCATATGCCATGTGACAAAATTAATGCTATGTTTTGATATGTTTTCTGAAGTATCCTAYTTATTCATCTCCTTCCTAATTGTTGATGTGCCAGTAAAATTCTCTGTGAATGGCTGTGTCCTTAACTTCCATTATTTTACTTTGATTTTATAGAAAGAAAGGGAATAGCCACCTTGAAGACTGTGGTTGTAGAGGTCCAGGGAGCACTGATGCTTACAGGTCATCAGTTTTATACTATTTCTCAGCCTTGAAACACCTGTGGTGGTTAAGACTCAACACACTTTGGAAAGCTAAGATGGGATGTCCTGTTAGGTAAGAATGAGTACTACTTTTGTTTTGAACCTTTCTAATTTGTTCCTCATACCTTTAAAAATTATCTTTTCACTTTGGCACCCTGAAATCCAATAATGTTTCTAGTCAAAAAACTTGAAATTCCAGGTTATTCACACATGTTGCAGCTTAGCTTCTTGATAATTTCAAATCACTCAAACAAATAATTCCTCCAAGTACTCCAGATGAACTCTGAAAATTTTCTGAAAAAGAACCCTTACTTCTGAGAAGGTTTCTTGATTTTTTTTTCCCCAAGTTAAAAGATACATGTATAAAAGATGGGGTGTTTGCAATGTGTTATCTTCTGCTTCCCCACTGGCAGACAGGGGTTCAACCACAGTTACTCATCCTCTAACTCTCCCCACTCTGGTTTGAAAACAATTATTGCAAACGTGCTCCAACTTGCCCTTCAAGAGATCAAATTATCAACCTGAGCCTGTGTGGGAATGCCACACCTCCTCCAGGAGCAGCCTTCCTTTCCCATGCACACAATCCAAGTCCTACCCTGGTTCAGCGAAAGCCTTGGCTCTGGAGAGGCCACGGCCAGAAGCCCCGTTGTGCTTCAAGAGGTGTCAGCTGGGATTTCTCCTATTTAGAGTGTGCTGCCACTGCTCTTGGAGAAACCATAACGACACCAGAGGTGCACCTTGCTTCCATGGGCGTCATGAGGGGCTTAAAATTCCCTGGTCATTTGGAAAGAGTTGTCTTTTCCAAGAATGAATTGTCTTGGGTCTCCTGACCAGCTTTTAATTTATGTAAAACAGAGAAAATAGCCAGAAGTAAAAGACTGTGGTCTTGGAAGAAATGCAGAATCTAGAACACGTTTTGAGTCCCTTTTCCTACTTCCTCCTGCTCTGTTTGTGTCTTTTTGTCCATTTACCAAGTAAATATCTCCTTTATAGACTGGAACTCTCAAGGGAGAAATAGTTCCTGCTTCCAAATCATGTGGAATAATATTTTCAACATGGAACACAAAGTCCCAAACCTAGTTAGGACAGAAGGTCCTAAAAGTAAGAAAAACATTTAAAAGCAAAAAGTTTTGAAAACCCAAATGTTATGAGTTTCTCATAGACTTATTGAGAGTAAGTCTATGGTCATTTTGACCATAGACTTACTCTCAATAATAATCAATATCTAAATGATTGACCATAGACTTAGCTCTAAATGATCTTTGATTTAAAATACTTTCACAAATAAAAGTTAGAATTTTTTTTAAATTGCCAACTAAAAATAAATCTAATAATATTGGCAGGGTAAGTTTTCCTATAAGTAAGTTTTTAATATGGAAAAGTTTTATCATAATTTAGCTTTCTACAAAGGATTATTTGCCTCAAAAAAAGTCATCCAGATCAATTTACCAATAGAATTAGCCTTGGGAAAAGGCACCAAGATTGTAGACTTTCATACTTCATAAGTAGTTTGGGACACCTTCTGACACAAATCTTTACGCTTGACAAAGAACTGAGATTTTTTCTTTATAGTGACTCAAAATAACATCCTCTGCTGTAGTAAAATAGGGAGCATTTGTATCAACCATTTTGTTCTCTTATTGGTGTCGCTTACTCAAGAGTACTATAAAAATCCCTTAGTGAGAGAGGGCTAAGGAGAGACAGAGGTGGAAATTCTAGCTGTGGAAGTTCTTGGGATGAAAGTCTGATGAATTTCCATGGGATTTTGTTGTGGGAAAACACATCTGAGCAGCACAGGGTCAGTGGAATATATATCTATTTCTATATCTATATCTGTATTCCAGGACATGTCTGTCCTTTAGCTTTGTTTTACATAAAACCAGGGATATACTCTTCAAAACTCTTATCTGCTTGTTTCTTGYTCATATTCCTTTGTCACTGAAGACATATCACACAATTCACATTTAATCAGATGGAGAAAGATGAGGTAAACATTTCTATTTTTTACAGTAACCTTGAATTGCACTGGACTTTATGACAGATCAAATAATAAAAGGTGCTCACCTTTGTTGTTTAACTCATCAARTTAGGGACTRCTTTTAAATTTACAACCAGTGTTTCCTGGAGAAACTTCTTTTACCKTTGTGCACCAGCACAGCTGCTGAKCMCTGGGTGTTGGACCTCGGCGCTGTGGYTCCAGCAGCACTGCTGCCTTGCAGGAATGCACACTCTGGATCSTAGTGGGGAGTTGTCTGGGGCTGACTTCCTCAACCCCACTGCTGAGAACAAGCCAGAGCATTTGGGGATAAATCTGCCAGAGCAGGGCACACAAGGGAGTTTCAGTGAGAGAAGGGAAATTCCCAGTGTCAAGTCATCTGGCATGAGTGTCGTTCCCCATTGTTGGACTGTGGAGTGTTTGCTCACACCCCAGGCAGGCTGCTGGGAGCAGGCTGCTCACAGTGTGCACAGGCAGGGTGCAGACAGCTGCTGCTACACAGGGGCTCAGAGGGCTTATGGAGTCAGCTGGCTGCCTAGCATAGGATGATGACATCTCAGGGTTTTTTTACAGGAGTCAGAGACAACGAAAAGCTGTCTACTTGAGAAACAAAAGTTCTCTACTTTTGTCATGTGCTACAAAGTGGTAGAGGGCAAGGACACTGGGGAACTTTGCTGTTAATGTTGAAGGTGTGTATTAGGTTTCCCACAGCTGAGAGACATGCAGCTTAGCTTCCGTGGCCCCTTAGTTCTTGGGCTCCTGTGTTTGAATAAGCAGGAGAGAAGAGAGGAAATCAAGGAATCACTCTTCTCTTCAGCTCTTTAATTTATAAAACTTAGATTCCTGGTCTTCAAAGAGAGAATTGGTCAGATCAAACAGAGACACACTGCCATCCACCCACACAGACTTCTTTTGGTAGTTTTGGGTTTGTTTGGTTTATTTTGCATGCACAGCAGTAACTGTGCTTATAAACAGAGGAAGGAAAAGAGCAGAGCTAATAGTCAGTGAAAGCTTTTAAGAAAGCGTCAAAAGATTTTTAAAGATTCAAATCCCAAAAATTCCACCCCCTTATCTTTGAGATGAAACAATTCATGTAAGTTACAGTAGCTCTTCTTTTACCATTAAAATGAAGCAGTACAATCAACACTCCATTATACACATTGAGAGTCCTCTGCTTGATAACTGTAGAAGCTCTGAAACTCCTGATAAACAAGTATCTGTATTCAATGAGTCTCAAGTTCAGGCTCACTAGGAAGTAAAATTTCCCCTAACACAGGATGAAATAAGGAAATCATCAGTTACCTTAGCAACCCTTTAAAAAAAGCACGTGCATCTATCCAAAGGGCAACTAATCTAATTATAAATTATTGTAAAGGTTACATGAGCGGCAGTAGCAAGAGGAAGCCATGATTCATTATTTTAGTCTATGGGAAACAGTATTGCCATTGTGCTCCTGCACAGGCTGTTCTACTGCTGTGCTCTGCAGACCATCTGCCAAGGGCTCCTACTTAATTTCCAGGACAGACCAAAATGCATCTACTGAAAAATCTGGCCTAGGCTCACTGGCAGTCCAACTTTTTACCTCTCTCAGCTCTCAAATTTCTCACACCAGGGAGGTGGGAGCCCAAAGCAGGCATTTTCTTCTTCAGTCCTGTCTATTGCTCTTGGCATAAAATTTTCAAGAACACCCAGCTATAGTTCAGGGCTGCCYACCTGTAAAATCCCCATCTGCTTTTTAAATGTCCACGTGGGTGATGAGCAGTGATATACACTAATACCATAACTACCATTTAAGAGCATCTAACCTACAGGCAGCACTTTGTGACAGGTTGGGTGTGCCAGAGCAAGGAAAGTGTCCTGCCCACCAGCACTTTTCTGAAAAGAGCACATGCTCCTCCTGGGCAAYTTTAACCTCAATATACCCCAAAGGCAGTGTGTGCACTTTGGAGGCTGTGTCTCTTGGAGCAGAAGGGGTCTCACCACAAACTCCAGCTTTCATCTTTGCTGCACATTTTACCAGAAAGATGAAGGCCTCACAAATGCCAGTGTCTGAGTGGCAGAGAGCCAGACATGGTGAAACACTGGGGTTAATGGCAAAGGGAGAGAACACCAGGTTCCATGGGAAAACTCTCTGGCACGAGAAGTGATCTGTACCCTTGGGCAGGAACAYAATTTAAAAAAGATGAACCAGAACTGCAGTCTTGTTGTTTTTAAGCATGATCTTTACTTAAGAAGAAGCACAGGAACTTACAGGTTGCATCTCCTTTAAACTGCTTCCTGTACTCATAAATTAATACAAAAAATCCTTCCCTTACCAGGTTGTTTAAACCAGCTAAAAGTCACTGTGAAATAAGCTGGACATCTTCACTCAGTTTTTCATCCTGATATTCCTAAAAAATACAATCTGTGACTATAATAGAGGGTTGGTGGGCTTGAATGATGGTTTAAGTTTTATTTGTAATGTCATGGCCTTCTGTTTTTCTGAGATGGTATGGATTCTGTGAACCACCCTTCATTTCCAAGGTGCTGAGAGACCTCACTTGTTCTAAATCAAACAACAGCTATGCCCATCCCTCAGCCTTGGAACTTCTACAGGGACCTCCATGCTGCTGAGCAGGGGGAGCATCACAGCCACATCCCAGTGGGATGCAGAATGTACTCACAGCCTCCACACTCCCTGCTAYTCTCTAGAAGGAAGTCCCAGAGGCTGTGAGAGACAATGCCTTTCCCATGTTCAAATTCCTCCAGCTTTGTGCTGGCTGTGGGTTTCCTATTTTGAGTGTCATTTGAAATCTGCCCTTGTACAGTCTTTGGCACATATAATACAGATTGCCAGAACTTGCTTYAGGAGATTCTGTTTGGGCTCAGGCCGGGAAAAAAATTTCTGGGAAATCCCTGGAATCCCACCAGGTCTTCTGTATTGCATAAGGATAGCCACGTGCAGTGTTTGGTAAGAAGCTGCGGGAGCATCTGTTGAGATGGAGAAGCTGGGAAGATGCCTATCAACTTCCTTCACCTGGAAGTGAAGTGTTTTCACCCGAGCAAGATGAAGGTTTGGTGTGATAAGGTAGAATTTTACATTGATGTTGTAGTAGAATTTCGCATTGGTTTTCACAAGTGCACATGGACAGCAAGACATCATCCCTTAAAATGCACTTCAGAGGAATGAAACTATACAAGGCATAAAGGTAGTAAGTTCAGCTGTCTCCAGAAATATGTAGAAGGGTGTGCTGGTAAGAGCCTGAAAAACAACCTGGGTTGTGAAGGATCCGGTGGTTTTCAGTTTCAGTGGCTTGGGGGCWACTTCTTTCTTTCACCTCCCACTCCTGCAAGGCAATTTTGGCACCTCCTCCCAASTCTGGGTTTCTGTAGCACCCCAAAGAGCCAAGAAGACCACACTTCTCCAAAAGCAGCCTCCCAAAAATCACTGAAAAAGAGAATGACAAACTCCTTGTGCAGCACAGGCAAGGGTCCCCCGCCATTACTCCTGGTCTCATTAAGTCACTAAAGGAGACTTTAGACTTTTCTGGCACCATGTGAATAAAGAGCTGCAAATAGTTTCTGTGAGCAGATTATCAGCCTTGTTTCATTGAGATATTTATTATGCAACATAAAAAATGGGAAACGGAGGTAGGGGGGAGTTGCAAGGTCACACAGGAAACGTGCAGCYCAGCTGGAGATAAAAACATGGGTCTCCTGACTACTGCGACCAACAAGCCCTTTCCTTTCTGCAACAACAAATGAACAAATTACTCYGAAAAATGTCTTTCATTTCTCTGACAGCACAAAAGCATTTTATATGCAGAAACTGAAATTTTTTATCACTGTTGCCATCATCATCACTATTCTATTCTTTTAAGAAAGCTGCTCAGAAAGTGCTCAAAAATGGAAAATTTWAGTTCTAGGTAATTTTCTCTCTACCTTAACCTTATGTGTAGATAAGTTGTTAGAGATATTTTTCAGTGTTTCTCAGTTGTACTTCAAACAGCCAGATCTCTGTTCCTTTCAATTTATTTTAATCCTGTGCTGTGATCTCCCAAAGTCAGCAGTAATTTAACTATTGGCCAGCAGGAGGAGAAACAGACCAATGTGTGATCCTCAGCTCATATAYGAAATACAGATAAAATGGTTTATGCGGAAGGATGTTGTTAATGGCAGCTTGAGGTGGAACCACTCCTGCCGTCARTTTTGTGTCAGGGTGCTGTTTGAGCTTCAGGGCACTGCTGGTATGTCCACCACTCCTTCTGCTCCCTGTGGCTGTCAGACCTGTTAGGCTGCRCACACATCCTCCACTTGACCCCTCTGCACAGTGCCTGTCGAGGAGCAATTGTATAAAAGAGTCATCACACCTCTTYGCACAAGTTTTATCTTGCTCTTCTTTAAATCCACTTGCAGGTGCTGCCATGCCCAGCATGCCATAACTCCTGATCTTCCTCTGCCCAATTAGGGTGAGAAAAAAAAGGACCTGGGGGTGGAAACTGCCTGTTTTCAAGTGCACAAAAGTCCCTTGGGAGCTGAAAGATGGGAGACTTTCACTGAGATTGGCACCCTTGGTTTTGCGTAGGTCGCTGTGATTCAGCGTCGATGCCAGTGGCTGTGCTGCTGTATAGGAGCATATACAGAAAATTCCTTTAAAAGGGTGTGGCTGGGCCACMGGGATGGAGGTTGCTTGTTTGTCTTGTCAGGCCTGCAGCATCTAGGGCCAGGCAAAACCCTGCAGAGGCACAGRGAGCCCTCACCTCTTCCAGTATTTGCCAAGCATGGTTGGGATGGGAAAACCTGGCAGGTTGTCAGGTGAGGGTGAGAGACCCCATCCAGATGGAGCTGGCAGTGAGTCAACAGCATCACAGCTCTCATTCAGGATCCTTCCAAAATCTCAAATGTGCATGATGCAGTGCATTTTTTAGCCAAAACTGGACCTTTTTCATCTGCGACAACAATGTCCTTTCAGCATGGTCTTAAAAATAGGTATTTCTTACAGGGTTACCAGTTTCCTTCAGTGTAGGATTGGAGGGTTTTTTTCGTTTGTTTCACACTGGGTTAGCTTTCTGTGGCAAGAAAAAAAATTTAATAGGACAAGGAGATGTATCATAGTAAAATCAGCCTGGAGAGTCCAGCACAGGCCATGGAAGTATACCCTGAAACTGCTGTATAAAATCGAAGTAAGAACCTGCACTGGGGTGAAATTCAGAGATTCACTTGTGAACCTAGTGGATGAAATATTTATTTTGAGTGAAATGTAATTATTTTGTAATAAAGAAGATGGGAAAGTAAATCTGTACGTTGGTGTTCCCAACGCCTTGTCTGACTCACTGACATTCTCTTCAAACAAAAGTATTTGCTGCAGAAGTGTATTTTTACTAAAATAATATTGAGAATGATGTGACTTTCACACGATGCAGTAATGTGCAGCATTATGCCAATAAATGACTTTTAAATACAAGAATAATGGAGCAATGTCATGTGAAAGGAAATGAGAAGAAGCATACGCCCTGATCCACATCTAAAGGCTTTTCTGCAAGACAGACTTAGACTTAGACGTTTGCCAGTGTGTTTCTCATGTCTCAGGTTCTGGTTCTGTGCACAGCAGTGCTGCTGCACCACTGCTGAGCATCTCAGTGACCATATCAYGAAGTGCCAGTCCCTTTGATATAAGCACCCTGAAAGTCTCAACTCTTTTGCTGTATCACACATATTCAGAGCAGGAAACATGGCCTGCAGCCATTATGACTCAGAAACAAGGACAAAATTATAAACTAGTGTAACTTTTAATATACAACAATGGTCACGGCCGTCACACAGGCAGATGTAATTTCAGATTTATCTTCAGGAGATAGTGAACAATCCTTTCCTTTTGCCATGAGAAGGGATAAAGCACAGCTGATGCCTGCTTCATTGCCAGTGACAGCTGGGTTGACAGAGCCACAGAAGAGGTCCCCTCTCTGTGGACTGTTGCAATGACAGCATTGACTTACTTTTCCTTCATACTACTCTTAGCATCGTAACCACTTAAGATTTTTTTCTTTCGCCTTGCAAGGAAAACAGGGGGAATGCCAGTCCTTCTTAGCTGTGGGCATTTTCCCAAAGCCTATTCCCTTATCCAGTCCTCTCTGCTCCCCCTTGAGTCTAAGAAAAGCAGAATAAAGATTCATGAAGCTTCATGAAGTCTCAGTTATATTACTTTGTTACCACAGAGACCTCACCTTAGATGTCTAAAAGGGAGTGGTACTGTCTTCTTTGAAGATGAATTTCAGACAGTCTCTAAGCATTGATAAGGACATCATTCATTGTTCCTTCTGCTGTAGCTGGAGTATATTCTGTGAATAGTTTGAAACACTTATTGGACAAATGTTGATGGAACTCAGTGCAAATAATTGTTTTCTTCTTATGAAGTCTGCTTGGCATTTTCCATTTATCTAGGCAGGTGAATCTGCTTTTCTTGATGGGTATACATTAAAAGCATAAGTCCWGCATCATTATAGGCAGAGGAAATGTGTGCCTTCATCTGTCTGCCTGGCTGCATTCTCAGATCAAACCTTGATTCTCTGWGTGKCTGTGAGGCACAGATCCTAGGACARCTCTGCTGTTAGATGAAGARAAAACCACCCTTCTMRCAAAAAGCATTATTCCAAYAGCAAAGCTAATTTCTRTRCCTGGAAATTTAATCAAATTCCCTTGGTTTGATATGTTTAAAACAATTCTGCAAAAACKTTTGTATTCTTATCAGCAAATGTATTCTTATCAGTTAAAACTTGCACAAAGGATTAATTTGCCTCTAAATTTGTTTTCCAAAGAAGTTGAGTTGTTTTAGCTGAAGTAATTCACCATTAAAAAGTAATCACGGGATAATTTAGATTGGAAGACTTTATGGGCAGTGTGCTCCAACTCCCACTTTGAAACAGCTCCAGTTAGATCAGTTTGTGCCAGGACTCTGTTCATTTAAGGTTTGAGTATCTCCAAGGACTGCCCTGAACTTTGTTCCAAGTTTCGTTAACATCATCATGTTACAGAATTTTTTCCTCATACCTAATGGGGGTTTCCCCCATTCCAGCATCTGCCTGTTTCCTCTTATCCTGCTGCTGTGTATCCCTGAGCAGAACTTGTRCCTTCCCACTACACAGTAACCATAATCTGGTCTCCCCTTTCCCCCTTCAAGAGGCTGAACGAGCTCATTGAACTCCACTTCCTGCATAAGCCCTGTGTTCCAGCCATCACGGGGGATCTTCCACAATACTCCTTCCTCTATGTCAGCATTTGCTCTCTGCTGTGAGCTCGGGATAGCACACCAGAAGTGGTCTCACTACTGCTGAGAAACGTGAAGGATCCCTTCCCCTTGCTGGTGCAACGTTTTGCTGTATGGATGCACTTCTGCCTCCTGGACAAATTGTATCCCACTAGGATCCCTGAGACTTTTCTGCAGAGCTGATGCCAGCTGCATGACATCAGCCTGTCCTAGTGCCGGGCTTTGTCCATTCCAGAGGACCACATTTACACTGGTGTTTGTTCAACAAACCTGTCCTGTTTGAACAGCAGCCTACCCTTCAGTACATTTTGGCACAACCCTACATCTGATCTCATCTGCAAACGCACCAAGAGCACTGCAGTCCAACCCATCATCCAGGTYATTAATGAAGGCAATGAACTTTACTGCTAATCTCTGAAAAACACTGTTTCTACCTGGGCCTCATGCTGCCATCACCACCTTTTGAACCTGGCAGTCCATGCCAGTTTTCCATACATTTTGTGGTGTACATACCCTATATTTCTCTGGTTTGGCTACAAGGAAGACCATGCCAAAGGCCTTTCTTATATGAGGAACTTCCTTTTCCCTTACATCACTGTAGAAAGCAACCAAGCTTGTTGAACACCATCTGACCCTAGTCCATCTGTCTGCTAGGCTATTCCCAATCACCTTCTTGTCCTTTCCATGACTCCAGGAGGAATTTTTCTATCACCTTTCAAAGAACTGAGCTGTGGCTGACCAGCATGTGGATCCCTGCATCCTGCCTTTCCCATCTTGAAAATACATGTAACATTTGTCTTTCTGTCATCATCATTGGAAGTCTAAGTAATCTAGGAGGGCAGAGTTGAAGCTGGTAGAGATGAAGATGGTGGAGAACACACTTGCAATGACACTGGCCAGCTCCTTCCATCCTTGGGTGCATCCCAGCTGGACCTGTGTGAYTTCAATTGCTTCATGCTTCACTCACATGGGTTGGACTAATGTGCTCAGGAGACTGCCTGGCCTGAGAACAAACCTTTCAGGTGAAAAGGTAGCCTAATCCTCCTGGAGGGAACAACCCAGGATGGATGACTCATTCTGAAATTGTTACTGCTTGGCCAAGTAACTGATTAACAGTCTCCTCTAATGGGAGCTTAATTACTGAGCAGGGCTAAGAACCCAGGTACGAGTGAGATTTTTTTTTTGTTTGTTTGTTTTGAGGTTGTTCAAACTTGAGACTTTGAGATCTGCAAGAATTTAATTAATGTAAGTCCTGTTGAAGTCAATATATTTGTAGCAATGTGGTCTGTGTATGCACTATTGGATTTATGACTTCATCTAGCAAATTCATGTGAAAGAAATTATGAGCTTGGCTTGTGAATTATTTTTTTTTTAATAATTCTGCAAGAAAGCATCTTACTTAGCCTAGAAATGATAATTGCATTCTCCATAGTGGGATGTGATCATTTTCTGTTGGGATGTCTTCTAAGTTAGAGCCGTGAAGTTTGAAAGTATAGCAGTGGCAAAATCTTAATGTATTGGCACATGTTGTTCCCAAATACTTGTGCTGGGAGCAAATGAGTTCTACAAGCACACATGCCTACATGCAAAATACAACAGATCAATAAAAAGGCACATGAATCACACCTAAATAATTGGCTGTTCTTTAAATCAGCAAAAGGCCATCTCAAGTTAAACACTAAAAATTCATGTGGTTTTCTGCCTTCTCTGATGCGATTAAGCTCAGCTTTTAAATGCTTTGTTTTATTTTTAGTTTGTGATGTGCTGTGGAGAGGATTGATGTCCTGCTATCCCAGACAACAAAACTGAAAAAAGGATTTTTCTTATTGCAAATGCTTCTTAGATTCCTGAAATTTTCCCGCTACTTATCACAGTCTTTTATTTGTCAACTGCAAAGTATGAAAACAATGCTTATAAAGCCATTGTTTGTCAATCAGACACCAATGAATCTTATCAAACTTCTTTAAAACATATCCTAAATCCTAAATGTGGAAGAAAAATAAATAAACATTGCCACTGGCTTACAGGGTTAACCAAACTGATCAAGTGCTGCCAGTTATTTTAAAATAAATGGGAATAATTTCAATGGACCGCTGTAAATAAATGATAATACAGCTTTCATTTGGAAAAGAGGACAATTTTTGGTAATAAAACTAGCTTGCTGTAAGATGTAGMTGAGTTTTATTGAGATATGGGTACATTTCTGTTCTGCTGTCACAGAAGACCAATGTCATCTGGTTTGTTTTTCTTCAGACTAGCCATCAAAACAAGGACACGATACAATCTCCACCCTGATCTCACATCCCTTAGATGTAGGAAATAAGAAGTGCTGAAGCTTACAAGACTGGCTGAAGCAAAGTGCAAAAATCATATTGCTGTAATTCCGGAAACACTGCTTTAGAGGATCTTTCCCTGTGCAAGGCAGAGGGGATACACTCCAGGAAGGAGGCTAACTTTAAAATGAATGTGAACCCTAAATGCCTATGACAAAGCCAGACTTAATCTGTGCTTTAAAACACCTTCCTGTATGTAAACTTATCTGAATGTAACAATTTTCTCACAGATTGGAGACGAATCACTGGTAAACTCAGTGCAGAGTCAATATCCAAAAAATCATGAACTATTGATTCACTCTGCCCTACCTCTCTGCTTGGCCTTTGTCAAACAGTTTTATTGTCCTATCTGAAACTCATTAAAATTATCAAGATTAAAATTAGTTTAATCTGAATTATTGCCCTGTACACTTTAGTATAAAACCTGTGGCAGGACTTGGCTCACCCCATCCAAATCCAGTTATTCTGTGATCTCTAGACAATACTGTTCCTTCTGTTCTTTTCAGAACAGAACTCAGGCATCCTGCAGACAAACCTACAGCTGTATCTATCTCGTGTGACAGCACACAAACTCCAGTTCTGCAGAACAAGGAAAGTGCTTAACAGCCACTTTCACTATGTCACTCTTGAAATCAATAATGAGCTCCCTTCAGTAAGAGTGGGCTAGAAGGGCACCACAGGGAAAATTTCCTGAATTTTCAGGGCATAACTTTACTTTGCCTTCTTGTACTCAGCTGTTTACTGTCTTCAGAGGTGCACACTTTATTGCAAAACAGACTTTTAGACAGCTTGATTCATAGCTGCAATCCTGGAGTAGAACATGTTTCTGCATATAGATGAAAAAAATCTATCTTGACTCACCCACCTCCTGGTTCAGTTTTACAGGAATTAACCTTAAAAATATTTTGCTTCCTGTGAGCCAAGCTTAGTCTTGTAAAGCAGTTTCCAAAACAGTAAGTATTGGGGTCCATAACAGGTCATTTTCTAAACAGTAGGTTAGATACAAAGGGGAACTTCAGACTCTGAGTAAAATGTTAAGTGATTACTGCCTATCTCATTTTTATACATGCTGCACCTGGAATTATTTAACCCTATTGTGTCCTCCATGCTAACCAAGTGTAATGAAACATTCACACAGTTTAAATAATGGAACTTAGCAAGAATGTGTAAGAATTCAGAATATCTGAGACATTAATGATTTTTTACAGGAGGCATACAAAAAATTGTAGGTTACATGTTAAAATAGACTGAAATTTTGTTTCAAATTTTCAAAGTTGGTCTTAAACCAGATGACATTTTCATGTACCAAAGCTGAGGGAATAGAGAGAGGATGGAAGGGAGGAAGAGATGAGCTGAGATCCTTCAAAACAAAGCTGTTAAATATTCTATTGCAAAGAGAAAGATATATGTGTTATTTCATGCTATGTTTTTTCTTTGGGGATGTCAGTCCTACAGAACACTTAAATCTTGATTAGTTTCTAAAGCAGTGGGATACACACACCAGTGCTGCCATGACACTGCATTAAGAATATCAATGCTGCTTGCAACACCTTCTTCCTAGGCTTGAAGTTATTGCTATGGTGGGAAAAAACTATTTATTCTGTGGGAACTTCAACTGGTGACTCTGCAGCCTTTACAATACTGCCTTCAGGAAATAAAAGAGAGAAACTTACTTAAAATTATGTATGTGAAGTGTACTGCCAAAAATAGTTAATTAATCTTGGCAAAATTCTCTCATAGCTTTGAAACAGTGCTCAGGTTTTCATGAGATTCTAATTCTCTATTCTGAGTCACCTCACAGTTTTCTTGGGGTATGGGATAATTACGTTATTATATATTAATCCAAATGTTTGAAAAATATGTCACCTCAATAATTTCATAACAGTCTTGGCTGTTGAAAACTTCTGATATGCAGGGGTAGCTATTCTGCTTCCACACATAAGGCATGTTTTAACTAGAATATCAGCTGTTATGAGAGTAACATTAATATATTAAAATYCAGTACATGCTGTCTTTCTGAAGGTAGTGATCACATTGCAGGACACAGTCTGAAAGGGAGGACAAACAAGCTTTTGCCTATGCAAGAGTCCCTGAGTTGTCAACATGGAGCACGCAGTGAAGCATTTCTTTCTCTCTCATATGTCACCAGGCTACTGTCCTACAGTCTGAATAGCAGTGCCCTCTCTCCTCATGTCCATACCCTTTCTGACCACATCCAGCTCAGTTTTCAGCTGCCTCCCCCTTTTGGTGTTTTCCCTAATCCTTAGCATCTCATTGTATCTCCACAGTTTCTCTTTTACTGTGGGAAAGGCCTGTTCTTCTGTCAGTCCCCGTGAAGAAAACCTGGTTTAATCTTTTGTTCCATCTGATACCTGGAGCAGGGTGGTGAAGAAACCTTAGCCACTGAAGTGCCCATATCTCCATCAAACACCCTGACTTTGCTACTGTTAAGCCAGGCATTTTAGACAGCAGAAGTGCACCCACCCATCTTCAGAGGATCAGCAAGAGAACTTCAGACTTAATTACTGACAAATACATGGTATTCTCCTGTCTGAGATTAGGGAGAATGTGTAACTGAGGAACAAGTGCAGTCCCCAGCTACTTATTGCTGCCCCAGGCTCTTACCAACTGCAGCCAGCTTCAGGTGTTGAGGTTCAGCAGCTCTCAAGCTGGCAAGAGCTAGACYGCTGCAGCTCTTCGTTTAGTCAGCTGTCAAATAGCTCAGCTTTGGAGAAGATAATCATTGGACACAGYGAGTCTCTGTGTTCATTAGGAAGGAAAACAACCTCGCACAGTGAGGTTACATATGGACATAGTTGGTCCTCAAAGGCTTCAGGAGAGCCACAGCCTTGGCTCTTCCTGCTTCCAGCCTTAYGTGAGACCCCCACAGAACCTGTGGCTCTAATCAAGGGAGGCTGTGGGACAGACATTTCTTTGTTGCTAACAGATGAGGAAGTGGCTCTGAAGAGCTGAGCTGTGCTGCTCTTCCTGACATTAGTGATAYATTCTCTGCTATTTCATACATTACAGTACAGCAAATAATTAAATATGTACTGATATTATTCCTATAATCTACCAGACTGTTCATGACAGTAAATTACCAGTGTCTGTAGGCTAGGTAGAAGTTACCTGTTTATACCAGGGGTCTCATCTATTCAGCCAAGCTGGTCTCTGGCTGAAGTTGGCCTCATGGCCAACTTTTTGATTAAAAATAATTTACTGAGCTATTGCCTTCCTCCCACCTTGTAACCAGGTGTCACACTCATATTCTAACCTCAGCCGTTCATAAGTCACAAATCAAAACAACTCTAAGCTGGTTGACTTTAAAAGCTTAACTACAGCCTTCAGGCACTGCCCTTCTTTAGCTGATGATCACTGTTCCTTGAAATCAGCTGCTTCATGTCAGGTTGTTTCCCACTTACTCTATGCCTTKAGACATTGCCAAATCAGCTTCTGTTCTGAAGTCTTTCTCTCTTCCAAGACACTGGTGAGACCCTTGAGAATTCTATGTTAACAGCCACCATGACCTACATGAGGACAAGCTCATCTTTGCTATTTCAACATAGCAAAACCATAACCCTCTGCCTCCAAAAGGCATTGGCCAATGAAATTTGCTCGGATTATAGGACTCCAGCATTTCTCTCATCAGTGTGGAAAATAGGTGTCAGGACCCTTCAAACTGCATACCAACTTGGTGCATACTCCCAAGACCTCACTCAAGATCCCTTTGCAGCCCTGGCCAGAACAAAATAATAATGGTAGGCGGATGTTGGATATGTTTCAAAAATGAATCACAGGGAAAAAAGGGTCTGTATMAAAATTATGTGGAAAATAGGCCTATGCCTGTTGAAGTGTAGCACCAATAAACTATCTATTTTTCTTTAAAATGTTTAGACTTCAAGTCTTTAACTCTTCAAATGGATTGTTCAGATGTAGTAGAAATTAGTCAGTCTTACAGCTTTACTGCAGACAGTGAGGCAGCTGTCTGCCTGGTTAAGACACAACAAGGCAGGTTCCCCAACACTGTTTCTGGTAGAACATGCCCAAAAGTATTTCAGGAAATTCTGAAAGGAGGTGTGCAGTCCATGCGTGGGTGAGAGACTGAAATTTCTCATTAGGTCATGGGATATACCCAAGAACATGTGATGCCTTGGAGTAACTGGAAGACTTTTAAAAACGGAAAGTAAGACAGGTTGCAACAAGTCATCTCTTATTCATCTATTTCTTTCTTTTTCTTTTTTTTTTTAAACTTGTAATCCCATTACATATTCTGAGCCTAAATATGTGATTTAGACATAAATCACTTCACTTTCCTGATAGTCTTCTCTTTTTAAATTTTGTGAGGTTGGAAGAACATGACATCTTTTTCTTCACCACTTTCTGAGAAGTTACCCTCCAGACTGTATGCATGTGTGAARTATATATTTTTTTCTGATTTTACTGTATCATTAAATCCATCAATGTAAGTTTAAGAATAATTCAGCAAGCTAGAACCARTTAGCATTTACTTCAACTTTCTTTTTGCATGATGTAAATTTAGAAAAAGACATGTAGGCATTTTCTTCCTCTTTCAAAAAAACCCTGCCTCGTTGGGGAAACATAACTTGAGACTGTAACTCTGTGCAGGGAGAAGGCACAGGCACATCTGAAGGTCAGTGCAGCCTGTTCAAGTGGTCTGCTTTCCATAAAGTGTATCTGAACAAGTTGCCCACATAGGCTTCTCCATGTCAGGTCATTTCGTGCTGTCATCCATCGCTGTGAATAACGTGGAAAATAACCCCAGGAACAACTTTAAAGCGTGTGTGAATACAGARCAGTGCTGAAGAAGGGTAGTGGCAAGGATTGATGTTGAAACTCTGCCAAYTTTGCCAGCAGTAAATGACTCAAAACAATCTATGCTGTGCTCACTGTAATAATCTTTTTRGACCTTGTACTAATGACCAGAACATTGCTCTGGTCCCAAGGCTAAGTAGAACAGATTTTATCACAAGGCTGTTTCWCTSTATGATAAAAACTTTGCCTTTCAAAGATGAAACAACCTCCAATTAGTTCTGCAGTATGTGTGCTGCTTAAAAGGTTAAGACYGTGATTGACTACATAGGCTGAAGGGTGTGAATCAAACAAAGTGTGCCAAGAGCTTGCAAACCAAGGTAAAATTCATGCTGCCTCACATTTTTGCTTGGAGATATGTTTACTTTCAACTTTCCACCTTCATATATGTATGCAGTTACTTCACTTCTATAGACACACAGCTTGTCATCTTCTTGTGTGGCCAGTTGCTGACTTCCACTTTTGAGCATATTTCTAAACACACGGTTGATAACATCCTGGGAGAGAGGGCCCAACTACTAAAACCACTAGAGATCATTGATACTATAGATGTAGGATTTGTAATTGGACAGTCAGTGATAATGTATAGAATTCTTTTATTTATACTTCAAAGGAACTATGGACTGGTTTAAGGCAAACAAAATGTTGGGTAGAATATGTATGTAGCTGTATTTTTTACTTGTTCTAATAGGAGTAATGATAAATGCACTTGTGCATTGGTTTTGGCTGGGGTAGAGTTACTGAGCAGGGCYTACACGGAGCCAAAGCCTTTTCTGCTTTTGGTGAGGAAGTTGGGGKTGCATGGGAAGCTGGGAGGAGACACAGCCAGGACAGGYGACCCAAAATGGCCAAAGGGACCTTCCAAACCCTATGACACCCTCCTCAGAATTTCAAGCTGTGTGCAAGAAGGAGGAAGGAGGGGACGTTTGGAGTGATGACATTTGTCTTCCCAAAGACAAATGTCCCAAAAATTCCCTGTGGGGCACGAGGGGGTCCTGCTGTCCTGCAGATGTGAAACACCTGCCTGCCCTTGGGAAGCTGGGAATTACTTCTTTGTTTTTCTTTGTTTGTGTGTGCAGCTTTTGCATTCCCTGTAACTGAATTGATCTCAACCCATGAGTTTTCCAGCTTTTATCCTTACAKCTATCTCCCTAATCATGCTGGTAGGGCAGGTAGCAAGTGGCTGTGTCTGGTGCTTGGTTGCTGGCTGGAGTGAAACCATGACAACTTGAAAACCCTTGTCTTCTGGTCCCACCTTCCACKTTTAAAACTTTTCACCACTTGTTACCTGGGAACTGGAGAAAGCCAGGTCACAGAGAGTGCCTGCTGAAAATCATATACTACCTCTTCCTTCAGGCAAGGGACAAGAACAGTGCATTCCAATGAGCTAGAATCAGACAAAGGAGGCAAGAAACCACAGTGCATGAATAAAGAACTCCTGTCATTTCTCAGGTGTAAACAGGAAATACACAGGCTACAGAAGCAGGGTCAGGCTCCTTGGAATGAACACAGAGAGGTTGTCAGAGTAAGCAAAAATAAGATGAGGAAGGCCAAGGCCTTATAYCTGGCTGAGGATATCAAGGAGAACAAGGAGGGCTTCTTCAAAGACATCAGCAACAAAATCAAAACTAGGGATAGTGTGGGCTTGTTACTGTATGGAAGAGGGATGCTGCTAACAGAGGATGCAGAGAAGGCAGAGTTACTGAACACCTTCTCTATGCTGGTGTTCATTATGACCAGGCATTCTGACCCAGGAGACCAGAGTAAAGGAATGTYGAAAGGAAGACTTTCCCTTGGTCAAGGAGGACTGGGTAAGAGAACATGTAGGCAAACCTGACATCCTCAGGTCCATGGGCCCTAATGGAATGCACCTCAAGTCCTGGGAGAGCTGGTGCCCTGTTCTGTAGGTCATCTCTATCCACATGGATGACAAGAAGATGACCATGAGTAACCAGCATGGATTCCATAAAGGCCAATCATGCTTTACCTATCCAATTGTCTTCTGCAATGAGACAACTACCTGGAGGATGAGGGGAGAGYAGTGGATRTTSTCTGCCTTGACTTCAGCAAGGCTTTTGACACTGTCTCTCACAGCATCCTCAAACCCTAGAGGTGTGGACTGAAGGAGTGGACAATGAGAAGTGGCTCATGAGGGTCACAATCAGTGACAGAGGATCAAGTTGGAGATCTGTCACTGGTATTGTTCCCCAAGATTCCATACTGGGCCCAACATTGTTTGCCCTATCCATCAATGACTTGGGTGGAGGGCAGGTGACTCCTCAGCAAGTTCACTGAAGACCCAAAGTTGGGAGGAGTGGCAGATTGCTCAGAGGGCTGTGCAGCCCTTCAGAAGGACCTCAGGCTGGAGAGCTGGGCAGAGATAAGCTGTCTGAAATTTAACAAAGGCACATACAGGGAGAGACATCTGGGGRGGAACAACCCCAGGCACCAGCACAGGCTGGGAAGCAGCTCTGTGAAGAAGAACCTGGGGGTCCTGGTGCACAACAAGCTGTCCATGAGCCAGCAGTGTGCCCCGGGGGGGCCAGCGGGGTCCTGGGATGCATTGGCAGGTCAAGGGAGGTGATCCTGCCCCTCTGCTCAGCCCTGGTAAGGCTGCATTTGGAGTTTTGTGTCCAGTTTTGGGCTCTCTAGTTCAAGACAGACAAGGATGTACTGGAGCAGGTCCATTGGAAGGCCACAAAGGTGATTAAGGGACTGGAGCATCTTTCTTATGAGGAAAGGCTGGGCAAGTTGGGTCTGTTAAGGCTTGAAAAAAGACAACTGSRGGAGGACCTTATCAATGTCTMTAAGTATCTGAAGGGACAGTGTCAAGGAGAGGAAGCCAGGCAGCAAGCAARGACAAGAGGCAACAGGCAGAAACKGATGCACAGAAAATCAACCTGAACATGAGGAAGAATTTCTTTACTGTGTGAGCACTGGAACAGAGTGTCTAGAGAAGGTGTGGAGTCTTGCTTGAGATATTCAAGAACCATCTGGATGAAATCCTGTGCCAAGTGCTCTGGAATGACCCTGCTTGAGCAGAGGTTGGACTAGGTGACTCACTGTGGGCCCTTCCAATTTTATTCCTTCTGTGATTCTGTGATTCTGCAAAGATAAGCCACTCTTTCAGGTCTTAATTGGATTCCTGCTTTTGCACAAAAATCCCTGGAGTATTTGGGGGAYGGGATATTAAATTGTAAAATTTTGACACAGGGTTAAAAAGTCTTTCTTCAAGAGGCCTAATCAGAGTATGCCTGCCTCTAACTTAACTTTTGCCAGTATTGAAGTTATCTAGGCTTCTCCAACTAGGAAAGTTCCCACACTTAAAAGAAATGACATGTCTAAACAGGCCACAAATAGCATTGTGACTGAAGAAAACAAAGAAAAATCTCATTTGCAGCACCTTGTATTAAGTACACTTTCATCAGAGTAAGTTTACATGATGGATTTGTACCACTTCATGTTTTCAGTTCAGAGGAGTCCTAACATGTAGCTTTTCATACAGCTTTACCCTCAGACAGCACTAACAACAGGAGTCTGACACCTCCTGAGTCACTCTGGTGCTCCTTTGCWCCATCAAGGCACGTGCTTAATACGTGTTCTCTGTTGATTCGTGCCCACAGGATGGGCATGCAAGACACCTGCACAGCTGTGGAAGAAATCAGACTTCCAGCTTCATGCAGAAAGCTCAACTGAATTCTCTGGAGCTATTCCCTTGAGAGATCTCCACTGGTCAAGAAGTGCTACTGCTGCTTCCTGTTTCCAGTAGCCAGTCTGTACATCTCTTGGATCAGAATACATTCTCTTTGCAGAAGAATCCAGTCAGTGCTACCACTTACATGGAGTTTAAAAAGGGTGTTTTCACTGGGAGAAAGACTATAAGAGCAGGCCCATCAAGAACACAGTATCACAGTGAACCRAAGACTCCACTACTCTATGAAGTTCTTAATGTTCTGGTCAGAAATCATGTCCTCCTGCCTGTCATCTGTGTTTAATTATTTCCTCTTTGAGGGATGAGGGTCCTCTCAGAATAATACCTCTTAAATACCTCATATAATGGACCAGAACCAAGTCAAATTCTAGACACTTCCCACAAATTTCGGTTCATAGAATTTAATGGATGATAAGTTTTGTTAAAGATCACTACTAATTTAGAGGTCCATAACTGGTTATTGAATTTGGTGGAACAGGTACATAAAACAACTGAAAGCCTCTTTCTGATTGCATGCAAAAGGAATTTTCCATCAGGTACTGAGCCACTGTATAAGAAAAGGAAGTATTATAGACRACAAGAACAGCTGGCTGCCTGCTTAATCACTTTTTTCCATTCCCCTTTCAGGATTGAGCAGGAAGTAAATACTTGCTGTGTTCAAACTCATCATTTTTTTAGAGATTAAAGATAAAATAATCTTGTCTTCCATTACTACCAAACATGCCTAAAAAWGATGCTTTTGAAGACCCCAGGGCCAGAAGAGCAGGGCACACATTTACCATATAAGGGCTACTCATTTGGGAATAAGCTTCATAATTTAAGGGAAACGACAAAATGGTGCCTCACTCAGTGCATCTTACTGTTTTCAGCGGAATGTTTTCCCTCCCAGCAATTCTGCCCTGGAAGGTGGTGAGCTGACTCATACTGTCTAGCCAGGCAGGGACACAATGATATCAAGCAGTGGGTGGTGAGCAGAGAATTAAAAACTATGTGTTTTAATGGATGTTTCCCAGCATTAGTATTGTACCTGGTTCAAGGAAAAACATCTAGTAACAAACTGAACTAATAGCTTGTCTGGACCAAATGCAATTCTCAAACATTGTCCTCCAGTACCAAGAGATAGAATTGTAAACCTGGACTCCATTGAAATGCATAAAATATCTCCTTCCTAGTGGCTGAGCAAACAAGCCTTTGTATTTGTACACCCACTAACACAGACAGCTGGAAGGGGTTGCTACAGGCAAGTGAAAGACCTGGCCTATGGTACWCAAAATCCACAGCTGAACTTTGTAACCAAGACCCTTCCTATTCCATAATGGAGATTTTTAGCTCCATTAGAGGTCTTGCACTTTGCGCTGAAAGCAGCTCTTTAGCTCAGCTATCTTATCACTGAAAAGCTAGTCATAAAACTGTACCCAGCACACCTACAACGGAATTTACCAGAAATCACATGTGTACATGTGCAAGGGTATTAGCAAACAAAAAATAAATTTTTGTCCCTTACATCATATTTGTCCAAGTTGTTCTTTCTCCTTCAGCAGTTTGCAGAATTCTCATCTATTTTATCTGGAGCAGCTTCATTGCTAAGAACACATTCTAAGATGAATTGTAATAAACATCTTTGGCTAGAAAACTAATTAGAAATCAAAAAAAAAGAAAACTGAACTAAAATCACTATTTTTACATTTGCCTGTAATTGGGAAAAAAGGGAAAATAATAATAATTTWAAAAAKCTAGAGATRAACARYGGAACAAGTTTTCAAGGACACCACTGCTCACCAATCACACATGCCTTAGGTGTTCTCTAACCACTAGCCCATCTGTGTTTTAAGTGCAGTTAGGACATCTAAGGTATGATATGGCAGCAAAYACAAAAGAAATGTCTGCAAGGTGTAACACCATCAACAAAAAGAGCTCCATCCACATGGTAACTACTCATGGACAAATACAGAMRGGAATGTGATAGCAGCTCTGTTTCRTTTATTGCTTCTACTCTATRATCTGTATCCACTGGCACTAAGTGGAAGCACCTTTTCTTCATGTATACCTCCTTTCTGGTAAATTCAGTTGATTTAAGTTGCCTTAGATGCTACAATCAATGTGCAACTTTGTAAAAATTATGGGAATTATCTGCCATGGCACATAACCACATAGCCACACATAACCACAGTGTCAAATACACAGTAGCCTTTTAGCAGTGTTTTCCCTTTTCTGTAATTGTGACTCCTACRGACAACCAGGTTAACAGGATTGCAGTGGTTCAGTCACCAGTGGAAAATATTCTCTAGCCCACATACAGCAAACACCAAGTCTCTGGGATATTTAAGCCATTTTAGATATTCAATACTTCRACAGGAAGAAATAAAACTTGAAATGCTCTTACTTAGCTTCAAAATGACCCAGTTAGGAGTACAAGAGCTATATGATGTTTTCTGCTCACACATCTCCTTCCCTAAGCCTTTGAAATCGATCACTTGACTAATCAGAACAGCTCTTAYGAGGAAGTAATGTGCAAAAGTGCCYCATGAAAGACACTTCTATTTAAAATCAAGCATGTTCTTTTTTGGGAAATGAAGGAAAGATTTCAAGGAAATCTTGTTTGTTAAGGGTTTTGGCAAGTTTTCTGCATTTGTCTTTCATCAGAGCCTTGACACTGAGCTGTAAGGAAAAGATTMTCATATGTCCACTCCCTTTTTACTCTGAGACATGGGGAGTCTGGTTACAGAAAGAAGGAGAACCAGTTTTTGGGAAGCTGAATCACTTCATTTGTGTAAGTGGGGSTAATGCTGAAGTACAAGACAATCTCAGGCTGCACACAAAATGGCAAAAATGAAATCTTTTAAGTCTCAATATGCATCTTCTAGGTAAATGGAGATTAAAAAGCAGGGGGCAAAGATGCTTTAAAGTGAGTGACAGGCAGCAGTGGTCAGGTTTAGGTAGGGGCTGTAAAGCCCCCATGACTTCTCTTGTTTTAGAGAAAATATGGAAGAAARTACATTGAGAAAAAGCTTGACATCTGTTGAAGACACAGTTAGTGAAAAMGTCAAAGGCTCACCAAGCCAGATAATGCCTGGGTGTGGTTATTTTGAATTACAACAGTAGTGCTTCTTTCCCCACTTTGCACTCTACTATTGTTTTTTATGACATAATAAGCCTATAKAATCTGAAACTTTTCACAATTATTTCCTGATCTCCCTTACTCAAGAAATCTTTCCAACAGTTCTCCMTCTTCCTTGTTTGTCCCAAACTTCAGTGCAAAAAACCCAAGAAACCAAGCAACCAACCAACCAAAATAACACAAACAAACAAAAAACACACCAAAAACCCAAACCAAACCAACAAATAAAAAACCACTAAAAAAACCCCACCAAAAAACCCCACCAAAACCCCAAAACTCCCCAACCCTCAAAAACAAAAAGAACTTGAAAACCTTTAAGAATGTAAGTTCTATTGAACTCAAAATCTCCCTGTGGTATAGACTGTCTTTTTGGACCTGAATTGTGGAGCACCTTGCATTGTCACATTCTAATGGTCTTAAATATGATAATTAAAATGTAACTAGTGCTTGATAACTTAAATGGAAAATATTCACTCCATTTAATAACATATAATTATAACAATGTACAAAGAACAATAATAATAACAACAACATCCCACCAATTTCTTTTATTTATTTGCATAATTAAGAAAACTTGCAAAACTGGGATGGTAAGATTTGGACTTCTAAAAGCACATGAAAACCCATTCAGTTTTGTGTGCTGAACAAATGGGAAGGGAATTATTTATTTTTTTTAAATGTAACTATTGTYAATTCCAGATTATTTTAATGAAATAATAGAATAGTCAGGGTTGCAAGGGGCCTCTGGAATTAATTTATGTCACTGCTTGAAGCAGGTCCAGTTAGATCAGGCTGCTCAGAGATTCATCAAGTCAAATTTTAGTTTCTCCAGGGTCTTCACACACCTTCTTGGTTCTGTTTCAGCACCTGATCTCTCATATGATTTTTCYTAATATCTAATGGGATTTCCCATGTTTCAGGTCATGCTCAGTGCATGTCATCCTGTTGATGTTCACSACTGGAAAATGTTTGGGCCCATTTTCTCTGTTTTCTCATGCCAGGCATTTGTAGACAGGAAGAAGTTCTCTCCATGCCCTCCTCTTCCCCAGGCTGATCCAACCCAGTGACCCCCACCTGCCTTTGAATGCCTCATGCTGTGACACTTTCTCCTCTCCTGCATCCAAGATTTTGTTTAGTTGTTGCAGGCCTGGGAATGAATAGAGTCTGTCTGCTGCTGACACAGAGCACAAGTTTCAGCCACTCCTATCCCAAGGGTCTCCAAAATACCCTGTGTCCCCTCATGTCCTCACTTCTCCCTTTACTCTGTGGCTTGGGCTTTTGCCTCTGCAGGATACCTAAAARAGCCTCATGGAGATCCTATTCCTCCTTCCTAATGTTACACAGTCTGCTCATCTACTCTGACACTCTTGAAATTACTTCTTCAAACATGGAATCCATGACTGAGATGCAGGAGAGACACATCTTCCTCATCAMCTTTACTACATGATCCTGAGTCCGTGGACTCAAGAAAACATTAGTATCATTTGGCTGTTTGACCTTGTCCAGTTATGAGCATTTTAATACCTCCATGTGGCCTCAGAAGCCCATGTGAGACACACAATCCTGTGAGTGCCTTCTAGAGAAAACTCCCTCTGRATCCACAGCAAGTGCTGTGTGTCACAGTTGTCATTTCAAATAAAGATTAATGTTCACATAAAAATATTTCTAAAGCATTTCTGCCTTGATGTTCATATGAAGAAAACAATATTRTGCTCTCTACAAGATGCCTGAGGTTTTTGCTTAGTGMAAATACTCTCAAGAGATGCTTCAATACTATTAAGCTTCTCACCTTAGACAAAAAGCAATAAATGATGTGTGAAATAACTCACTATAGGTGTAAACCAAATTACTTTTTTAATGCTCTTTGGAAATGCAAACATCTCCTCTCTGCAGGCGTGGCTGTAACTTACTGTTTGGCTATTAATAATCAGGCTGTGTTTGCCTGACTCTGAGGAACTCAAGTAAAAGGGCTGTTCCYGCACACCCTGGCAGAGTTGCTGGCAGAATTACCTGCCCTGGCTCTGTGGATGAGCCCTAGCTGTTCAGACAGTTGAGTGTAAGGGCTACTCCTAAACATCATGCCTGCATGCAGAAATGATCCCTGTCCAGTCTGTGGCTTAGGGGCAGGGAAAAATGTTCAAGCAACCAACAAGAGATTATTCAATGCAATAAAACCAATTCACCGTTCAGTGCAATAAAACCAATTCACCAACTCACCATTCAAGCTCCTACCTGTGCTCATTGTCTCCTCAGCCTGCAGTCAGCTGACACAAAGAAAGTGACTGTAATTCAGTTTATGGAACCAAGAAATGTTTTATCAGCTAATAACCCAGGTAGGCATTTTAATTCCAGTGCTTATCTTTATGACAAGTATACTGAGTTACTGCAATAAATTTAAAATATGTAGATGAAGGAAGGTCCTAAGAGTGATTACTATATGGAAGACCATGTTCTTCCGAACCTGAAAACCTGAAGGTCTAGCTATATCTCCCCAAAATTCAAACAAGGTATTTTTAAAGAATAATCCCTATCCCTTCAGTTCCATTTGGAGTGAAACAGAAAAGGAAAATTTGTTCACCTCTGTCACTGAGTACCAGTTTCCAGAACCATTGTTCACTGAGAGTTTGCAGGCCTGGGCCCAGTCTCTGCCCATCCATCTCTCGCCTGGAGACAAGCCAAACTTCCCCATGCCTCAAGTGAAGGCTGTAAGCAGTGGCTGATTKTCTGCATTATCTCCTGCCAAAGTACACAGAAAAGCAGAGACTTACAGCCCTGAAAGCAAAYACGCCAAAAGACTTAACGCTTCTTCTTCTGCCCCATAACAAGTAACCAAGGCAAATGTCTAATCTGAACATTCCCCACTCATCTCCAGCCATCAGATGATCTTATTTGCACAGCCATTTTTACTCTGGCTCTCTGTGCTTATAAAAATCTGACGTTCTCCTCCCTGAACAAAGAACAGCTGACTGGGAAGGCAATTACGATCAGCTCTGTGATGAATGAGACAAGGATGCTGCAGGCCTGGGCAGGGAGGAGGCTTGGGGAAGGGTGACCTGAAATGATCATGGATTTATGCAGACAGCAACGTGCTTGGCTTTGTAGAACCTGTTCACATGCTGAGTATTGACAGGACACTGAGTGAAGGTGTTCTAAGGGCAGTTCAGGATAGGGCTGCTTTTTTCACAGCCCTTGGGTCAGGGATTATCACCAAATAATCACATTATTTGGACAAGTTGTGTTGTATTCTTCTATTTAATTTCCCTTTTTGTAATTGTATTAAGAGGGTGATAAACTGTGTGGTTTCTGTGGGCTATGTTACAAAGGTCGAGTTGAAATTAATGGGCTTGAGGAGGTGATTTGAAAATGCCATGTGAACAACCTGTTGGATTTTCTGTTTCACCCCCCACCCACAGTCACCTGCTTTTACAAACAGGCTGCCAGTGGTAACAGGCTACTTCACATTTCAAAAKGGTATGTAATTAAAAACAACAAGAAAATCCATCCTTGTGTATTTAAGTCCATGATTTAGTTTATTCATTGCCAGAATGATGTGATGACTCATCCCCTTAGGTCAAGAGCCAACAGTCTATTACAGCACTGAATTTTTCCAAGCACTGACACAGGGAGAATTTGGGACAAATTGAGTTAATCTCCTCCAGAAACATGGTTAAAAACACATTTTTAAGATTTTTACTCTAATCCTTGACACAAAAAGGGTGTTGTCAATTCCCCAAACTTGCAGGTGCAGGGAAAAATAGAACCTCTCTGAAGGGGATGGTGGGAGAAGAGGTAAAAATCTCTTCTAATAACTTCATATATAGTAAGTCAGCTTCAGGTTGCCCTGGGTATACTTCTTAGTGAAACAATCTTCTCAAAAAAATAACCTGTACATACATTTCTGAGCAGYCATTTCTATGTTCCTTTTCCCAATACTAAGTCCCATGTAAAAAGTTTGTCCAGTGACAATGAAACTGAGATTTCAATATTAAGCCAAAGCCATCCCCCATTTTCATAACATTTAGCAATTTCCAACCCCTGATATCAGGGTGTGAGAGGATGGAAGACATAGAGTTAAAAGGCTACATTATCTGTCTTAACAAATCTCTTCAGAGCTAAATTTTATATTTTATGCTATATTTTATGTACTCAATCAAGCACTTTAGTGTTCTATGATATGAGACAGAAGATATARTTTTGTCTTTATGAAAGTTTGAAAAATACTAAGACAACAAGTTGAAGACAACATGAAAATGGCATTAAAAATAAATCAGTATTTCAAGAGAATCCCCAATATAACTGAACCAAATTTCTGCCTTACCATAAAGAATTCCTTTGTTCTCCCAAGAAGCTGTGATTGTGCCTSTAATTTTTGGGAGTCTGAACTATGCTGCAGATTTACTTGATGTTGTCTTCTGCCWTCTTCCTTTATATATCCTACCTCATGGGAAAAGGAAATGGGCAGGTGGGGGCTGTCAGGTTTTTTTCAGGCACTTGCTGATGAGTTAGMTGGAGCTCTCTCTTCACCTTTCATTCTATACTGGTGAAAAAACAAGTGAAAATTCTGTGGAGGGAAAGGAATTTGCTCTTATTCCATGCTTGTAAAAAAGCCAGGCTTCTGAGCATGGGAGATTTTGGCCCAGTAACTTCAGACATGCTACTCAAGGCCAGATAATTTAAACCTRACTTCAAGTCAGATGCTGAGTTACTTAACGTTCCAGCATCTGGTCCTTAGAGTGAAATCCAGAAGGCCAGCAACAGCAAAATGTCCCTGTGTGTCGAGGCAGAGGAGTGAATACTCAAGGAAAGAGGTACAGCTGCTGTACAGGAAACCACCTGTAGTTTGGCWAACATGGTAGAGAAAAGATGACTGCAATCTCACTCCTTTCTCAAAGGTAGCCTTTGGGTTCCCAGCAGCAATGGGGTGTCCTTGAAGACASAGAGCCCAGGGTCTTCCTCTGAGCACTGGTCTCCAGAAAGAACTGACCCAAGCAGAAGTGGTMCCTGCAGCCAGCCTTCAGGCAAGGTGCTCCAGGGCTGATCCAGCTTCCCCYGTGCCATGCAAGCCATTCATGGCAAAGGTTTGTGGTAAAGCTAAGGCTTTACCCAAAGTATTCACCCCTCCTCTCCCTTTCACCAGGGCACTGACACAGCCGCCTGCAGAAATGAACTGAAATAGCCCAACGCTATGCAGTAAAAAGCACCAATTTATAGGAGATTTTTGTCTCTGGTCTCCTGCCTTGACCACTGAGACCCACTGGCTTTGTTGTAGGAATTAGGTTAAAGTTTAACCAGCATCCCAGCAGTTTGTACTAACATGGCAGCAGTTAGTTAGCAGCCCTGAGCTTCCTGCACTCGGAGGAAGWTCTTCCCATCCTCAACAGAGACTCAGTATTTAACAAGGGGGATAATGTAGTTCCAAAAACAGAGGTGAACATATTTAGGAACAGCAGGACTTCCCCWTACACCATTTCCAGGCCAAAGAAGAAAGTACATGATTTATGTGCAGGCAAAATGGTTAGGCTGGATGGCAACTATTCATAAGTACACTAGGAAAATTACAGGATATGAACCTTTTTCTGTGGGCTTTTTTCTTTTTTTAGTAGGTTTCTAGCTTTTGTTTCCACCAACTCCTGGAAACATCAGCTTTCCCTTGCTGGCCATGCTCAAAATTTTTAGACCTGATAAAGCTATAAAATTCTCAAATGAGATTTTGTTCAGACTTTGATTTTCTAAATATTTGCCTACTTAATACACCCACATATTGTATTTATTACTATCTACTTTTTTGTATTACCCACACTTAATAGGGTGGAGTAAGATTTTGCCAGTAATAGCAAACTTTACATCTTTTTCCCAGTATTTCTGCCAAATGTGTGTAGAAGCCTGTCTGATAGATGTCCAATGAATGCTGGTAGTCTAGAACCACAATTTCTCAAAAAATATGGCAAGAAATCCACTCTGGAATACCTTTGATGTGGTAGCAAATATTTATCCACTGGGATGAAATAATAAGCATTCTTCAAACCATGAACACGAACTTTCTGTACAGTAAACAAAGACATCTGCTACTCTGTGCAGTGGAACAACATGGATATCCCAAAATCTGGTATATAAATCTAAGTCTAGTCTGCAACCTCTGTTTTGGTCTCTGTGATGAAATGATTATGTTGTACACAGGATAAGGATTTATATGGTTAATACAGTTGGCACTGCATGCATCCCCAACTTCCTGATCCTGCAGGCAACACAGGCTGGAAGCACTCCTGCCTTTGCAGGTGACTTTCCAGGTGTTTCTCTCTGCATCAGCAGGAAGGAGTGGGCTGTGTCTCTGTTCTATACATCCTGCCCACTCAACAGGTGACCTTCCTGGCTATTCCCTGACAGCACAAAGTTCACCAGGAAGTTGCCAACAGCAGTAGTGGTAGGGTTTGCTTTCACTAAATTCATAGTTCTTTTTGAAAACAGCCTATTTTGGGTTTCTTTGGAGGTTTTGATTTTTGCCTGTGCAGCCTTCCTTGTAAAAAAAAAAGGTTTTAACACCATTGCTAAATCTGAAAAGCAAGCACGCATTTTTCACACATGATTTAGTCATAACTGCTTCTCTCATGCTGAGGTTAAACAGCCTTGTAGAGAAAAGTCCCAAAGGAATAAACTCTTCACTATATGCTTCCAAACAGCTCTTTCTCCATCTTTCAAATTCTGATGGGTTTTTTTTTATTGCAGACCTGCTTTATAAAATACAGTGGGTATGAGTACCACCCAGCTTTCATTACAATTCACCTTAAGCTCCTTTTGGGACAGAAATGTCTCAAGCAGCCTGTCTCTGGCACACTGAAAAAAGCAAGGTACAGAGGCCAATTTCCAGAAATTTCAACATCCCTGATCCCCTTCTGATACCCACATAGCTGCCTGGGACACACCTGTGTGTGTCCTTGCCCTGGAGCAGTAACCGTTGTGGAAAGCTGCAGGGATGCAGCTCTGCCAAGAGCCCGTTCAGACTTATCTGCAGGATGACTGGGCAGAGTCTCCCAGACCTTGTGAAAGTTCAAGGCTGTGTGAAAGTTTTAGGAAGCTGAGTGAGCCAGGAGGTTATGCGTAGGATGGAAAAGGAGATGGTTGTTCTAGAACAGCCATCAAGGAGTTTGGTGTTGTAAAAAAGGCCAGCAATGTTTTTTGGGATAATGCCATGCTCTAACCTCCTYTTCTTCCTGTTTATTCAGCAGAAGTGATCCTCCAGTATTATGATGGAAGTGAAATAAAAATAGCCTGTTCCTTGAAATTCTGTGGACAGCCTTTAGCTGGGCAAAGTTGGTTTTTAGGTGGTTTGTTTATTCATTTGTTTGGTTTTTTTTTTTTTTTTTTTTATTCATGAAGAGGGGAGAGGGCAGAGTGGAAGAAAGATTTTTCTAAGAAATCCCTTTGCAAGTCTTGCCATCTCAGAAAAAGGCAGCTGCCTGGCTATCTAAAGTCAGGGTGCTCATGTTCACAGCCTGCATGCTTTGCCAGCGCCTGAAAGAGTGTCAATTTTTCTCGCTTGCACACCAGTCCCTGACAGCAGTCCACCAGAGAAAACACCACCATTACATGCAAAGCTATGACCCTATTCAAATCACAGAAGAGACACTTGTAAAATCATTTGGGAAGTTTCTCACCTTTAGCCATCTAAAAATCAGGAAATAAGGCAGCTGTTTTGGGTTCCTCTGCATTCAGAGACAGTCACTTTCAGGAAGTAACTCTTCCCATTTGTCTTGAACAAATTTGAGAGTGGTTCTAATTTTTGTTAAGACTACAATAAATGTGTTTCCCAGTAACTGTCATGTTACAATTCCCACATGTAAGTCCCACTGAATTTGACATAGCTATTTAAGGACTTKCTAAGAACTAGACACATAATACTCCTAAAGCTATAATTAAACCAAAATGGTAGTGTCAATTYTTACTGCTAACAAAAATATATCTGAAATATATTTTTATTTCAGAACAGAAATATTTAGGCTGTAGAGCCTAGATCTCACAAGAAGTTTGTCAGACCTGTTTGAGAGGGTTAGAGCTCTATGTTACTTCTGCAACTATTACAGCAGTTGCAGACKGACTTTTGAAGTCTCTGTCCAGTCCTGATATCTAAGCTTCAGAACACATTCTGGCAAAAAAAAAAAAGCCAGAACAACAATCCTTAATCACGAAGATTTTCCTTTCAGTTAGAGATAAATGAGAAATTTAACCAACCACCACAACAAAAGCTTAAAGTGTGGCTTGGTCACAGCCTGTCAGTATCTAYATTTGGAGCACATTTCCGATACTATCTCCTTCTTTCAATCAAACAAGTAAAGAGACATGATGTCACTGGAAATTAAAACTGAACAGAATCAAGCCTACAATAATGATGTATAGTTTTTAAAAGGAGGATGACTGGGTACTAAGATGAGGATTGGTTTTCTGTCAGTGAAAGTTTTCTGATAAATAAAACTGATTTTTCCACAGACATACTGAAGTAAGCAAGTTTGATAGTCCATGCTGTTTGGAGATGGTGGTAGTTATCCACTTTTCTCCCCAGATGCAAATTAATCTCTTTTCCTTAATCTTTAAGGCTCTCTGCAGGAGCTCCTCATGCATTTCAGAAGATGGAAAGGGAGAGAAAGGAACATGGGAGAGATACTACAGAATATGTTAGACTGATAAGCAATCAATGAATGAGTAATTCTCTAATTGGTTTGCAACAGAAAACAGGAAGGTGTTTGAGGCAAGCCACAACAAAGAGATGCTTTACCTGTTTGATTATGACATGGCAGTATCTAATTTTCTCCCTACTTGTGAAATCTGTAGTGAATAAGAGAACAGATGCTCAGAAACAACAACAATTTCATTGGCATCTCAGGAGCTATGGCAGACAAAACTGAACTATAAGCTAGAAACCCTTCTATACTTCAAACTACAGAAGAGATAAAAAAAAWTTTTTTACCCATTTTCTAAGGACTTCTGATTTTCCTGTCAGCAAAGGAATTGAGAACTTGATTCAGACTGTCCAAAAACGAGCATGCCAGGTGCATCCTTCCCACCATTACACCTCACATGGAAAGAGGGCTGTGGTGCTTCAGGTGTGAACATGACCACAGGGATCACCAGTCAAAAAAAAGGTATTCCTGCCCCAATCCAGTGAGAGCACAGCTGGTAAAGGTGTGCAACACACACTTATTTGGATTAGAAAATCTGCAAGTGGCAGTAACCAAGGTTATAGCCAAGAAAAACAGGTGGACGTTTATTAGTGGAGTCTTTRCAGGGTTTTTATGCTTTCCTGATAAAAACAGGAGACTTAGTTATAATGAGTCTTCTGGCAGGATCAGCACATATTTCATCCATCCATGTGATTGGAGGGCCAGGCTCGTATGATCTCTCGTGTGCTGACTAACCAGAAGGCAGAAGCTTTCCAGATGTGACATTAGCCCATAAAAATGCAATACATTCCCTTTGCTTCCCAATCCATCCCTCTTTGTACTGTACWCTGATGGAAAACCATTTTTACATGCTTCACTGGAAAGCTAAACATCACATTTTGGGGTAATGGCAGGTTGGGTCATGTACTAGATGCATGCTTAATCCACATTTCAGTCTCTCAGTTTTGCAAACAGTAGTTTGAAAACAATCTCATGCAATTAATTTGTGATKTGTAACACATCTAGGACGACCTGCAGCCTCATACAGACAGACTTTTCGGCTACTCCATGGTAAATTGAAAAGATGTTCTSAGAGATTTTCTGCTTTAGCAGTTAGATATATTGCCAGCAGGACATAAGTCCTTCCCCACAGTTTGCTACTCTTAACTGAAGGATGGAGAAAATTATACTTATCCCCTATTAAGACAAGGCAAGAGCTTTATCTTTCAGAATTATTCCCTGGCAAGGAGAAAGTCTGACCTCTGTGTATCTCCAGTGATGATTCTATCTGCAGCTGCCTTCCATTACTAGCTTCACTCTGCTTCCAATACCCTCATTTACCCAGTCAAAATCATGTTCCTATCCCGGTGGGGAGGCTGGAAGAGTTTCTGGGAGGCRCTGTGTCACATGTGCCATAAGGCAGCACAAAGCACAAAAAGCAGGAAAGCCTGGTAGCATTTGCATTTCTGCTGTTGCTGCCTGACTTCTGGGTGGCCTGTGCTGTAACACCAATGGCTCAGAACTTCCAGCACAGGCTTGGTGGTGTAATTTATTAATAAGCTGGAGATAAGTTAACTGCTGGCCTTGAAGAGTATGCTTCCATCTCAGCCCAGTGGGGATGGCACCACACCAGGGCCTACAATTTTCTACCAGGAATGTGRAGAAAATGCTTTTAACATTCATCTCAAGGGGAGTTCACTGAGGGAGTGCACAGGACATATATCCCCAGGGTGTCCAACAAGATTTTTCAGAAATGTGAGATGCAATATAGTTAGAGAAAAATAAAACACTCTGGTAGTTGCTTTAAATACCTCTGTCTAGTCCAGTACTGCTGGGAAGGTGAGATAACTTGAACAAACATTATAGGAACGCAAAGTRTTATCAAAAATCCCTGTCAAGAGACTTTGAGAATTTGTTGAGTACCAGGGAAGCATGCCATACATGCACAGGAACAAAACTGGTTCACATTGAAATGTTCAAAGCATRAACTCCTCTCCATGCAACCTTTGCACTTGAGACTAAACTTTTCAAAGATCCCTAAGTRTCTGATGTGGAAGCACTGACTCAGAACAGAAAAGAACAGAACAGAAATTGCCATTGCTGTATGACAGAGGGGACTTCCACCRTTCACCAACAGATACCACTTAGAGTTCAATTACTTGGTCTTGAACATGTATTTTGGGTGCTACTTGAGCTGGAGCAGCAATACCAGATAGGATCATAAGTAGACACTGCACACATGCACATTGTCAGGAGAAGATAGGCCATGGCCTAAGTCATTCATTTTCCAAATAGACTCAAGGAAGGCTAGGAAAGGAGGGACAGGTAGAGATGAAAATGTTTAACCATTTAACCAAGTCTCTACTTGGCAGCAGACACAAAGCAGGTCACAGCATCCCCTGGTCCACCTTGTATYTCTGCCTTTGTTTTTGTGGTTGGTGCTCACCAGCTTTTCCCTCCCCAAAGACTCAGTGCTCAGTGCTGGATGTCCTCCAGCCTTTCCTCCTCTGGTAACACACCAGAGAGGAAAGGTTTCCTCCTTACCCATGAGYCCTCTCCATCTGGTTCACAGGTAGAAATTCAGCCTTCAAGAGCAAGGGCTAGAATTGTCCTTGTCTTACAGAAATACTGSTGTCCCATGAAGCATGTACATACCTTGTACAGTTCATCAGGGCAGATACATGTTTCTTTAGTTGCTATATCAAATCACCTGTCAGGTATCATTTGTTTCCCTCTTCAACTGAGATCTCATTCGGTTAAAGTCTGTCTAAAACATCTTAATTGAATTAGTAGAACAATTTTTTCTCTCCCTATTTTTCTAAGTTTATGCAGGGTTTTTTTAAATTTTGCCAGGCAGGGATAGTAAGGATAGCAAAGATTATTTMTTTGGATTTATGAGAAGAGTACACATCTAACATATATCAGATTGCATGGAAACACATTTTTGCCTAAAGTGTTTATTTTTTCTTCCCCAAGATCCTTGACAAGGTATTAATAATGATGTAGTCAAGCAATCATTTTAGCCACCCTAAACTGTGTAGATTTTCTGGCAGCTTTAACAAAGTTCATCCTCCCAGCAGTCCCTGCCAAGCATTGCAATACTGCTCACCCTCAGAAAGACTGGCACAGATGATTACAAAATTTAGATATAACAAGGCTGAGAGAGAGCAAACAAGAAGGAGGCACTAGAGTTATTCATATTAGCTGCAGCCATGCAAATTAATTCTCAATGCGGGAGAAAGATGCTCCTGCAAGGCTTGCAGCAACATAAGGGCACCCTGTAGCACCAGCAGGATGATAGCCAGAGGAGGGGACAGGTAAAAGGTAGGACATGGAAGCAAAGAACAGCTGCTACCACCCATTTGGAGGGCAGCACTTTACTTTMCCCTGCTCTTGTTTCGGAATGTGATTCCTCTCTGTGGTGGGGTAACAGCCCTGCAGGCTTTCACTTTGTGGAGCATGGAGCAGCCCCTCTCCAGAAGCCCAGCCARTGATGATTTCTTGCTTTCTGCTGATGGGTGACTTCAAGGAAGGTGTTGCCTTGCTAAGCATGTCTGGCCTTCTAAGAAATAGGAAGAATTTTGAAACTCCCATCTCCCTACAACCACAGGTCCTTTTAGAGATTATAGTTTTATCACCAATTACTAAAATTGAGCACTTGCAGACCTGCAGCTGTGTTTCTGTTACCGGGCCTTAAACTGCAGTCCCTGGAGCCACCAGGTGTTCAGGACCAGTGGCGACACCCCAGGTTTCCTCAGAGACCATCCTCCTTCTCCCAGAACACCTCCAGGAACCCCATTCTTGCTCACCCTCCCCCTCTCACTGCAGCAGCACCCCAGCTCTCTGTAAGTTGAGGACAGCTTGTGCTCCTCAGTGGCTCTGTTGCCATTTGCATCCTTCTTATGTCAGATAAATCACAGCACTGCCCCTCCACTTCCCAGTTTCCTGACATAAGACTGATAAAGAATGTAAGCAGCCATGAAAACCATCAGAGGGAATTTACTTTGCCAGTTTTTTGCATGGCAGCTCTGCATTAAAACTTGTAAAGAAATACCTTTCGCAGCTTAGCAAAAAAAATCTACGCAACCACGTTAATAAAAAAGTAATTACATAACAACAAGAAAATCTAAGCTTCAAGGAGCCCTTTAGCAGAAGTAACTGTCATTATGTAAATTTGTATGAATAATACTGTATTTTAGAGACATACTAGCTTCCTAAGGGAAAAAATATTATTCAGACCTTGTAGCATAAGAGTAGTAAGCAGCTACTGGGGCTGAACAAAATATAGCTGCAAGTGTTTACTTTTTATTAGATAAGCAAGAATCTTGTGTCTTCCTGGAGCCYGACTGGAACTCAAATATTGCTTGACTTTTTCTGTCCTGCAACAYACATTTGAACTTACAAAGCGTTTGAAAGCTTGAGCAAATAAAATACTGCAAGTTAAACATTACATGAGTCAAACTCATTACCATGAGTCCACAAGAGTGGCTCAAACTTAGATCTATAAGAAAACATAACAGTAACTGGTRTTTACCACAATTCATTTTCCTAATATAATACCTGCCACCTCTATGAAGATTTCTGAGGATAACACCACTCCMATCCATTCCTGCAGCTTCTTTTTGTTGGTGGGTGATTGGGTTTTCTCCCCACTGGAGGAGCCCAGAGCATTTGACATCTGTTCATTATTTACCCAGTGCAATGCATTTGGCAAGCACAGCCAGTTCTGCTCATTTGATCACGAGTGTAAACCAAGGCTCATTGAGCCAGAGCCTCACTGCCAGTGCTAATGGCTCACATGGCACCATGACAATTTACACCAGGTAATGACATACCTAAAGGTATTAGTCTGGTTGTCAGGGCTATGAAATAAGCCAGGTCAGAGCTGATAGCAGAGAGGGGCACTGGAGTTCTTGTCACCTCTGCTGACAGCACCTGCAGATTGGACCACTGACTGTCCTGGAAAAATATAATGTAGGAATGGAGTTTGTTGTCAGGACTTATCAACACTTTTTCTTATGTGAGAATGTAAAAAGGGGGCCCACTGGTCCACATAAATACATGTGTTTGAGACATTTAATAAAAACATATCAAAAATACAGAAATGCAATATTTATTCTCAAAATTATAATCACTCATACACCCTCTTAATTCAGTTTTCTGTGAGCAGCAAAGAAACAATGACACCTGAGTTCAAGGATTTCAACTTTCAAAATTTTTAATACCTAAATATAGATGATTGATGGCAGACCTCATTAAAAAAATGCCAAAATTATCAGTCATGTCATTGGAGTAAGCATTTCACCCAAAATAATATTAGAATCCCTGCAAGAAACAGCTGAGGACAAGCATCCTGAAAATGCATTTTTTTAGCTTATGGATGAGATGCAGCTTTTTTTTTAAAGATGAACATATCATATAGCATGCTATTTTTGATCTCTGAAGCTYTCTCAGTGCCACATAAGACAATCCAACAAACATCCTTGTTAAAAAAATATGCCCTGCTTATTTGGTCTAAGCATAACATTGAAACAACAGTATTGATGACACAAATAGCCTGAAATAATACCTATATTCTTTATTTAAAAATCCTTGGTTATTTTATTTCACACAGAGTGATGTCACCATATTTTCTCTACTCTTCTTTGTTTGGGAATGTTTTTTTTTACTATTTTCAACATTATTCTTCCCCCTCTGTCCTCAGAACTTTAAGAAAGTGTGGCATTAATTCCTAAATGACAAATCGTTTTCCTGGACCAAAATTTTGTATTCATTTCCATATGAAATCTAGTGCAATTATCTTTAATTAAGTTATTTCCTCAAAGCTTTAGCATGGCAAAGCAACTTCATTTATTTAAAACTTTCTCGAGTGTTCATAATTGTAGTGTGTAAGTGCCAAAATGAAAGGGACATGACAAATAGTAGTTTTCAGGATTTTATTTTTTAGTTACAGAGCTCTGAATTAGTTCTAATAAGAATTGATATAGTTCTGTGAAAACTAGTTAAGAGAGCAGTATGTGTACCTGTGAAAGTAGTGAAAAGATGCTGTAATGTTCTTTATTACATCTCACTCCAGAAATTGTGAGGTTTAATTTCATTGTTTCTTGAGCAAACAAATATTTTCAATTGCATTGCTTCAGACCCCACAAGCTTTGGGCCTCTGTGGTCCATCAAAATATGCTCAGTTTATTTTAAGAGATAAACAAATGCAAGCTCCACCCGGGTCRTGGAGCCAGCTGAGAGTGGGTGTAAGTCCGCGCATTTGCATTCCTTCTGGAAAAGAGATTTCTGAGCAGCCTAGGCTTCATATTAATCTCAGAATACCACTTCTGCTGCAGTGAGGCATAAACCATGTAATATGTAAGACTGTAGAGTTTCCTCATGCTTTGTTTCCCTTCCTCTCACTTCTGTATGGAGAAGACCATTAGAAAGGTAACATTTTATAATAAAAAGCTGGGTCCCCAAARCAGACAGGTTCTGTGGCTGATGAGAGAGCAGAGACTCTTATTTCTGCAAATGATTTCCTGGGGAGGTTTGCCTCAAATACCCATGGGCAGAGGGAATTTAAYTGGCTTTAACTCAGCTCCTAAACTAATATTACAACAAAAAAGCACTAACCTTTCAGGAATCTATAGTAGAATAGCTATGGGTTTATGGTTATTTCTTTTTTAAAAATTAAGGACTCTAGGAAGTGTAAAAATGATTTCTTTCCTGGTATTAACAGAAATTAGACTCTACATATCTTATGGGTTTTACAGACCCCTTCCTTGGGGGACTTGATGTCTACAGACCTATATTGTTATTATTGTTATTGTTATTGTTATTGTTATTGTTATTGTTATTGTTATTATTATTATTCTTACAGACTTTTCAACTGTAAATTAAATCATTAAAACAGGACATTTGTAATGTTTGCACTCTAATGGAATCAGAATTGTCAAGAATGAAAGAGCCTGAATCCCCAAGAGCAAACTTTGTCCCCAAAAGCCTTCAGCTAAAACTATTTTACTTCATCTGCACCCTTCCATCTGGATTCTTCCTGGGATAGACAGAGGTCTCCATGGCCACCAAAATTTTCATGGAATGTTATGCTGTTGGTACACAGTGTGAATTGCCTCTCGTTCCCAAAATCAGAAGTGAGCGGGACTGGGGGAACTGAAAGAAGGTGCCATGCCAAGGACTGCCAAGACAAGCTGTTTCCTCCCTGTMCATGAAGACTGTGCTCTTGGGGACCATGCATTTGAACCACTGCAGGTTTTGGTTCCTTTCTTTGTTGGTTTTGGCATGGCTTGATTTTTGGTGAGGAGRGAAGAAGTCAGCCACCGAAGTGATTTTCTGGGAGGAGCTGCTAACAACTTCCTCTGTGCCTGGCAAAGGCCAGTCGCTGGCTGGCTCTGAGAACAGGCACACTGCTAAGCCAATTAAAAGAGCTAGCAACGCTTCTGTGATAACATATTTAAGAAAGGGAAAATTTGTGGAAAGTTCTCTTTTTTTCTTTTTTCCTTGCCTCTGAAAGTGGGGAGGAGGCCGCCAAGCCCCTTCTTGGCGCGGCCAGGGCCCCTTTCTTGTGGGGTAGCTGGGTCCACTTCCCAACGGGGCTGGAACCTTTTCCAGTGGGGTGGCTGAGCCTCTTCCCGGCCAGGGTCCTTTGTGGTGCAGTCACCGAGATCACGCTGCAGGGGGGCCATCCTGGCACAGTGAGCAACCACGTGGGCCTTGCTGGCTCCATTGWGTGCCTCTCTTCGTGCAGGGCTCCAGAAAGGAGAAGCTGCTGCTGCCGCCTCTGCCCGCAGCAGGCTACAAGTGGCCAGGCCGGCCAAGTCCATTGCTGGCTGTGCCAGGACAGTGGCAGCCGTGTGGCCGTTCCTGGTCTGCTGCACTGCAAACAGAAGGAGAGAAGCGGCAGCAGCAGCTTCTCCTTTTTGGAGAAGGCAGAGGCACTCCATGGAGCTGGTGCCRTGGAGGCTGCTGGTGCCAGTGGGGACCGTGTRACCAGCAGAGCAGTGAGAGGCACGGCAAGGAAYTCCCTGATGCAGAGCYTGGACAAGATCAATCTTACAGTGCTGCAAAACTYTGTAAKAACTTTTTAATTGACAGAACTTGAGAACAAACARTCTCATAGACACCAATTCTCTCCTGAAACAGAGAAAAGGGAAAAGAGGAAGACACGTGAGGAGAACAACACTGTGGTGACACTAAGGGTGGTGAAAAGGAGGGAGGGGGAAGAGGAGGTGCTCCGGGCATCGGAGCTGAGATTCTTCTGCAAGCCATGGTGAGGACGACAGTGTAACAAACTGTTTCCCTGTAATTCATGAAGTGCATGGGGGGATGCAAAATTCACCCGCAGCCTGTGAGAAAAAGGTACTCGTGCTGGAGCGTGTGGATGATGAAAAGCTGTGATCTGGTGACAGGCTTGAACTGAGAGAGAGAAAACTCTTAYTTCCAGAGACAGAGGAATAGGACCCTTGCATCCAAACTAGAATTGCTCATCCTTAAAATAAAACCCCATGAACTAAATGGCCCATAAAAAAGCAGTTGTGAGAAAACTGCTTTGCCCATGGGAGAGACTCACAGCAGGTTGGRCAGGACTGCTACTCATGAAAATTAGAACCACGCTGGAGAAGTTCACAGAGAACTGTCTCCTATGAGAAAGACCCCACAGCATAGCAAAAGAAACTCCTCTCCCTTAGCAAACCAAAGAAAGGTTTTTAGAACTGACAAATTGACTAAAATTCCATATTTTGTCTCCCTGCAGTGTCGGTGAGAAAGAAAAGGGCTGGGGGGCAGTAGTTCTCAGTATCCTCTTTTAATTCTAATTTAATTTTAATTTATTAAAATTTAATAAATTTTTTCTTTATACTTTAAAAGTTTTGAGCCTGTTTTGCCCTTAAAGKGTTTCTTCCCAATCCTTACCACWACTCATGAACSCCTTTTTAATTTTTCCCCCTTCTCTACTCAACTATATCAGAGGAGACTGAGTGAATGATTTTTGTGGGTGCACTGGTATTTGGCCAACATCAACCCCTGACACTTTCTCATAAAAGCATGGCACCTCCACAGCTTTTATTTTGMACAGTGGTAGGCTCTGAACTGATTTTCGTTCCCCTCTCTCAAGATACTGCACTGACATAACTAAGCCACAAGAGACCTACTTTTACCACAGCATTGGCCATTACTTTGTGGTTACAGCCCAAGGCACAATAAGAATCCCAGCACGGGATCTGATGGAGCAGCGTGGTCTCAGGAGCTAAATATTTCCTCCTGAAATACAGAGTTCCATGAAACTAATGTGCTTTAYTGAAAACTAAATGGTGATGGTATTTTCATGGGAAATTTATTCTCAAAAATATTCAATCACCATTTAAAGGTGGAATTTTTTTTCTTAACCAAAGTTAAAACTTTCCRTTTCTGTTATGGAACCCTGAAACCAAAGCCCTCTGATTTCTCTGTCCTTGAAAAATATTGCTTTTTTGATTTTCTATMTTGTTTCTTGGTGAAATGAGGAGAAACATCAATAAGACTTTTAAGTTGGACTTCCGGAGGGCAGAMTTYGGCCTATTTAGGAGAYTWATTCAGAGAGTTCCTTSGGAAGCAGCCGCTARAAACAAAGGAGTTCAGGAAAGGTGGGTGTGCTTTAAAACAGMGATCTTGAGGRCACAGGAACACACAGGACTGTCCCTGTRGGCTGAAAGATGGGTCAACGTCCAGCCTGGAAGAGCAASRAGGTTTCAAAGGAATTTAGGAATGAAAAGAGGATGTAACATCTTTGGAAAGAGGGTCAGGTCTCTCAGAAAATATTTAAGGGGGTTGGTAGGACATGTAGGAAGAAAATTACAGAGGCCAAAGCTCCATTTCAATGTAATTTAACAGGTTTTGTAAATGACAATAAAAATGTTTTTACAAAAACATTAATGACAAAAGGAAGGGTAAGACCAACCTTTGTTCTCTACTGGATGCAGGAGGGARCTTAGTAACTGCAGATGAGGAGAAGGCAGAAGTGTTTAATGCCTTCTTTGCCTCAGTCTTTAGTGGGAATACAGCTTTTCCTCAGGACAGCTGTTGTCCTGGGTTGGCAGATGGTGTCAGGGAACAGAATGGTCCCCCTGTTATCCAGGAGGAGGCAGTCAGAGAACTGCTGAGGTTCTTGGATATTCATAAATCTATGGGGCCAGATAGGATCCATCCCAGGGTGATAAGGGAGCTGGGAGATGAACTTGTGAAGCCACTGTCCATCATTTACCAACAGTCCTGGCTCACTGGTGAGGTTCCAGATGACTGGAAGCCRGCCAATGTGACTCCCATTCACAAAAAGGGTGGGAAGGGTGATCCTAGTAATTACAGACCAGTCAGCCTGACCTCAGTACATGGCAAGGTAGTGGAGCAGTTTATACTGAGTGTCATCATGCAGCACTGGTATACCTTGGTATCAAGGTATGCCAGGGTATCAGACCCAGCCAGGGTTTAGGAGGGGTAGGTCATGTTTGACCAACCTGGTCACCTTTTATGATCAGGTAACCCGCCTAGTGGATGCAGGGAAGGCTGTGGATGTTGTTTATTTGGATTTCAGCAAGGCCTTTGGCACTGTCTCCCACAGCACACTCCTGGAAAAGCTGGCAGCCCGTGGCTTGGACAGGAGCACTCTGTGCTGGGTTAGGAACTGGCTGCATGGCCGGGCCAGAGAGTGGTGGTGAATGGTGCTGCATCCAGCTGGGGGCTGCTCACCAGTGGTGTCCCTCAGGGGTCTGTGCTGGGGCCACTTCTGTTCAATATTTTTATTGATGACATGGATGAGGGAATTGAGTCTTTCATTAGTAAATCTGCAGACAACACTAAGCTGTGTGTGTGTGTTGATCTGTTGGAAGGAGTAGGGCTCTGCAGAGAGACCTGGAGTGGTTGGATGGATGGGCAGAGTCCAATAAGATGATGTTTAATAAGTCCAAGTGCCAAGTCCCACATTTTGCCCACAGCTATGGGCTGGGGATGGTGTGGCTGGACAGTGCCCACACAGAAAGGGACCTGGGGGTGCTGAACAGGAGCCAGCTGTGCCCTGGTGGCCAAGAAGGCCAAGGGCATCCTGGCCTGGATCAGGAATGGTGTGGCCAGCAGGAGCAGGGAGGTCACTCTTCCCCTGTRCTGGGCACTGGTGAGGCCACACCTCAAGTGCTGTGTCCAGTTCTGGGCCCTCAGTTTAGGAAGGGCCTTGAGACGCTTGAGCGCGTCCAGAGGAGGCAACGGGGCTGGTGAGGGGCTGGGAACACAAACCCTGTGAGGAACTGCTGAGGGAGCTGGGGTTGTTCAGCCTGGAGAAAAGGAGACACAGAGGTGACCTTGTCACTCTCTGCAACTCCCTGAAAGGTGGCTGTAGCCAGGTGGGGGTCGATCTCTTTCTCCAGGCAGCAACTGACAGAACGAGAGGGCATGGTCTTAAGCTGTGCCAAGGGAAATACAGGTTGGAAGTAGGAAAAAGTTTTTCTAAAAAGAGCGATAAAGAACTGGAATTGTCTGCCCAGAGAGATGGTGGAGTCACCATCCATGACTGGATGTGGCACTCAGTGCCACAGTTTAGTTGAGGTGTTRGGGCTGGGTTGGACTCAATGAGCTTGAAGGTCTCTTCCATCCTAGTGATTCTGTGTTATTCTGTGATTCTGTGATTCTTTAACGGAGCCTGAGAGCTGAAGTGCAGAGGGTTGGAAGCTGCCTTCTCTATAGAAGACTGGATGTGGTCAATCCTCACTTGATCAAACTCATCAACATGTGTCAGCTCCATGCAGTAACAGCCCTAGAGTTCTTCAAGGTGATCCATCACCACCTTCCTCTCAAGACTGTTTTTCCACCCTCATATTCTTCAACAGAACGTTCCAGTAGCATATTATACCTCTCACTCCTCTTCCCCTCTTCCTCCCAGGTGTATTTTTTSAATTGCTTTCCATTCCTGAGTGCACTTCACTTTTTTCCTCTGCATGGAATCAACAAAGCCAAAAGAGAGCTTCCTTGAGGGTTTTCCTYCATCATAAGTCTTTTGAATACTCATTTGCTATTGAAATAAAACCGAAAGTCAGGGTTCCTGGGTGCAGTAACACTCCTCTTTTGTTTCTGCTTTTGTTGCAGCAAGTAACCTTTGAATCTTGCAATTTACACAGCCCCAGATTATAACAAACAAACTGGGCAAGTGTACCCTCGGCTGCTTGGCAGAATATATTATGTTAGAAGCCATGTACAAATGATATACAGATTACATGYTGTACATGTATACATTTCTCCAAAGCCAACCTGGAGCACATCTCAATAAAAATTATTTTTTCAATGCTGCCAGGTTTGGAATACTGTCATATTTTTGCACCTTGGTCTCAACTCTTACAGTTAAGGGCATTACAAGTTGTCTGGAATACAGCCAGCATTTTGCACACCTCRTCTGAGAAATGCAAAATCTGTGTTTGCTTTTAAAAATGACAAATAATTGKGAGTTTCCTTGCCAAGATTAACACATGAAGCCAAGTGCAGAGACCATCTTGGAGTGAAGGAGGGAGAATTTTTGTGGGGAAAAAGAAGAAAAAAATTCCCAGTTACAGGGAGAAACTACAAAAAAAATCAAAAATCAAAGCATTTTAAATGAAAGAAATACTTGAAAGACAGATATGAGAGAGGGAGAAAATTTCATTGTTTCTCCATGGGTATATCTTTTTATTACTGCTTCTAAGATAATCTCAAAGCAATATTTTTTTTTTTTTTGTCGGGAAAAAGAATGAAAAAAAAAATTAAAATTCCATTATTCTTTTGCAATGGTTCCATGCACTGACTGGGCTAAACACATTCAGTTGCAATGGTGTGACATTATTAAGACTTAAGACTTTTTAAAAATTCAAATCCAAAATCTTCCAAACACAGAACATTAGCTTTTTTGCAGGAATACCARCTTTAGCCAATAAACCAATATAAAATTAAACAGAGAATTTCATAAGCCTTCTCCACAGAAGCTGGCAAGGCTRTCATCTGGCAGTTCCACTCTGAGACTTGGCATCTAATTACCATTCCCAGCAGTGTCCCAGTACTCCTTTATGCTATTGGAGACATCTTTACTTTCATATGTCTCAATATTGCAAATGCAGAAGGTATAAAATAGCTTTGTGCTATCTCTCATATTATTCATACATGTATGCATGTCCATTTTTGCTCCAGATGGAASCATTTTTCCCATACTCACTTGCAAAAACTGTAGAAACTCACTGAAGTCTCTAAAATTTAAAATTTAAATAAAGAAMTTTACAATGCAATACATCTTGAAAATCACCAGCTCAATACAAATAATAATAATARAAATGCACCTCTCCATCAGTAAAGGGCAGTTCCTTGAAGCTTAAGGCAGTAAATTTAAAATACTGCAAGTCAGATCTCTTGCCTTACCAGGATTCCCCAAGGCTGCCATTGTGCTCCCCCTTGGCAGACAGTCTCTTTCAGAAAATCTTGGTTTGACTCATAAAAATCAAGACTTCTCCAAATCCTGAAACTGCTTTTTGGCAGGTGTGGCAGATGAGACAAATGTGTGTGTGTATGTGTGTGTGTGTGTGTGTGTGTGTGTGTATTTTCACAATGCCTGCTTTGTGAACAGGTAAAATGAACCACAGGGGCTGAATAATTCACCTACTAAGTCTTTGGATTTAGAAACTTATAATAGAAACTTCTGGTGGTTTGCATTTCCAACCACCATATATAAGAAAACAGGTCAGTGCCTCACATCAAGAAGAGACAGGTACCAGAGAAATCCACTTCAGRAGGAGGAGAAATTTCTTCAACAAATGTGACATGAGTGCTCTCCTTCTGACATAAGAGGAAGCTCTGCCTTTTGGCCATACCCTTACTGGTTCATAGAAACCTCTACAAGAATAAATTTTACATGGTGGATGTTTTAGTCTCTCAGATTACCACACTATTTTCTTTCCCTTTCCTTGACGTTTCATCTCACAGCAAGCTTCAAGACCTGCTRTCCCTGGTCACCCACTGGGAACCAGCCAGGAGTTCTCATAATCCTGGATATGCACATGCATCTAGCTGTGGCCACAGGCAGGCAAACATCTTCCAGTATTTTGTGCTGCCAAATAAAAATAATATCTGCACCCTGTAAGTGATCCAAGGCTCATCTCAGCCACTGAGCTCCACACCTTGTGTTGAAGATTGCACTTCACATGCTGCTCCTCACAGTGCAGYCTTGCAGCTGATCTTTCAATTTCAGACCTCTTTATTCCTGCTCTGAAAGAGCATTGATAGTCTGTCAGTATCCCATTCTGTCATTATGTAGAAAACTTTTATGTTTAGGTTGGATCATGCCAAGGGCTTTCTGAATAAACCAAACAGCTTTTGAATTTAGATGATCTGATTTTTCATGTTCAGGCTCCTTCTATTCTGTTTCCTTTGTTTGTGTTCAAATATTCTTCCAGTAAATACTTTGTTTTTTAAATGGAACCAGTACGAAGAATTTAAGACAGGCAGGTGGAAATACCGTCACAAAATTACCAAGAAATGTAGTAATACTGTGAATGAGTTCCAGGAATTACTGAAAGTCACTTGGTATTAATTGCTTAGTAATACAGTGCTTGAGGTTTCCTGTCACTAGTTCAGTTTGCCAAATCTTAAAAATGTAATTTCAGTTTCACATGCTTTGCAAAAGCCTATTTATACCTGATCATTTTGCAAAATGATCTGGAATTCAAAAAGATTGGAGGGCTTTCCTTAATTCACTTTGTGACTGAACTTCTTGTAAAAACCAGCCATGAGGGCAAGAACAATCAAGATAACACAGAGTTAAAATGCAATAGGCATAATTTTCCCATGATATAAGACAAATCATTCTATTGATATTGCCAAATAACTCAAGCACAGCCCTTAATGTTAATTACAACTTGCAGCTGCTAGTTCATGTTGGATAGATGGCTCCTCAATCCCACAAGAAGTGTTTTTCCACATCCCCCTCTAACTCTGAGGCCTTTTGCTGAAACCACTGTACGGCTTCCAGGAGAAGAGGGAACCGACTTCCTCAGCAGGAACACACAAACATTCTTGYTCCTGATGGAAGCACAGCAGAGTGTCTGAAGACACCCTGCCTACATGGCTGGGGACCACAGACTCGTGCAGTCCACCAGGGACTTGGGAAGACTCCAGCCCAACCCCTGCCCTGAGCAGACTTGGCCGTGAGGTCAGACCAGGTACCTCAGGGCTTTTTGTCCTTTTGGGGCTAACAGTACCCCAGGGATGGAGATGGCACAACCTCTCTTTGTCCCTCCTGCGTTGTTGGGCTCTCTTCATGGCCTTTTCTTTCTCAGCAGGCTGAACATCTCCTATTGCAGTGTATGACCATTGCCTTTCTTTCACCTGCTCTTTACTGCTCTGAGGAGCAGCTTCTCAGTAACCTTCTCACAGATATTGTCAGAAAGGCACAGGAAGAACAGGGCTGCTCCATGGTGGACACAAACAAAAAATTGCCCCCGACACCGGCAATGGCCACAGTGGTGTCAGGCTGCTGATAGAGACCAGCAACACCTGCTGCTGACAACAAGATTAGGCACCCAATCAGCTCTGGGGTCCATGAAGGGAGTCTGTTTGCAAATCACATGAGATGGTGTAGCTCAAGCTAGAATAGCACCTTGGACTTTTGGTTGGACCAGGGGCCTCCAAGGTTCCTTCCAACCTCCACAATTTCTAACAGATAATTTCAGACCTCATGGCAGAGAAGTACTGAAAAGTAAATTATCCATACTGGATGATTGCAGCCTGGTGGGCAGAGAATTAACTCTGAAGCTTATTTTATAAGAGAAGTTGCATAGTGAACAGAATCAAAAGAGCAGACTGTGTGTGATTAGCTCCCTCGTGACGTTTCTAATGCAGTCTACTTGCGGATCCAAATTCTGTGACACAGGATCTCTTAGTAGGTYMCTCACARTTTTTCAGAAACAGCTTTCAGTGTGTTCARTGTAACAGGAAAATAATTGTTACTGCTAAGCACAGTTTCCCTCTCTGCTTCTGTCTCTTCCAACAAGCCTAATATTCATGACTTTTTCAAACTTGAGAGAAATAATGGTATCTGCCAAAGGAAGGCAATCTTGTGAAGGAAGCAAATGCCATTGGTATCCTTGTCCAGGGAACTATCTCCAAATACTCAGTTTAGTCCAAACTGAGAGTTTGTGAAGTGCCAGAAGAAAAGCTTTTTTTGAGAACAAAAGCCAGGTGTACTGACCAAAAGGAGAAAAGCCTTTAACATCCTTACAACAAAACAGTGAGCAGAATATGTATGGCTCAACTTTTTCTGTCCCAGGGGKACACACCTTACACCAATACAYCTCCCTGTTTCATGTGCTGCCACTYTCAGGCTTGTCTGGTTACAAAAATGGTGCAGTGTCACAAACCCAGATATATCTGGTGCTTCTGGGAAATTACRTGCACTGGTCTTGGCATCTGTCCTTAGAAGGAGACAAGTTAGGCCRTGTACTCTCCCTCGAAGAGCTCTATTTTAAAAGACTAATAGTTTTTATGCTGTGAAAACTCCTGTCTTTATACCAGCTCAGCACTCTGATGTGATTTTCCACCCATCCACATGGGTAATATCAACACTGACACGAAGTGGTGTGGCCACCAGCCCTGAGTCAGCACCCTGCAGCCTTTTAAGAATGTTTTACCACTCAGGTGTGCTGGGAAGAAGGCAAGCACGCTGGTACTCTCTCAACAAAGGCAGAAGAAGCAAGATAAAACAGTGAGAAGTAGTCCAAAGGAGGGACCAGAACCAGAAATGCTCCAATTCTACTATGGGGTGAAAYTGTGTGTACTGAGGTAGCAGCCCTTAGCCCAGACAATATGGATTCTGGAGACAGGGGGTTGGTACAGCTTTTTATTTTACAGTCCCAAGGAACAAGGCAGCAGGTGGGAGTTTTGAGAGTGTGAAACTGGCACAGATGTGGGTGCGCTTGGTATGTTTGTATAAACATGTGTATGTGCAAAACAGAAAGAACAGTCTTCCTGCCCTTATTGTGTGTGCTCCCACCACAGATTCCAGCTCCTATTTCTCATGTCCTCCTTTCCCACCCAAGCTCTCCTCCTCTGCCCAAACTGTTACTCGAAACCATGTCTGTGTTTGCATAGCTCTTCAAATAAGGTGGTGCAAAGCCACAATTTCCCCCAGGACTGACCTCCTGGGAGGGAACCTGGGCGCACCAACCCTTGTATTATGTATGGTGACGAACACGTCACCAGGGGTAACAGCCTGATGGATGGTTCAGCTGAGTAGCAATGATTTCTTTTTTTTATATTTGCCTACCAAGAGCAGTGTGGATGTTGTACTGTCCTGTGCTAAGAGCATCTACATGAAGAACTTCATGAGGGAGGGACAATGGCACTGCAGGTTTGTCCCACACTGATAGTGCTGTGTGTGGRGCACAAGTCAGAAAGAGAGGGGAATGACTCCATTGTAAAAGAGAATGTCTGGTYATCTGATTGTGCTCTTTGCAGTGAGTGAGCATAGCTTCACTGAGGCATGGATGACTAAAAACAGGCCATGAGTTCTCCCATTCAATATTTTGAAGAGCAAACCCCTTTAAATCTATCCATCTCTGCAACTTCCTGTTTCACACTTTGCTGTGCAAATATACACAGCAAAATATAGAAAAAGTATACATATCACTTTAATGCATTTTAAAAACATATTTTATCAGGTAAAAGTTTTACTTTTGCAAAGATCACTAGAAGCTTCTTAACTCTTAAAATGGAAACARAAATGTAAACTGATTCAGAGGTAGGCATTACCCAGAAAGCAAACAAATGAGAAGTGTTTCATCTGGTTTTCTCSCAGAACAAAGACAAATGAAAAGACTACCTCATACTTTATTCTCGGAAGAGTCTTCTCATCAGGTAACACAAGCCAACACTGAATGTTTACAGTATCCATGAGCCCTTGCTTTTGTTGCTATTAAACTCTGCAGCTTTATTCAAGTCACTTAGGGAAGAATATTTTAGGGAAAACATGAACAGGTGCATGTCCTCCTTTCTCATACTTTAGAGTTCAGCAAAGCTTTTGGACCCAATGTCTCTAAAATAGGGGAAAAAGAAAAAAGTTTAACTAAAATGAACCCAGACTTCAGGAAGTCCCCAGAAGACTCAGAAKTAGCATATGCATGGAGAAAGAGAAAGTTAACTCTTTTGTGGTAGACATATTTAATTGCACTTATTCAGGAACATTACAAGAATTCCCTCACACAGTCTTACAACACATTTGCTGTGGCACTGGAGAAAGGATGAAGCTGTATCTTTACAGAAGGCATGCAAACTGTGGGTGTTCACATCAGGGGGAAAAAAGCACAGCTTAAATAAAAACGTTAGTATTTAATGCTGAAATGCTAATTTTGCAGCAGCAAGGAGAGGAGAAAAAYAGAGATGCCAACCAATGTTTTTCAGTTTTTCACTCTTTTCCTGGAGAAGCAAAATATAGCACAGTATCAGAAGCAGGAATAAAAGCACTCCCAAAAAGGTTGTGACAGCATTAAGATTTTCTGCATTTTGGACAAAGAGAACATTCAAAAGGAGATATTTAAGGAAGACAAATACCTATTTCAAAATTCAGTTAAAACCAGGTGAAGGAAGAAAAAGAGTTGAACTGTGTTTTTCACATTTCTGGTTAGAATTTGGACAGAGAAGGAAGAGGGACAGAGCCTAAAAAGTTYCACCTAACCCTGCTTCTTTGTCCAACTCCAGGAGAAATCTGTGGTTGTGAACTGTGAGCAGATGCGCTTTTCCGRCCGTTTGGCAGCTTTTAGAGTCTTCCTGAAACTTCCTCCTCTGCAGATATTTCCTAGAGGTGCCTTACCAGGTCACTGGCTTTGGTGTATTGCTTATCTGGCACCTGACCATGTGAAGTTTCATCAGGGGTTTAGATGGCTCTGAGATCCACTAATGACTGACCACTACTCTAACATCACTGGCTCAGCAATGACTGGTGATGACTTCTGTGAAACAATTGATTTTTCTTTTGTAAACATAGGAAGAAGATCTAAAAGGATGCGGTCTTACCAGTCTCAGCTGCCTTTTCTCTGATAGCATTTTAAGCTTACCAGAGCTTTGAGGTTAACTTGCTGAGACATTTTTCTTCCAATTAGCTCACTGTTAGAYCACCCTTTAGAACTTTTTGTATGTATCCTGCCCCTTTCAGCACCTCTGCTGCAAGGTCCCCTGCTGSTCATTCCTCTGGGTCTAGCCAGGTATCATGGTGTCTGGGACCAAATTTCTAAATTTTCATATTTCCAGCACATTCAGTTGCTGTTAAAGCAAGGAATACTCTTCTCTCCTTTCCAGAGKTGTTCACCCAACGCAGTTCTCATAAATTAGGTTAGCAGAGCAGCTGAAAGTGAAAAAGAATAAACTGACACTATTCAGCAGCCCATCAGATCCACAATCAGAAAAAAAAAAGATAGAAATCTCCAATACATAGCTCTAAAAACAGTAATTCTAGGTTTGGCAATTCAGATATATTTTATGTGGCTGACTTGTTTATATATCTATTTATTTCATTTTTGTATCAGTCTTGTATCAGTTTCTATCTTTTGCAGGTGCACATCTCATTCATTTTGGCCCTGAGGCAAATTACGACTGCATCAGCATGTGTGAAACCCAAAATTCAAGTTAGTTGACATTGCAAATAAAACCCTGATAGAGGAAAGACCTTCTATCTTGAATACATGTAAAACTGTCACCATTCTGCTCCTAAAATGTAAAAGAAACTTTTTTGCACCTGGGTCTGTTCTGTGGTAATTTGTAGCACTGTTTCAAGTTCCGCGTCCTGTTACCCCAACTCAGGACTTCATCAAATTTTTAAATGAGTGTAAGTGAGAGAATCAGACATGAGACCAGACATGAGAACCAGACAGAGATTCCAGCTCTAGGACCACCAAAGTAAGAAGGTCATCGACTTAATGGAACGAGTCCAGAGGACACCACCAMGTTGATCAGAGGCAGGGATCRCYTCTCCTATGAGGAAAGGCTGAAAAAATTGGGATTGTTTAGCCTCATGAGGAGAAGGTTCCAGGGAGACCTTATGACACCTCCCAGTAACTAAAGGGGACTACAGGAAAGCTGAAGAGGCGCTGTTTTACAAGGGTGTATAGTGACAGGACRACGGGGAATGGCTTTAAAYTGAAAGACAGTAGATTTAGATTAGCTTTTGGGATGAAATTCTTYACTGTGAAAGTGGTGAGATACTGACAYAGATTTCCCAGAGAAATTTTAGATCCATTCTCCCTGCAAGTGTTCAAGGCCAGTTTGGATGTGGTATCAAGCAACCTGGTCTAGTGGAAGGTGTCCCTTCATCTAACTAAAGAAGAAACTACAAAGTCTTAAAAGTATCTTCCAAACCAAATAATTCTATGGTTCTGTGATTCCATGAAACCCTAATTTGTCTCAGGTTTATATGGTTATGCCTCAACACATGCCTAAAATTTTTTGGATCTCAGCCCTCTCTGCTAGCCAATATGAGTGGGAGAAGCTCAGCACATGGCATGCTAATGTTTCAGGTATGATGACAGATGGCAATGAAGCTGGGATACGAGGTAAGAAGAAATTCATGGTACTGTAAAATTGTGTGGAGATAAAAAAGAGTGACAGGTATAACTATACAGCAGCTGAAGAGAAAAAGCAAGAAGTTGCTCTTCACACTGGTAGGTACTAATCAATCCATGGTAACTTCTGCTGAGATGTATTCAGTTGCTGATCCTCTCCTGTAACATCACCTGGCAGGTACCTCCCTCCCTTTCTTTCATGTTTTCTGCATGACAAATGTGAAGYACTGACAACACATCCTTTCCAGATTTATCTGTTAATCAACACTGCAGCCTGGCTCATYCCTTTCTCTGACAGAAGAGCAGTTCCCTGTGGTGAACCCATGGGTAGCAAGAGCTTGCAATACCCAAATTTTCAAGTCCTTTTATGACTAAGATTTTCAAAAAATTGCAGGGGAAAGGACTGAGAACACACAYCCTTAATCCTGTGTTTGTTGTGACAGTAACAATGAAGTCAGTCCCTTGGATACCCATTTAGCATGCCACCACTGCCACCAGCGCACTCAGTAAAACTGCCAAGGTGCTGCCATTTGCAGGAAATGTGGTGACTGATGGCTGAGAGATCATTTGTATGAACATCTGATCTCATGCCCAAATCTTCTGAGAGACACATCTAAGAGACTATTTCCTATTTTGTAGTAAGAATTTTGCAATTCTTTCCTAAAGAATTGCATGAAGAATTATGACCAGTCACGGTATGAAACAAACCAGAGTACAAATAAATCAGTGAAGCTCAGGAATAAACCTGGTCAGAAACTGCTAAAGTGTTGGTTACTTCTCCAATGGTGTTTGGAGACTTCCCAATAGACCAGAAAATTAGGGAAGGTTGTGATTACCTCATGGAAATTTACAGAAAAAATTTCTTGAGATAAGACTCCATGTCTTCCCAGAATCATATCTTTCAACACAGAAAAATAAAGAGCAGAGATAGTTACAAATGCCTTGCTAATCATTCCAATAACTCMTCTGAAATGAGAATAAGTGTATGCAACTAACAAAATTAATTAAAATTCAAGTTTGTTTAAKGCCGCAGAACAGAGAATAGACTCAAGTTGGAACTCAATCCCAACCCCTATCTACCTTTTTTATCCTCTTACCTGACATGTACAGTTAAACAAAGAGTTTATTTCTTGCATAGGAATTGCCTTGCACAATATCTCTATTGCTTGAAGATAGTAAGCATGGAGTAATGTCTACAACCTTACTCAGAAAAAAAAAAAAAGCTAAATGAAAGGATGAATGTATAGTATCAGGGCTTCTCTATCTTCTAATAAGCTAAAAATGTGTCTAATTAGCTTTCAGTCTCTCTGTTTCTGCTCTACTAGAAAACCATATTATCAGTTCTTGTAATTTTAAGCATTTATACTTCAGAATTACAAATCCCAATTTCAGTTTAAACTTTGCTGATTTTATGTTCCTTTCTATTGTCCTAACTTGCATTACATTTTCTTCTCTGGAAGAGARTTCTGTAGTGTGTAGGGATATCTGAGAAGCTATTTCAACTTCAGCTGGCTGCTGCTGACCCTCATGTTGCTCATATACATCCTACAGGGCATCAGTGTCTTTTTATTGTTGAACACCTTGTTATTTCAGCTTAYAAATCACAGACACATAAGGATCCTTAGACATGTAAAAACATACCATTTTTCCCCCCCCGCAAATCAGAGACAGAGTTAGAAGTGAAAGAGCTTGAAACATTTCAATCTCTCCCACTGACGCACCTCTGCTTTGTGAAAATAGGATCCTAAGCCCTGTCTCCTTTCCTAAAGGATCCTTTCCTTTCAGTACCAGCTGCACTGTCATTGAACCTAGGGGCTGGGAGATAAGAACAGCTAAGGACCTCTAAGGTCTTTGACCTAAACCTCTGAGTCTAAAAAATGAGTACCACAGGAACATAAATTTGGCACTGAAGTAACCATGACACCTTACTACGTTCATTTTCAAATGACAGCCAGCTGGGAAAGCTGGGAAATAAAAGCCAGCTGTCTTTCTGGGGAAGACAGAAACAGGAACACAGTGGGCTGTGTCAAGATGACGTACATCTCCCTCCAGCATGTGTGTTATTGTTTAAGGAAGTCTGACAGCATTTCCAAATTCACAGGACCACAGTTTTCACAGGTTGCAGATGCCAAAGATTAGTCTGCAGGACTTGAATTTCATCCARCAACTGGTGGACTTTGTTTCATTATTATCTAATTGCTCTATCTTTTAATGACAAAATCAGGGAGAATGACCCACAAATAGTAATGATCTAAGCCCCAAAGTATGTGTTAGYTTTGAAGGTTTCTTTTTTCTATGTAAGCTGCCTTTGCTGACACATAGGTACATGYCTATGACACTTAAAAACCAAAAAAATAAGATAAGTGGAATTGTAGGCTTTATCTTCCCAAACTTCATGTTTTAGAGGTGACTGATAAGTGGGAAACATTGGGCTGGGTCSCTAGCTAGGCTCCATTAGCCTAGGCCTGTGGTAGCTTCCACCACAGTTCACACCAACTAGTGGTCTGCATGGCATTCTGTGGTGACACTGCCACTTCCACTTTACCCACAAGCACAGYCTGGACACGTTTTACTCACTACAGTAAGTAATTCTTCTTGGCATGTACATACATCAAAATTAATGATCCAGAACAAGATTGTCACAGAATTTACTCTGCTGTGATTGCAAGCCCAGGTGCCAACAGAAACAAGCAAACATATGAGTTCCCATCTCTCTGATGGGGATACATCAGCCAGGAAGCAACCCAAAGGTGCAGAAGAAGTACCACTCATCTCCACTGAAGCCACCCAAATGAAGAAGAAGGTGGGTTTGGTGTAAGTCATATTGCAACCTCCCCACTGAGTGTCGCAGCTTTTAACAATCCTGGATTACTGGTGTATCTAAAATTGGTGTAAAAATGGGGTTTAAGTTGGACTGGGAGATTTTTAAAGCAACTGGTAAGGTTGTTTCTATGGAAAGAAGAGCCAATACTTGCTATTCCAAATCATATTTAAGGCTGTTTTGATCTATAATCTAGTTTCTAGTTTTTGAAGTTTCTCTCCTTCCAGCTGAACCACCAYGTGTCCCACAAAAAGAAAACAGCAAAAAGAAGAAAGATAAGAAATTATCAGAGAGATAAAAGCACACGATTTCAGAACAAGATTGTGTGAGAAGAGAGCTTTTAAAAAGGAAAAGGGCTTTAATAMACGGCTCAGAAACATGTTTGTTTTGGTTTTTTTTTAATGAATCGATGACTTTCAAAGGAAGCATGTAAAAAGCAACTTCTTTCTTGTTTGCTACTCTCTGTGACAAATTTTAAGTTATTTGCAGAGTATGAATGAGCAAAAGTGAGACAGACTCTCACACTGAAGAATCAGGAGCAAAATTGGTATGTGCAGCTTTCCAAAAGCATCTGGTAAGGGTGTTTTGGTCATTCATCTGAGTGCTTGCAAGGCTGGCTTTCCAGGATTGACTTGTCYATGCTTTCCCTGAGCATGCACAAATCAGCAAAGAATGAGGAAACACAGTGGGATATAATTGCTGACAAAAAGAGAGAAGACAACATCCTGTGCTTTGTGATCACTTAAACAAAAGGGAACTCTCAGATCTAGAGGTGGAACCTCCCATGCAGTTTTGTGGTGCAGTATCTCTCCTCCACATCTTAAACACTAAAGATATTTTAAATGAGAATATTAGCACATGTGGTGGCAACTCCAGGCACTCAAAAAAAAAAAAAAATCTGATTCAGCTCTCCCATTCCAAATCACATTGTGGTTATGGTCCTATATTAAAAAGGTATTTGTTATGGATTTCAAATCCTTCACTCTTCCTGCATCTCAAACCCATCAAGGGCTAAATCCAAGAATTTCTGATGAATAAAGTGGTTTTGTGCACACACAATGAACATTTTGTTCAAGCCATTTAAGACATACTTTACAACAAATCTTTTCATTATCAGAGGTATTTTAAAAATATTTCACTTTTAGTCATAGTTTGCAGATACATTGTGTATAATATTAAGTTTGGTATTTGATGCACAACTCTTTTTTTTTCCCCAATGCTTACTCATTTTTAAACCACCCCATGTTGCTCAACATGACCAGTCAGGGATAAGTAAATATTTTTGTCCATATCAGATTTTCATATTTAATCCTATTTATGATAGTGTGCAATAGGTTCTCTTTTAGAATAGAAAATAAAGTATCCATGTCWGTATGGATAAAACTGCTTTATAGCATTGGTTTCTTTATGGTGTTTCCCTGTGAATTTTGSGGGTATTTTAAGATCAATCATTGTGTATTCTAAAGAGGAGGTGTGGCATGGCCCTTGTAAACATTTTTATTTAATACATGTTCAACTAACAGTATACCTTTGAGATGCACACAGACTTACAGGTAATTATGCCACTGATTTTACAAATAACATTTCCTGCACTTTTTTTTTTTTTTTACAGTCCTACAAGGTCCCACATATCTTGCTTGCAGAAGTAAGTTTGGCTTGTGGAACCAAAGATGGTACAAATAGAAAACATTACTTACTCTTCAAAACTAATGTAATTTTTATTTACTTCTGTGGTGAGCTTTGTCCCTCTTGTTATTGTAAATCAAAGTAAGACCAAACTCCAACCTCAGTTCTTAGTGAGCACCTCATGTAGGCTGCAATGTTCCACAATGGCCCAGGAGTGTGCATGGAAATAATGGAGTGAAGTGATCAGTGTCAAAACTGTCTTCTCTCCAGGAAGATGCAGGATCAAAGTGATTCAGTTGAAAATTCTGCCTGCTGATGCAGGACCCATGACAGGTTAACAGAAGAACCACTATTCCCTGTGTGGAAAGCCTTCTGTCTGTTTAAAAGAGAAAGGGACTCTCCCCTCCCTCTTACTCCCTCCACTCCCCCCTGCCCCCCTTCCCCATCTAATTCTTAATATTAAACCTGACCCAGAGATCACTCCATCTATAGTGCCAACTGACAAAAAGATTCTGGGAAGAAATACAGTTGTAGCCACCTCCTCATCTTCTGATGACTCCTTTACTCATAACTTGACCACTCATCTTCTAAGAAGTTAATTTATCCTCTGTTCTCTTCTAAGAAATGAATCTGTCACTTTGTTGTGTTKGGGAGGCTGTGTTTTTCTTCTYTGAAGTGAGAAGCTGAACTTTACCWCTCCCCTACACACAACAGTAAACAGACTCCCTGCTGCCTACAGAGAAGCACCACTTGTGTGTGCCTGTCTCAGACTTGCTTTACAGGGCTTTCACCTTATATGGGTATGAGAAGAAGCAATGCATCAGATACATAATGCAACACCTAGCAGTGAAAAGCACTTCCATGCTGACTGCAATAAGCAAGCAAGGTAGTGCAAGTATGTCTGTGGTCTGTGTGTGCCACGTGCAGAGATGTCCTAGGAGGCCAGGGTGCTGTCACAAGGTACYTGCKTTTGCAAGAACAACTGCCCAGTGTYGCTTCTTGCTGCTGTGCAATGTCCCAGACGCACGTACTTTTGCTGCTGCTCAGGGTGATACTAAGCAGCCACAGATCTCAGCGGAGAGTGACCTCATTAAATAGTGCAGAGTAAATTGGTGGGGGCAGGTGGAGACTGTTTGTTCCTCTTACACAGATGGAGAAGCTTCTTAACATTTGCACCAGTTAGAAAGTAYCACGCAGTGGAAGACAAGTCACGAGTTGTCACCTGAGCCTGCCCTTCTGTTTTTGCACCTTCCCCAGCCTCCAACAGCGAGCAAGGGAAGTACCTACAGGACAAAGTACTTCACATTCCTTGTTCATTSGTTTGCGATTTGCAATAAACATTTAGAAACCTCACGGTGTCAAACAGCCACTAAATGTTATAAAGTGTCCTTTGGAATGGAACCCTAGTCATGAGGCTGATGTCATTCAAATGAGGTCACTGAAAAAACCAAGAAAAATATACACTGACTCTTGTTAGTCATCCTCTAATATTAGTTACTTATCAGAGAAATCATGATAGGATTCACAATGTGAATAGACTGTACTGGCTATTATTCTAGATCTTTTTGCAAAAATATGACAATGAGCTCTGGGGAAGTTTCTTTAAAGCCATTGAGTCACAATAGTTTCAATTTAGAAATCTTCTAATGTGACAACAAATTCAGGAGAAAGTTATCAAACACAAGAAGCTGGTKGCCTGTACATTTTGCAGCAACCACAGGATACTTCACTGTGCCTCAGCTTGCACGTCTCCAAGGAGCCAGTGCTTAGCAATTTGAATTAACAAGACCTAACTTCCTCTCTGCTCCTTCAACTTTAATTCAAGGCCCCAGGATGAGACAATTTCCTTTAATAAGGTAAATTCATTAAAACACATTATTTGAAAATAGAGAGCTGACCTTGTCAGGYAATGACTGCCACACTGAAACCCTGCTCTACAATTCCAGCAGTGCCTGAAAATTCATGCCTGCAGTGTTTGAGGGTTTCTTACCCGCGAGATACGTTGTGCACATAACTTCACACAGATTCATCTTGCTGGCATAGGTCCTAGTTGAAAAAGTGTTATATTTTTTTTGCTACCTTACAACATCCAGGGTACAGGAAATGAGGCTATGAGGTTCTGTCTCTTGCTCTCAAGATGCTAACACCAACCAACCATTACTGAACTTTCAGTCCACTGATAGAAGCTGATACATGCCAGAGGCATCAGATTGTGCACAGCAAGAAGRAAGGATGAAATCTAGTTTTGCCAGGTCAGAGCCGTTTCTTTCTACATTCTAGGAACACTGGATGGCATTAACTAATGCCAGGGCTACTGAAATGGGCAAACAGGCATTCTCTCTTTTACTGGAACAGAGAAGAGTACAGCATTCTTAGTGCTTTTTCCTAGGGATATGCAAAAGTTTTGCAAACACAGAGGTACAGCAAGCGATTTACTGAGGTTTCCCAAAGGGATTCAATCGCTGCTGGATGCTGGGGGTTTTTTGCAGGTCCCCCACGTTCGTTTCAGGTCGCTCCRAACGCGTAGCGCTGCCCGTCCCTTCCCCTCCGTCTCCCCTCAGGCRGCCGCTTCCTCTAGATGGCACACGTACCTCTCCTAAAACTCACACCCGCCTCCGACATGGCATTTGGCAGCCTTTCTAGCTGTTATTGCAAATTTTAAAACCAATAAAAAAAGGCAGTTCCACTGCCCCGGCAGGGAGCGAGGCTGCAGAGTCTGCAGGGCGAGGCAGGGCAGCAGGTGTGGTATGAGGCACTGTGTTTGTYATCCCCCTACAAAAGCAATGATTGCAAAGAGTAAAGGTCTTCTTCAAGAAGCGTATGATTGAAAAATTGCTGTTGGCTTTGAAATCTGGGGGTAGCGCATGGAAACTGTGGGACTGTTCAGGTAAAGTCAGTCTTACAAAACATGGATATTCAAACGTAACTGTGTGAAGAGTAGAGAAAAACCTCATTCTGCCCCAGAGCTGCCTCAGAGCAGCCTTCCATCTCCCACAGACATGGAGAGGTCTGCTTATCATCAGCCTCAAAAGCAGGAATCATGTATATTTGAGCTGGAGTGTGCCAAGCCCCTTTACATGTGTTGCCCCTGCCTGGTCTATTTTTGCAGCCCACTTGGCCCGTGGTTGCAATCTGTCAGAGGTATAACCTCCATGCATCCATTAAAAACAGTATCCCATTGTTTGCAGGCATTACCCACAGAATGTCACACTGACCACACACCCTGTTTCTCCACTGCTGTGAGTTCCTCTCTGTTAGTAATCTTGTTAATCACTTCCTCACTGTACCCTTTCCTCTGGTGCTTACTCTTGGTGCATGAATATAAGCTGTTAAAAATGTGGGTGTTTCGAGGGGAGAAGGGGCAAACAAATAAGCAAACAGCCATATTATATTTATTTTAGAGACATTATTCATACAACACACACAGTAGTGGTGCTCTACTTTGCTGTCACCTCGAAGCAACACTGGAGATACGGTAGCACATAAATCTAGGATGGCCACAGGTCATCACCATCACGGGCCATATAGGTATGCATACAATCAGAAAATGCAAAATGAATAAGGAATTAAGATTCCTTATTATGAAGGAACAATTCTCAAAGTCTTCCAAGGTTCTCCAGTTTCTAGGTACTGACTGTTAAGCAACCACTCTTCTATCTTTTACCATTTGCTTTTTCAAAACCCACATAAAACTTTGCTAGTCAGAAGCCCTCACATTCAACTGAATGGACAGAAGAYCTGCATTCAGCAGGAGGAAATCACATGCTTGATACACACTGCAGAGACCTGAAAATGACACCAACTAAAACTAACCTGCTTTTGGGAGTTCAGCACTGCACCAGCTGCAGCTGATGGTATGCTCCAAGGTTTCTGCCTCTCTGCTTGAAAGAGCCCAGCCAGATGGGTGAGGCAAGCCTGATGAATGAAGACATGGCAAGCAGGTCCRAGCCTGGGATGTTAATGGCTTTCCTCTGCAAACGAGGCTGTCCTGCCAACTGCAGAAAGCCAGCTGCAGAAACCCTGTCATTACTCTGAGGAATCAGACAGGAAGCTGCACTTCACATGACGAAGTTTTGCTGTGCAAGTAGCAGAAGAAGGGATCCTGAACTGTAAAATGTTAAGAGTTTGAAGGGAGCAGCTAACACAAGCAAGATGTGCTGCATTAGAGCATTACAGGGTTACTGAAGATCAAACAGCATGTGGAAGATGCATTAAAAACAACAGAAATCAGTAACTGAAAGGGAAGAAAAACAAAAACAAACCCTCAGCTTTCCCTTATTGTAAATAAAACCATCTTTCCTTTTCAGTAGAAAGTTTCAATTAGRTTTTGTACTTAAGTAAAACTGGGAGTTAATAAAAACAACTTTATMGAGGACTGCACAGTGGTTAAGGGTACCTGAGGCTATGGGAATGGTAACTTATATGCGAGTATCCTATGACAGGAGAGCACAGTATCCTTTTAAAATCCTTATTAAAAGCCCTTAAAGGATACACCTATTCCAGAGGTGAGATAAAGCAAAACACCTGTGTTTTTTCTTTTGTGAATATGTAACTTGAAAACAAACAGATGTCCAAATGTGCTAGATAGCAGCCATCATGGGCTGTCCCCAAAATCCCCAACAAAAAGGTATGTGGTAATTCATCATGGCACACACAGCAGCTTGCACTGCAGCATCCACAAAGCAGCAAAAGCAGCAGATTTGGTCCATAGTCCGGCCATGCTCAGCAGTGCTGCATAGCTAACTACTYGGCCTCTGCAGGAAAGCTATGAAGGAATCAGAAGATATTCTGGCCCCTGAAATGGGATGCCAATGATTGTTGGGCATCAAAATCATTCTGAGATGCCTTTTTTCCCCACAAAAAAACAACAGGCACACCCACAAAGTTTGGTAAACCTATTGTCTTTTCCTCACTTTGAGCACCCTCCGAGGCTTACAGACAGATGGTTATGCTTTCTCTGGATTAATTTCACCAAAGGCTGTGGTGCTGCAGTGACTATATCTAACCAAGCTACATAGAAATAAGAAGAGAAATAATGAAATATAGCATAATGAGAAAAAAGGCTAGTCACTTGACTCATCTTTTAAGTGAGCGCCTTAAGGTTGCAAGTGGTGAGGAGTCTGCTATTACTCTGCAGATACAACCTCCAGAATCATGCTGCCTCTTTGACCATGAGAAAACTATACTTGTTCAAAACAAAAAATGTCTCAACTTATTTCTTTGTTCTTTGACGGGTAGTCTTACCAAAGTTTTTTATAGAAAATGCTACTTACRTAAGAAATTTAAAATGCAATGGGAAACTGATGCCTTGAGAGGCTACCTAGAACAGAGGCTAGACAGTGTTAAAGGAATAAGGCAGGTATTTATTAACAGGTCTTCAAGGATACACCTTGGGCAGTACAAGAGCCTGGAAAAGTTTACACCCAAGATGGAYAATGGGTACCACGTTTTCACACTTTTATAAGTTTTGGTCCATTTATGTATTGGGGTGAATTGTGCAATTACAGCTTCAGGTTATGAAGTCCCATCCTCCCAGATTGCTCTCCTCAATTCACTGTTGTTTACTTTTTGGGCCTGAAGCTGCAATGATGTCTTTGGTTCTTGGGCTGGAAAAGGATTGTTTTGTCCAACTAAACTGTGAGGAGAACTTGCTAACACTTCATATGAAGTTCAGAGTTATGTACTAATGCAGTACAGAATCTGGAAAATATGAAAGCTTAAGCTTAAAATTAAGGCATCAACACAAGGCTTTCACAGGCTTTAAAATTACAATAAAGGAATTAAAATAACCAAGAAGGAGTTGTAATGATAGAAACCTTACAGCTTAACCAGTCTAATAAGAAAAAGATAAAACACAGACAACAGAGATCTCTTTAGGTAGAAACAGTTTAGTTTGAAACCATACCATGCACTATTTTTTTGTTTAAAACCATGTAATCTATGTATGTATTATAAAATATGCTATTTTGTTTGATGAGATCATACATGCACAAGAATGCCAGTTTGAAGTTACTTTAAAGCACTAGTGTCAAAATACCCTGCTTTTACTGAGCTTGCCTTAAAATACTTTATCCTGAAAAGACACTTATTGTTCCATCTATTCACTGACCCTTTAATAAATTACAAGGCAAATCTCTTTCATTATTCTATTTACAAAAAGCATCTGTGTTCTCATGTTAAAAATAAACCTACTATATCTTCATTCCAAGGTCATGGCCTTTTAGAAACCAACAGAGTATCAAGGTAGGCCTTTTGTGACCACATGGTATCTCCTTGTTTATGCATAATTATGGCAGCTACAAATAATAAAGGTGTTTTATAGCCAAATTTTGTATTTAGAGATTCTTATATAGAGACACTGTCAGTAAATACTGAAATAACTGTATATGTGTAACACCAGATTTCGTTGCCGGATTTATCCTGTTTTTCTGTGGGAGATATTCACTTTCACCATCAGCTGTGCCTACAGACACAAACATAACACAAGCATCCCCTGAAATAGTTTAAACAGAAGAGAACCTCACCAATAAAACAGAGTGTTTAACTGAGAAACTGTGGAACCATAGRAAGGTTCTAGAAATGAACTGCAGAAAGGATCCACGTCAGGTCACAGACATGAATCAGAAACACCAGTGCACCTAAGGTGGATTACAGACAAAGTCTTGTGTTTTAGAAATGTAGGGAAGATATTTTTCCACTACCTGATTCATCCATCATCAGTATTTTGGCAGTAAATATGCACTCCACAAAGCACATATTAAGTGGACCAATACTGCACACATAATATGCAGTCAGCATTTTACTGAAGATTATTTTAATTGTGTAAACACTTTGCAAACAAGTCAACTGGATAATGAGTCYTACTGGGTGGTGCTGTACATAAAAACTGCAGAATAATAAAAGCACCCAAACCTCAAACATCATTCTATCATCAATCCTGCTAAATACTGAATGTCTTCAATCAGATCTACTACATGCCCACATTTGGCCTTGGTCCAGGTTCAGACCCAAAATTCATCCCTTCGCACTTTGGAGCTATCTGATGTTATTTTTGGCAGCATATCCTGAAGCTATTGTACACATTTTTTTAGAAAATTCATAAGAAAGTGAGGAAACATATTCATATTCAAAAGTGGAATGCAAGCTAGATAGAAACTAAAATTCCAGTTTATGCTTCCTTCTCCAAGGCAAAAGAGATTTGCCTTGTAATTTATCAAAGAGTCAGTTACCAGGTAGAAAAATAAGTGTGTTTTAAGTATCAAATATTTTAAGGCAAGTTCAGTGAGATCATAGTGTCTTGACACAATTGTTTTAAAGTAACTTCAACTGTACCACAGCAGCACAGAAACCCATACTTTTGCCTGCCTAAGAATAGGGTTTGATTAAAGCCTCAGGCATCATTTGTATATCCATGTTTCCACTTTCCAGCTACTGCAAAAAGACTTTGAATGGCAAATGGCAAAAGACCAAGCTAGTGGGCAGACTTATTTTTGATGTCTGAGAGACACCAGGTAAAGTTAAGTTAYCAGAGTGAACACCTCCTGTATTTTGGAAGACTGTATGAAGCCTGATGAATAGGGGAAATAATGACATGACAAGAAAGTTCAACACTTGGAAAAAAACTACTCATGGATTTGAAAATACTCTAGGTTTTAGAGTATTTTCATACCCACTTCCAGCACTTAATGAATGTTCTGAAGAAAGAATGTGATGGTTAGAGTCAAACCAATGCTTCATTCTGATGAATTTTTACATATACTTCAGTGTGACCAGTCTGTGTGGGAGGAGATGGGATAGAGTTGGGCTGTGGGATGTGCCTGCAGAAGCACACAAAGGAGTGGCAGACCCCCACGGAGAGGAGCCTGGCAGAAGCTGACAGACGGGTGAACAGCGCATGAGCACCACACAGAAGGACAGTCAGCGAGCGCACTGCTGGGGTGGCAGCATGGGGCCAATCATGGAGTGAGAATTACCCAGTAAGGAAATACAGTGCCTTGGAAAAGTGTATAAAACCGGCTTGTTTCTTTGAATAAGCAATTCAGACTCCCTGTCAGTCTGAGTTCATGTCTCAGTTGCTCATGACATTATCCTGTTTCCTGCTTTTTTGATACTCACAGTTTATGGTCTTATGTGATTATGTAAAAGAAAGACCCTAGCTTTATGAAACAAGTTTGAAAATATGACCACATGAGATTATCAAATTTAGAGACAAGATAAAGATCACCTAAATTGCTTGGAGCTATAGTGTGATAATCTAAAACATATTAAATAGTGACTCATACCTTCTGTTTTCAATAGCTGCACTGAATAGAGAGTCCTCCTATCCTCAGTAGTGTGCCAAACAGATTAGGAAGATCAGATTTAAAACAAATGTTTTAAAGTAACTTCAACTGTACCATCCCTCTTGCAGCACAGAAACCAATACTTTTGCCTTCCTAAGAGATGTTAGGTATTCCTAACAACTGATTTTCAAGCTGACCTACAAAGCAAGTTGGGCTAGAGGGAAAGAAAATTAATAATGCTTCTCTTTTTCTTAAAACTTCATGGGCTTTACAAAAGCAGGACAAAACTGATTTAATACAAATTCTTCACAGGTCAGCTTCAAAAAAATATCTCAATCTTCTCCCTGTGTTCCTTACTTAAAGGTAGGACAGGCACAGCCAAGGAGGACAGCTGCCAAGGAGTTCAGAAAGATTCACTAAACACTCAGCCAGCAAAGCTCACTTTGCAACCAGAGGACACATGGTCTGAATAAAAATCAAAACCAGTAAGTAGTCCTTGATGTCCATGGGCTCAAGTAAATTAAATTTCTATATGTTGTAATAATGCACTAAATTACTCTGCCTCTGACCCCCCAGCTCCATTTGGAATGATTAAATATGAGTTGAATATGAGTTGACTGTAACTGGGAAATCTTTCTCCTTTCTTCCCTGTAGGGGTATAAATATGTAGCAATAAAGATRCATGAATCAGTAAAGATAGTTTACTACCAGATTAAATTGAACCCACAGAATCCCACTGTGCTTGTCTGCAGCCCAACTGCAGAGAGAAATCAATAGCTTTTTGTTGATTTTGGCCACCATACTCCTGGGTCAAAACTGAAAAAGCTCATGCAATGGGACAGATTCTCCTGTGCAAGCTGATTTGTGTGTAGCAGCTTTGGCAGAAGTCCTGTCATTAACAATGGTTATACAAGTACATACACTTGGGAAATTGATTAAATGTTTAATTCATGCTAATTATTAATTTTATGTGATTTTTCAACACAGCTGTTGATTATGGGAGATGCCTGATACCTGCCTGACATGTTAAGCATGGCTTATCTCTCAACACACTGCCTGACTCATTCATCTTCAGACAGTTCCCTGGAATTGCAGAATCACAAAGCGCATGGACAGTGTGTATGGAAGGTTTAACAGTTTGATTTTTTATATTGAAAACATATCAAATTCAGTAGTTTTTCTCCCACTCTCCTTCAGGTCTATGACCAAAATCCTTACACCAAAATATATGTGTGAGACAAAGGGATTTGCTCAGCACTGTACAGTTAAATGATGGAAACATGAGAATTATTACTTGGATTCTAAGAACTTTTGCTGAAATTGCCACAGATGCCACAGGTGCGAAGCTGGGGCTGCGCTAGACTCCATGAACTGAATGTGTCCTAGATTCTGCATTCATGTCTTTCTCTGCAGCCAGCTGTATCTCTGAATGCGAAGGCATATACAATGAAAGCTGAAAAAGGAAAAGAGAAATAAAAAACCTAAATCCAGATAGCACATTTTTGATGCAGTGGCTTATCAGTATTCCCACAGTACCAACCACAGGACAAAACCAATGTGATATCTGTGGATCAGAGAACTCTTTCTGGTTTGGAAAAAACCTTACACTCAAAAACCAAAATCAGGAATAATTTACAAACAAGGTAGTTAGCTAGCATCTGGTTTTGATGTTTTGGTAGCTTACAGTTCTTCAACATAAGAAAGTAATTCAGGTTTTTTGTTCATTTTGTATTGTTTGGGGGGTTTGCTTGTTTTTCTTTGTTTTAAGGTTTTTGTTGGGGTTTTTTTAGGAGTTTGTTGTTTAGTTTTTGTGGGGTGGGAGGGTGTCATTGGTTTTGTTGTTACTGGTTTTCTGACAGAGTACTTTCTCTACCACTGATTTAGCTATTCTGGGATTACATTTTATCAAAGAGCCACAAGAAAGTAAATGACATATCCAACATGATAACCAAAAGTGGGAGCAAGTTTCAAGGTAAACTTGAAAAAAGGTTCAAGTTTCATCTGTAAAATTTACAACTTCAGTAAGAGTAATAGTGTGCACAGAGGGCTCATTGCAAACACAGTTGGGCAAATAGCCATAAAATTGCCAGAAGGGCATCTGTGCAGTGTTTGTAGTGCTGATGTCCACTTTCCTTGAAGTAATTAATACATAAAGAACAACTGGACAAAAAAGAGAAAATAAACTTCCAAAATACTGTCAGTACCATCACAAAGAGACAAACTAAATTAGAGTTAGTGTTTTTATACTTCCACTTGAAAGAAGTACAATACTGGGAGGTTTTTCTGTCCCGGCTTGTTTGCCTATTTATTTTGATCCAGAAAAGGAATGTTAGGTCACCAGTGTTGTCTATTTTCCCACTTCCCAGAGAAAGAGACCCAGGTAAGGGAAGAGCAGAACCTTCTACTCCAAATGTAACTACTTAAAGGGTGTCTGTTAGAAGGAAACATATCTGGGACAAACTGCCAATAATTTTTTTCCTCCCCAGGAAAAACTAGGCTCGTGTTTTTGAGCAATATTAAATTGATTATATATTATGCATACTAATTAATATCTTCTTGTATCTCTCAATATCTCTCTTTCCTCTTTTTGATTGTAGAAAAATTGTATTCATGCAGTGCTTGCAAGGTCTTTCTTCTTGGCAAGAGATTTGTATTTATTTGGTATTTTGTCACTGTCCATATACATAATTAATAAACCTGCAGCACAGAAAGGTGTGACACTGCCCTAAAGGATTGTTTTAAGGTCATGATAATACAATTTACCTTTCCACTATTGACTTTGAAAGAGGAAGAAGTCATTTCCAACTGTGTAGCAGCTTCTTTAGGGCTACCATCAGTGGCTGGACCATGAAATTATTCTTCAGACAGCACATGCATATTCAGAACAAAAGGAAAACTCTGTCTGAGATTCCAGTTCCAAGGCAAGCAGTTTCTAGCTAAAATACCTCATTCTTTGCTAATGGACAGGATTTCCTTTCTTGGTCAAGAATACGAACATTTATGAATTTGCAAAAGGGAGAAGGAAACATTTATTAATTTGCTGGAGGGGAGCCTTTCCTAGCAGACAGCACACTGCARATTTTTTTGATCTGCAGGGAAAATTGTGAAGGACTCCTTAATCTGCCATTTATATATATWTGACAGTGCTACTTCGTGAGGTTGGTAGGAAATGCCACCCTTTTCTGAAAGCAGTGTGAAGGAATATATTTGGGTCATGGTTATCTTATTTACCACATAGCCTTGGAATAACCAGTTAAACAAGTAAGTGGAAAGCATATCTTCATTTAGACATTATTTTCATGCTTTTCYTTTGTTAAAATGAAGTGCTTCTCCTAAATATTTCACACAATTCCAACGGATGTGACCTTTTTTTTTACCTTATGGCATCAAAGCCTTGYCAGAATCCTTTTCCTTTATTGTTTTTCTTGTAGTTGAGAATCAGGATCATGATGAAACTGATCTATGAAACTGATTCTACAACACTGCTCTTTACTACAGCTGCTGTAAAGATCAGCTTGCAGTCTCTTCAAGGCTTAACTATACTGCTCACAGCTTGGGTGTTTCCATTGTACAGTGATCTACATACCAGGGTGTGTAGATTAAATKATTCCACGTGTTTCCTTTTATTTAATGTTGAGTTCTGAAACGTCTGTATTTTCACATCTGCATGGCATCCAGTGCTTGAATGGAAAACACAYCAGTAAAGTGCAAAAAACCCCAAGCCAAACCAACCAACCAAAAAAGCCAAACCCGAACGAAATAGCCAGATCATGTTTAAATGCTCAATTATTTAACCAGAAGCAACAATTTATATTAAGAAGTTCTTTATTGTGAGTGAAACTCTACTCATGTCTACCTATCTAAACACAAAATCTGCAGCAAAGCATAATGACGAAGAAGAGCTTGGCCAGTACARTTTCAGGACCATGCCCGACATCGCGCTTCACCCGATGCGCACATGCGGAAGCTTTTAAGGAGTGTTTTAGGGACAGGTCGGGAGTCGAGGGGCACCCGCGGAGCGGAGGGAGATCAGGGGCGGTGGGCGGCGGGCCGGGCCGGGCCGGGGGCAGCTGTCCGTGGTGCTGCCGCTGCAGCCCCGCCTCGGCCCAGCCCCGCCTCAGCCCAGCCCCGTCTCGGCCCAGCCCCGCCTCGGCCCAGCCCCGCCTCGGCCCAGCCCCGGCCTGGTGCCTGCCGGGAGGGGGGCGCTGGAACCCTGCCGCGGCCTTTGTTAGGATTGCAACTTTTTAAAGGGGAAAAAAAAAAAAAAAAAAGGGAAAAAGGCGGTTTGGGCGGTGGGTTGGAGACGTCGCAGCCGCGATTCGCGTCTCAGTGAAGGCTGTCGGCGCCGCTGCGCCCGCCGTCTCTTGTGTGAGTGTCCCTGCCAAGTAAAAAAGAAGAGACAGCAGCTCGCAGCTCACCCGGGGGAAGGGAAGGGGAAGGAGGGGCGGCCACCTCTGCCCCCTGCGCCGCGGGTGCCGATGTGTGTCCCAAGAGGGCGAGGAGGCAGCGCCGGGGGGAAGGGCGCCCTGCYGACACCAGGCCCGCGGTCCCGGAGCCACTCTCTTCCTGACGTCCCGCTCTCGTTAAAGTCTTTTGCTACCTTTGCTCCTCCCCTTCCCCTGCTTCTCCTCGTGGCGGTCAGGCACTGGTTAAGACGTTGTGCCCTCAAGAGAAAGCCCCGGAAAATAAAATAATAGCCGAAGGTAAAAGATGGAGAGAGAGCCCGCCCCGCCGCCGGCTGCCMGCCCGGGAGCCCGGCGCTCTCTGCCGTCGAAGAGCTGCGCAGGTCGCTCCGCCCCGTCAGGGCGAGCGAGGCCGGCGGTGACACTGCAATGGGCCAGGCGGCGCCAGCCGGCCGAATAAAACCAGAGCCGGCAGCCTCCGGCAGGTGGAGGCGGCCCCGGCGACAGCGCCTTGCGGGAACTCTGGGCCGCGGYCGGGGCCATGGGCAGGGCGCTCCCCGCGGGCCGGGAGAGCCGCCAGCCGGCGGCAGCGGGGGGCGGCCGAGGGGCGGCCGCGGCGCCATGCGGGGTGCGGCGGGCGGGAGCCGTGGTGGCCGATGAGCTGGCCAACGCCGCCGCCCGCGGAGACCTGCGGCGCCTCGGGGAGCTGCTGGACGGAGCGGCGGACCCCAACGCCGTCAACTCCTACGGCAGGACCCCCATCCAGGTAGGGAGGCGGACTGCTGGCAGCTGGGCGGGAGCAGCGGCCCTCCGTGCCCTGCCCCGGGGCAGCAGCGGGCCCTTCGGTGCCCCAGAGGCGGCCGCCCCCGTAACTGCGCTCGGCTGCTGTCGAGGCGGCGTGGCACAGGGGTTCTTGTCACCTCTCTGGAAAGGAGAAAGTTTTTTACGGTGACGGCCGCAACAGGGATGTTTTCGTCTCAGCAACCCTTTACTTTATTTGAACCAACTGAGATAGGATGACTCAAATCCGAGAACTTTGATGCTCATCTCGCAATAAACGTGCAATAAAATGTAAGAACTCACGTTTGCAGAAATAATTTTCCTTTCGTTATACCTCGTCTTCTGCTTTATATGACTGTTAGTATTTTTTGTCTTCGCTCGCATGGGGAGAAATGATATTGCGTGGCTCTCACGAAAGCCACCTGGTCGCGATAGCCTTGCTCAGCTGACGCTGCAGGTAGACAACGAGCAATCCCTGTGGGGCTCAGTCTGCCCACATCGCATGAACGTGTAGGTAGACGTAGCGCCCGGAGGCGTAGTAGAACTTAAATTTATAAAGCCTGAGTTAATTTTCGGGGTAGTTCTAGCCAACTTTTTTTCCTAAAATTTCAAAATAAAACGAAACTGGAATAATCTGAGACGCTATATTTAAATTTTACTGCCAGTGCTTGCGGAACATTCTCCTACAAAATGTCGGTGGAGCATTTCATTCGAAATAGGTATTTGTTGCCGTCTTCCAGTGCTGCCTTTTTTTTTTTT
>CADDXX010000212.1:1059932-1135611 GCA_902810485.1 Alauda arvensis
GCTTATTTCTGCCTCGCCTTCCACTCTTTGAGAAGTTTTCTATATAGTTTATTACGAAATTATAAATCCACCACCCCTTACCACCCTTTTCAGACAGTTCCTTGCAAACAAGGAACATAGCTAGTGCTCTGAAGAGAGAAAATGGCCACTGTTTTCTGACCGTGTATTATTGTCCTCTCCTGTAAACGACAGTGAAATATAGTGGCCTACTTTTCCTTCCCTTGTCATTACGAAAATATGGGAAACAAGGGTCAGAGCGGCCGAGCAGCGTCAGAAAGAATAATTAAAATACACTGGTATGAAGGACCTTCGAGAAACATCCGAGGCTCGGGCAGTTTTAGACACTTTTTCCTTATTGCAGAGTGCAGATTCGGATTGTTGTGGACCTAGACATTGATTATCACACATTAAAAAATAACAATAATAATTAGACATACAGTGAAGCTGAAGTGAATATTAATTTTGATGAAAATCAGAGGATTTTCATAGACATACAGTGAAGCTGAAGTGAATATTAATTTTTGATGAAAATCAGAGGATTGCTCTGCAAAATCCTCATAGAGGGTTATTAGAGCATTCCACAACCTCCTCTAAATACAGAGTACAGACTGGAAAAGAACAGACATGGAAGAGAAGTAGAAATATTTGCCTCAAAATTACTTCAAAAATAGAGACCACTTATTTTATACATGTATAAATAAATGTATAAAATTTTTAACCTTTCAAGCGATAGGACTCAGGATGTGGACATAAAGTAGTTCAGAGTTTCCCAGCTCCACTGTCTGCTTAGATTGCTTCCAGTGCTATTTGAATAAGAAGTGTGGGGCCATGCACACAGGCACACACACATATAAAAACTTATTCACATTTTTATAAATATAGAAATCTGAGATGACAGAGAGTTTTCCTTGTTGCCTTCAAATGCTTTTTTTTTTTTTCTTTTTAGCATTTGTAGTAGGCCTCATTTTTTCATTCTACACTAAATGGGAGAAAAAGAAACTATAAACTCTGTTCGACCTGACAAGCATGAATCTCAAATGGAACCATAAGTATGAGGGTGCTAATAATCTCGAAGTAAATTCTCTGTAGCTAGAACAAAACTCCCTCGTGGATCTGGAAGTGTGGCTATTATTTTGTCACTCTATTTCCACAGTTGCCGTAAATACTGCTACTTTTTTATCCCCTTCTTCTGAGCATTTAGTCAGGGGAAATGAGTTTTTCTAAAATCCCAGTTAGGTGTAGTCTACAAATCTCATTTTGAAGGACCTGGGGTAGAGAAAGACATGGGTGTTTAATTAAAAAAATAAAACCACAAAACAAAACCAAAAAGCCCCACAAAAAAAAATAATACCTAGGGATAATTCTGGAACTGTCTAGGGTAACAGATAAAGGAGCCATCATCTAGAAGTGCCTGAGACCAGGCTGAATGAGGCAGAGTGGTGGGGTGGGATTGGAACTAATATTTCTCCGAAGCCTTTTCCAATGCTAATCAATCTCTGATTGTAAGATATACTCTGTGAAATATTTATTCTTTATTATTTCGGTTTCTTTGAGGTATGTTTGAGCTTCTGTGCATGGTTTGGTTTTGGCTTTGTCCAGGATAGTTTTTCRATCATTTCTAAATTCAATAGAAACCCCCACAGCTCAACTTCTGAACRACTAAAATTAAGGTGATAGATTTTTCTGTTCTCAATCAATATGTGTAATCACGATAAATATCTTTGCAAATATTCTGACATTTTAAAGTGAAGAGAAGAACGATAATGTTAAATTATTTCAATTCTGTATTGCTTCATTTTTATTGCAAATTGGAGCAACTGTTTTACCCAAACCCCTTAAATATAAAACAGGTTGCTTCCAAGCAATCTCTCCATTGCACCTCCTCCCCCTGCCTCTCTTGTGCCCTTTTTGCCTATTTACAAGCTAGGAAATCCCATTATTATGTTTTTTATAGTTTGTATCTTTATAGTATTTAATTAACCCCTCAACCTATTATCCAAATACTTGTTAGACAAAATGTAAATGTTTTTAAATTTTGTTGTTGTTGTTGAAAGGGGAAAACTTGCTAAGCTTTAACAGGGCATAAGATGGCTGCATCTGTTAACTGAAACTTACCTCTTCCGTCCTTTATGCTCTTATCAAAACATCTCAGAACAATTTGCAGGATTACTGCAATGTAGTATTAAAATGGATCTGTTTTCAGTGTCAAAGATCTGTATGGTTGAATAATGATTCCAAAATTAAATAAGAGCAGAAATGTAGGAGAGGTACACTGCTTAATGTGATTTTTTTTTTTTATAGTTTTTACTCCGGTGAAAATATTTTTGCAGTAAGGTTTGCTGGGGAAAAAGGTGGACTCACCTCCCTACCCCTTGAGATATAAGTGCAATACAAGGTTATTTTCAAAACACACTAGCATCAGCTGCATTATTATCACCCTAACTTCAGCTATGACTCTATGTTGTTATGTTTTGATTAATTTGAGGTCCTTTGTTGGTATTATAGTTATATAAGATTTGCTTTCAGAGGAGGAAGAAATCACATTATTTCAATCATGTAATTTAAAATGTTGTGAACTTAAAAATGTTCTAGTAGTTTGATACGTGRCGTGGAGGGTCAGTAAAGTTGGGACGTAATAATGGGACAGTATGTGTTGTTTTACACTATTAGCTTTTAACATAATTTAGTGGTGATGGAGATGTAGACAAGCCCTCTRTTCGAAGTAACATCTTCACTTGAAAATATATTGACATGTGAGTGTACAGGTTTTTTTCTCACAGAATTAACTAGGTAGGGAAGGACCTTTAAGGTCATTGAGTCCAATCTATTTTTATGCTTATATACTCACAGAAATACATGCATTCCTATATTTATACATATGCATAAAACCCATGATCAATACTATTTCACAGAAAGAGAGGCTGGGCAGCGACAACCTCCAGCCCTGCCATGCATCRCTATTGATTTGAAATTTTAAGACACCTGACAGACATAACCAATGAGGTTTTCTCCTTGCATTTATCTCCACGTGGCTATCATTAATGTCAGAGAGCACAAGAAGAACTGGAAGATATTTTGCCTTTTGGGTGGGCTTAATTTCTTAATTTCTTAGACTTTTCAGACTTTAAAAAATCCACTCTTTAACACTTTTATTTTATTTATTTGTTTGTTTGTTTGTTTGTTTTAAACTGTCAGTCTATCCTGGGGGCTGCTTTGCACCATGCCTTGCAGAGAAACCACGATGTGGTGGGAATTCATCACGAGCAAGCGAGGGTCTCACCTCAAATGTTGGACCCTCATCTTGCWATGCCACTTGCCCCAGAAACTTCATAAGGGAGGCTGAGAAAGCCACTAAATTAAGACATTKTAGTGAACCTCTGACTTGTCAATTCAGGGTAAATCTGTGTTTATTTCTCCTCATCCGAGGATGTCTCTGCTTTTGGCTAATAGTCAATGTGGACATAAAATCACCGTGTTTCTCTTTACGCTATGCAGAGATCTTTGGGGGTTRGATCTGCGCAGCGGATATTTCTGTGGTGTCGCACCGGTCTTCTGCAAATAAAAAAAAAAAAAGGAGATTAGGGAACTGACATTGTGAGAGTGGGGGGAGGGGAAAAAAACCCCAAACAAAAAAAAAAAAAAAGAAAGAAAACAAGACCCTGAAAAACACCCTTATTCCCCTTGCCTCTTACAACGGTCTGCCCGGGACTTCGAGGTGGCAGAATMAAAACTTGACTGCGCGGGTCCTGGGTGCCGACCACCAGCTCCCCCTAGACCGCCGCGGGGGGGGGGGTCTCTTGGGGTGGGGGTGTGTGTCACAGCCGTGCTCGAGGCCTGCGCGTCTCCTYGGGGAGAGGAGAAAGTCTTTCCTTGGCGGAAAGCCTCGGGGAGGAGCCAGGTTCTTGGGTTTTGAGCCTTTACAGCTGCAAGGCGAGAGTTTTCTGCTAAGCCTCCGGCTGCGCGGCTGGAGCTGCGCGTTACCCCTGGCAAGCTCTCACCGCGGCTTTCCTCCTCTCGGGAGGCTCTGGCAGGGCCAGCAGGCTTGGCTGAAGTGACTCTCTTCTATCCGGTGCCATGAGGYTGGTCGCAGACTTGCTGCGGGCACTGCTCCCTTCCTCATCCGCCAGCTCTCGGCAGGCGCAGGACGGAGGGATGGACCCCCGACCCACCGCTCGGAGGGGTTCGGGCAGGACAGGACTCCTTTCAGAGACAGAAACCAGAGCAATCACTCGCACAAAAAGTCCCTCTCTATCCCGGGAAAGTTCAGGTCCGTCGTCCCTGCGTCATGTCGTCGCCCCCCCCCCGTCAGATACTCCCACCTGCCCCGGCCGAGGAGCTGCCGTGGAAGCTGGTCTATGCCCCGCTCTCCTGCCTTCACAATCCGCCCCGATRCGGGGAGAGCTTGGGGTAGCAAGACCACCGCCCCCATCCCTTCTCCCCCGTGAGAGCCGCGCTTGAGGTGGGGATGTAACCRGGCTGCTCTCCGAGATGCCGTGCTTGAGGACCAGGCTGCCGGCATCCCGCGGCCCTTCGCCGCCCTGCCGGTGCCCCTCGCCCCGGGCGTGTGCGCGGATTTTCCCGCAGCCGCTGGGAGCCGGGGCAAAGCGGATGGCGCAGCGCCCGCCCCGCGGGAGGGGCAGGAGGGGGTGGGGTGCCAGGGGGCGGCCGCTGCCCWCGGGAAAGGAAGAGCTGGGTCCCAGCGACGGGCGAGATCGCAGCCCGGGGAGAGGGAAAGCCAGCAGCGGCCGTGCGGCTGAGGTCGGCGGCGGGCGGGGGGGAAGATGGAGGGGTCCCCACGGAGCGATGGCGACCGCCTGTGCAGCGCTGCCGCCCGCGGGGACCACGAAGAGGTGAGGAAACTGCTGGACGCAGGCGTGGATCCCAACGGGACCAACGCCTTTGGAAGAACCCCGCTCCAGGTACGGAGCACAGGGGAGAGGGGGTAGCTCGGGGGGAGGGGGCAGGGGGGAAGCTGTGCTCTGCCACGTCAGTGGGGAAGGGTGGGCATTTCTTGTTTAGAATGAATTTTTATTGTCATGATCGGAACCGTACTCCAGCTGCARCTGTCTGACCTTAAATGCGTTCTGCGTTCTCTATTTTTAAAAATGAGCCCTGCCGTCCCGAAAGTACAAGACRGAGTTTAGTGGGGCAGCGCTGGCAGCAAACGATTTTTTCTAGGAGATATTCAAAAGGAGAAGTGGAACTGCAAAATCCGCTTCCAGATAACTTATCCAGATAGGTTTGGTGAACGATCTGCACTTCGAAGAAATTTCTTGATTTTTAAAATATAGCCCTAACTGATCTTTTTCCCCAAAGAAATCGAACTGGGGCGCCTTTCTATGAAATATGAATRAACAAAGAGCCTAGAAACAGTGCTGGTAAAAATTGTAACTTGAAACTAGGTATTATATATTAGTAGTCACCTCTTTTTTTTTTTTTTCTTTTAGTGGTGGTAATTTTAATGTTCTCTAACCATCAATAGTGGCAGTATTTATTGACAGATGTTATACGTACCAGCATGTAAAGTAACTTTCCAGGCAGTTTGAGAGTTAAAAGTGTGTTATATTAATCAACATACTTAAGCAGACACTTTWAAAATATTCGTTGAATTATTTAAATACCGTAATTTAAACTAAAGTTGTTTATCACACAAAGAAGATTTTTCGAGTTGTCATTTGGAGAGATATATTTCATGATTTATCAGCTAAGCTGAACAGCCATTTTGGTTCTTTTATATGAAAAATGAAATATTTTTCTGAAGTATATTTCTGAGAAAGGCTCTCAGAAAGTTATTCGTTTTATTTATGCTTCATGTTCAAATTACAGATTAAAAGACTCTCCAAACTCTTACAAGTTAGCTATTTTCCTTTCCTCATTTCAGACTAAGTTATCTTTCTYTTGTCAGCAACTTGCAAAATGGCTGACATTCGAATATGTGGACCCTCCTTTTCCTTTCTGGAAAAGATTAATATCGGGAATTTATATATTATGACATTTATACATTTTYATACTTTTACTTTAAATAAACCCAACTATTTGAAGTGCACAAGTCAAAGTCCTGAGAAAGAAATGGATAGAAAATTGATAGAAAAACCTATTGCCTTAAGATCTTTTCCAAAGTGTTTAGCCGCAATTTATGATGGTTAAAAATCCACTGAAAATGACCAGAAGAGTAAGGGAAGTAAAACCCCATGTGTAAATGTATTTTGATTTTGGTTTTGACTGGGGTTTTTAGTTGGATTTTGTTCAATTGTATATGATCAAACATTGACTAAAGTTTCTGCTACTGGCAGAAAAGCAAAATGTCACTGGGAATTTGCCAGTTAGACACAAAATATCATTCGGAATTTAAGTTCTGTGCGTTGTCGTGAGCGCTCAGCTGCTGTTCTCACGCCTCTGAGAAGACAGAGCTGAGAGGGGAAAAAAAAGAAATCCCATCTTGGTCCGAAACTCAGGAGGCGAAAAATCGGAAAGGACCGACTGCCAAAAGGAGTCACACCCAGCTGCACTGACCGTTGATAAATCCATAATGCACTCAAAGTGACAGCACTCTTAATGCAAAGTCCCTCAGGGCTGTCAAAAAATACATGGTGTGTATATATAGTACACAAACGTTCACAAACTCTTTATGCATAGAGATATATTTAAAGTATTTCAAATATATGCGTAAGTCTAAATGTATTTATTATGTATATATATGCGCACTATTTATTACATAATAAAGGGTACATTACATAAACGGTATCTATATTGTGTGTATATATCTGTATGCACACACATGGCTGCCTTTGTATCTCCGTATAAACAAGTGTGTGTACATATATATGTGTACGCGCTTCTGCGCACACCGCAAGTTCCATTTTTACCACGGTATATATAAACGGTATAAATGTCAAGGAAAACATACGCATGTGTTGTACCTAGTCTAGAAACCACTAGCAAATATTTTAAATTTATCATCTAACCATTGACTCTCGCGTGTTGGAAGGGACCCGCACGGATGATCGCAAACGACTGTCACAAYAGATGCAGGTCGCGACCACAGTTAGCCGGCACAGCAGAATTACGCCCCAAAAGAGACGCCGGTCCGGCCGCCGCCAGCCCCGACTGCTCCCCGGCCGTGCTCGGGCCGGGCGGGCGCTGACGCTGTCTCTCCCCGCAGGTGATGATGCTGGGCAGCCCGCGGGTGGCCGAGCTGCTGCTGCGGCGCGGAGCCGACCCCAACATTCCCGACCCGCGCACCGGCTGCCTCCCGGCGCACGACGCGGCCCGCGCCGGCTTCCTGGAGACGCTGGCGGCTCTGCACCGGGCCGGGGCGCGCCTCGACCTTCCCGACGGCCGCGGCCGCCTGCCCCTGGATGTGGCGGCGGGGGGCCCGCACGGAGCCGTGGGGCGGTACCTGCGCGACCCGCCGCCCCTTCCGGGAGCCGGGGGGGCCGCCGAGAAGCCTGAGCGCTGACCCGCCCCCGCCGTCCCGCCGAGCCCTTGCCCCCTCGTCTCCTGCAGCACGCTTCCTCCCGCGAGCATCCCCGCTGCCCTAGTCACCAGCGAGCCATCGCGGCTGGCGGCGCTCCCGATGTCCGACTGCTGGGAAAAGTCCTCCTTCCTGCCGTTACTTCCACCGTTCCCCCCGTGCGTCCCAGGCTCCCGCTTCTGCCAGAAGACAAGTGCTGCTCAATTTCCTGGGAAAAAGAGGAAAAAAGTCCAGAACACGATCAAGACTAGCGCTCTGCTTCTCCCTCTCATGCTCTCCGGCCGGCAGAGCGCAAGCAGYAGAGRGCTCTTTTGTGCTCTAGTGGGGAAAAAAAATTCTAATGCTCRCCTTTCCCCCCTCCCCCCTCTTTTTCTTTTCTTTTCTTTTTTTTTTTTTTATAAGTGAAGCTGCTTAGCGAAGTGAGAACGCTATGTTTCCCTTACTGGCTTGCTTACTCCCTTGCAAGGCTTTCTATTTTAGTCATTCCTTGAAATCCTTTTATGTTGTCGTATTCTGAAATAGTGAACAATTGAACCATATAATTCACAAATTTAATGAATCCCCAAATCTTCCCCCCAGCCCTCTCAACATACAGTTGTAACACTGAGATAAAATAGCGATTGACTGGTAAAAATTCTAACGTTGATCAGCATTACAGTTTGGGAACTACAAACATTTTGTGTAGCTGAATTGTGTACAAGAAATTCGTGTGAGAAAACAATTGGCAATCAATTAGTTGCTGCATAGTTTTTTGCATTTGGAGAACCCATTTGCTCAAAAGATATGGACAACGAGCTTCTTATTTTTAAGACAGCTTTCCASGTCTCTAAACCAGATATTTGGAAACAACAACAAATGACAGAGTTTGRTTATAAATCTAGATCTTTGCACACTTTTTGGTTTTTGTTTTCTGTTTTTCCTATGTAATTTCTATCGTTTACCTGATATTCATACCATGAGTGTGATAAAATATCTGCTTTATTCAGTAATAAAAACATGCAAAAGATTGGCTTAAAAAGAATTCACTCTTCATGTTTGATTATTTAACGGTTCTGTATGCAGCAGTACTCAGTTGAGTGGTGTTACTTATTTCAACTTCATTCGTTGCTTTGAATTTTTGCGTGTGTGTCTGCATAAATAAATACGGATATACACAGCACAATCACGYAGGTCAGGTAACAGGACTTCTTGCAGATATGCATTATTTAAGCACGTATACACAAGAGCTAAAAATACCCAAATCGTTTATTTCCTTATTAAAAACAACACTTAAAGTGCAAGAAGAAAGCTCACCSGCACTTTGTTCCTTTGTGTAACTCTATGATGAATTTTTAAAAGTTGGGGAGGGTTTTCCTTTGGTTAGGGTGCAAGTCCTGAAGCAGAGCCAGACCCATTCCTTTAAAATAGAGGTAGGGATGGGGAATCACTCTCCTCCCAAAAGAAAAAAAAATAAAGAAAAAAACCAACATATTTTTTCTTAGTTCTTTAGGAGACAAACGGAGAGCGAGCCCCATCACAGAGAATGTTTGGCGTCTGGGAGCAAGCCGGTCAGGGGCAGGGCGGGTGGAACAAATAGGACTCGATGCTTGTGACTCCCTTTCCAAGTCAGAATAGTCTGTAATTCTGTCAATGAACTTTYCGTTTTCCCTTCGGACCCTCCAGGAGGGCGGGAGCCCAGTTCAGCCTCTSGAGCTGAGAGGCGCCTGAGGACAGGCAGAGCTCGGCCGGCGCGGCGGGGCGCGGAGCATCCAGTCACACATCATCCATCCCGGCCTCTGGACTCGCTGTCCCGCTCCCTACCGCCGGCCCGCCTGCTTGCAGGCTGCCCACCCCTGCAGGGTGGGAAGGAGGGGCAGAGCTCCGACAAGTCCCCTCCGAAATATGGGAGGGRGAGTGGCTTTCGCATGGGGATGCCAACGGCGTTTCCACCAGCCACTCCCTACTCGGGAAAGCTGCGCCAAAAGAGTGTAACCTTCCCAGAGGCTTTGGGCCCGGAGCTGCCAAAGCCCATAACTTCCTTGGGAAGTTGCCTGAACGGGATGGCAAGTTCTAGGCATGGAGTTATAAGAACGGTGATTTCAGAGGTGGTGTAAGTGTGGTTCATTCCTTGGACAAGGAGCCAGCAGTGCTGTGTGCTACAAAAAGCACACCTCAATTGTGTGCAAATGCCAGCATCTGAATAATTTGACAAGTTACTTTTCAATTGTGGTGTCCTCTGCCAAACTTCAGGTGTAATTGCACTTAAAAAACCAGAGTTTGCTATGAAACACTATGAAAAATTACTCTTTTAGAACATGACTCCCAAGATTTACAATRGGCAACATCCCTTCCAAATTCACCCAGGTTTATTGTGCCTAAGGGTCCATAGGCTTTAAATCTTGTGTTCAAAGTTTTTGAAAGCCTCAGGTAAAACAGGAAAAACAAAAYGTGTCTTAGAAAAGGAAGTCATCACCCCACCTTGCCTGTGACAGACGTGTGGAAATTACATTAACTTCATTTCCTACTTACACAGAAAATAAGCCTCACATACTTAAATGTACATAAATCTCAGGAAGAAAATGGAASTGCTCAGAGCCCTTACAGAAGAAACTGAAGATTTGAAGTACCAAGTGCCAGAGAGGGAATCTCTGAAGAYATTTGTGTCTTCTAAGTGCCTGGTGGGGCAATCCCTCCCATGGAAGAGAAGATACATCTAGTTGCTTTATTTTTATTGTTTTTTGATCAGATTTCAACCAATCCTAAACTGACACTCACTGAAGTAATTAAATATTTCTTTTTTTTCTAACTCACAGGAAAAAAGAGGCAGAAGTACGTTAAAATACTGTATGAACAGAAGACAGAACACTCTTTTTCTTTKTGGAAATGTCCCCAGAGGACCAATGTCTCTTACTACGTATTTGTAAGCATCTTTATGCTTTTGGTAGAAACACTTGTAAATGAAGTGTTTCTGYGCTGGAGAAAGTCCAAGAAGCCGTAGTGAAAGGAGAGGAGATCCTTAAGAGYTGAAAACCAAGAATCTTGCAACTAAAGGTGCCAGGCTGCTTCCCAGAAAGGTACATAGCTGACTGCCACTGGATCTGGTACTGCTCTTGCTATTGAAAATTCAGGACTGAGAGTAGGCTGTGAGAAGCACTGTTTTCACCTACAGCCTCAGGCAAATAAGGRGCAAGGGGCATCTAGGGTTTAGCTGACAGCATCAGCAGAGTTCATGGTATTAGAAATACCCTACTTCCTACCACTGAACTAGGTAGCTTTTGCTGCCATTGATGCAGTCACTCCTTTCAGGAAGCAGCCTCCTGCATGATTTCCAAACAGAAACATTCTGACTTGAGGAGCTGAGTAGCAATCTAGAGTATGAGAGTTTCACCTCCCAGGTGGGGAATGTGCCAACATCAGCACCTTTTTCTCTCCATGGTGCTGGCTGTCGACAGGTAAGAAAACAGGCATGCTGAGAGCTGGGGGGAGAGCATCCAGAACAGGGGAGAAAAGACACAGGTCCAGCTCAATGAAGAGGTGCCTGGGGGAAGCAGAGACAAACATGGCTGCCTGTGCCTGAAAGGATTCACCAGGGACACTTACCCCCACTGCACTCCATGTCAGCCTGGGTCAATGGTTTTGTTTGGCTTCTTGACACTCATCCTTGCCCAAGTCCAATGCATGTGGTTGATGAGCAGTGGCACTTAAAATCAGTGGACGCTCCTTGGTGGAGCAGGTGAGAGGGCATTCCTTGCCTATACAGAACAAGCACTTGAACACTGCTGGCTTAATGCTTTTTGGTTTTCAGTTTTTTTTTTTTTACATCTGTTTTCTCTTTAGATGGTGAGCACCTTAAGGGTGCTTCTCTTTTCAGAGAAGAAAATGAGAGTCAACCCAAGGTACCAGTAACACCATGGAGTGGAGAATTKGTACTAAACTGATCCAAGGAGAGATTACTCCACTGTCCTCACATGCAATTGAGGGGAAAGAAATTCCTGCTACCACCATCCTCCTACTAACTTATCTTGCTGGTTTACCTTCAGACAAATGCAGAATAATGATTTTAATGTTTGACTATGTTATGAAAACACAAAAAATATATTTCAGAGTTTTCTTGTACAGTTGATAAAAGCCCTTACAAAAGTTGTTTCCTATAAAGCATTAGGATTCTAAGGTCAAATTAAAAATTTCAGATGAAACGTCTTCCTTCTTGTGCTAGAGAAATCACTATAGGAAACAAAACAACTGGACAGATGTCATGTGTCCTCTAGAATACGTTTCGTTTAAAACAGGCACTGTTCCTAGTTCCAGATGGGTCCCATCKATGACATCCCTATGTTCAGATTGAAAATATACTTTCAAGTATGCCTAATRCCAAAATTGCCTGAGCCAATTCATGGCAAAGATGGTGTAGAAACTGATAATCATCTAAATAAACAGTGACAAACTTTCGCAAAAGTGTGATCAAATGTTAATTTCAGTTCTTTTGCACTGTCCTGCTTCAGCCAACACTGCAATGACAGTGGGGAGAGGAAGCAGTCGTTAAAACAGTTAAGCCAGAATTTCCGTCTTTGAAGGCTGATCCCGCCCAGTGCTGAGCACCTCCTGAATTAATTTCTCCTCTTACTGATACTCAGCTCGTTTCAATAACAAAACACTCTCTTGCTGATTTGTTCTGGGAACATCAACTGCTCTCAGATGTGTTTTGAATACTAATWCAAAAACTCAATTCTGATGTCATATGCCACCTGTGCAAATTCACAGAGATGCTTTGGATATTAGCATGAAAGCGTGTGAAGTGTTAGATAAGTGAAAATGAGATATGAGTGGGCAATCTTATGTTAGCAAGATAGATCAATGTTAGGCCGYAAACAATGCTTTAGAGAAAACAGAAAAAGGAGAAAATGAGTAGATCTAATGGCCTGCCTCCTGGCCTAGTTTGTGCCATATTTGAACCCACAGTACATTATTGCCATCAGTACGTTACTGATATGCAGTATCAGTACTGCATACGGTACTGCTAATATGCACACTGAGCAAAATAAAAGGAGATCTCATGCAAGACAAAAGGACTTCAAAAGCCATGGATAGCTGGGCTAAGCAAAATACAACATCCAAACAATCAGTGAAGAGTGGAGTAGGAGATAAGAGCAAGTCCACACTCAGAGACCAAGTGCTCATGACACAGGTAAGTATGGGCTTGGAATATAGATGAGGGAGCTGAATGCTACTGAGTTCAAATAGAGAAGTCTCTTCACTCAAAGCAAAAGGAGTTCTGTTGCCTGGGGCACCTGTGCCACGATAAGGCAGCATTTACAACTGAACATCACTGAAGAGACAGATGGACAAAAGCTCCTCTGAGTGGGTGTATGCCTTCTCTTGCACATCATTTGTGTGTTGAACTTACCCTGCTGTGACATTTCTGCCTGTGGTCTGTGTAGATCTCTAAGTTTAATAAAGTTCCAATCTCTGACTTCGTATGCTAGCTGAAAACTGAGTAAGAAATCAGTTGGCTATTTGTTGTGCTTCCTGGTCATTGCCTRATATTGCCATGCCTCTTGCTTTATGCATGTGTGCTATTTGCAAGCACTCAGTTCCKCTCAGTCTCCCCTCTGTGTATGTGGGAAAGAAAATCAGGCTTTGAGCATTTATTTCTAACATACCCACTGTTTCATAGCTGCATTTCTCTATTTCCCCAAGGCATATCCTGCAGAGAAGCATGTGAGACYGATCTGTTCTTCAGCAGTTCCTTCTAGCTCTAAGGGTGTTCTCTTCAACCCAAAGTCGAAACAGCATTTAGGCCATACAAATCATAAGTTTAGGACAATTCCACTGGACAACGAGAAGCAGACTTGGAAAACTTAAGGCAAAATTCCACCAGCTAATACTTTATTAAGCTTTCCATGGTTCTAATCAATTTTTTATGACATGCAATTTACCCACAGAGAAGCTACTTCATTTGCTTCAGTGCTCACTATTTAGGTACTGTCTTGAAGTGACTGGTGTTTAGAAGAGGCTTTAAAGTGGTCTGTGAAACATACACATAGAAAGCAGGCAGGTTTCCTGCTGAAAGCTTTGCTAATTTTTCTAGGAGACAGCATTTGGTGTAAGAGATGTTAGTGTAAAACCGGAAGTGAGCAACATGTAGTACTTAACAACCAGAAACCGTGAAGTCTCTGCAAGATGAGCAATGCTATCAGTCAAGCTTGGGASGCCACACTTTGGAACCTGGCATGTTTGAAAACTCCTCAACAGGCACAATTTACCATCCTATATCCTGGTAAGCCATTTACCAGACCAAGATACAATTTTCTAAGAGCCTCAAACTAGTACTTGCTAACACYGATTCTGATGTTATGATACAGGAGCCACATCAATACTCTGCACCAGAAAGCAGCACTGCAAATCCTAAAGCAAATGGACTGAGTAACAGTCGCCAAGAAAAAAAAAAAATGGTCATGGAGAGACACTCAAACTGAAGTATGGAAACGTCTATCAGTGAAGCCCTCAGCCCATCATGTTTTCATTCTTGTGACACTAGACATATTCTGAGTTCAAGAAGGGACCATGGTTCTTTGTTATAATGTTTACTGAGTTTTACTAATGTGATACACACAATTTGTATCTTCTTCCTATCACACCTGCAGTTCTGCCTACAATAAATATAATAGATTTCTTAAGACTGTTTAGAAAGACAATTAAAATCACTTCTATTTGGTCATATCTTTACATAATTAAACATTATCCTATGCTTTTCTTGCCAATKACCATCTCTGTTTGTAGTCCCATGAATAAATTACCTGCAACATACTTCAGACTATAAAATGTACACTGAACTTTGCAAAAAACACACTACACACTGCTAGAGTTTCACAGACTTTATATACAAATTCTGCATGAGRTACCATTAGGTACCAAGCCTGTGTTGACAGGGCAAGTAAGTATCACAGAAAGGTCTCTTCCAGCCCAAACCATCGATGACATATAACCCAATCCTCCCACCACGGGCAGAGACACCTTCCACTAGGCTGATCAGGACTCTGCTTACCTGATTCTGAGTACTTCCAAAGATATTCACAACCTCTCTGAGCAGAGAATGCCCAACTTGTTTTACTGTCTCAGTCCCATCATAAAAACATTTTTACATCCAACCTAAATACACCCACTTTGAGTTTAAAACTTTCACAACAGGCTGTGGTGAAATGTTTCTCTCCATCTTCCTCATAAGCCCCCTCTATGTTCTGAAAGGCTACTATAAGGTCTCCCTAGAGCCTTTTCCTTTCCAATTTGAACAACCCCAACTCTCTCAGCCTGTCCTCTTTGGAGAGGTACTTCATCCCTCTGATCTTTTTTGTGGCCCTTGGCTGGACTTGCTCCAACAATCTTTCTTACTGAGGATTCCAAAGCTGGATGCAATACTCCAGGTAGGGTATCATGAGAGCAGAGGGGCAAAATCACCTCCCCCAATCTGCTTTTGATGCAGCCCAGGATGCAGTTGGAATTCCAAGCTGCAAGTGCACATTGCCGGCCCATGTTCAATTTTTCATCCACTAGCATCCCRAAGTCCATCTCCACAAGGCTGATCTCAACCATGTTTGCCTCAAATCAAATGCAGCACCTTCTGCTTGGCCTTGACGAACTTGGGCCCCACTCCTTGAGCCTGTYAAGGTYCCTCTGGATGGCAYCCCTTCCYTCACTCACCATGGTGCTTTTGACTTCCACAAATTCAAGCTCACTATCTTAACTGATGAAAATACTACACAGTAGTGGTCCTAGACCTCTGAGGGAAACCACCTGTTCCTGGTTTCCACTTGGACACCGTGCTATTGACTCTAACTCTTTGGATACAGCCTTCCCTACCTAGTGTTCTCACCTAGCCTTGCATATGAAGAATTTGTAACAAATGTTTAACAGAGCCTACCACCTATGGAGCTGCTCTGTGCTACTCTTCYGTGACACTAACTACCCAGTACATAAACAAAAAAAACCTAGCATAACAATTACCATTATATGTCACTACCAAACGCAAAAAGAAAAACCCAAGGGGATTGAAAACAGACCTCCAGAAAAAACCTTCTCTTAGAACACTCAGATGCAAATTTCCTGGCTCTGATCCATTTCACCAAAAGTGCATATGGAAGAAAGATAAAAATGGAAACCATTCTTAAGGCCAGATATTTGATTTGGCTTAGTGGAAGGTAATGAAAAGTATGTTCAAGCTCTGGCTCCTGCAATCCAAGTTCTTAAAAAAMCACCAGGAAATACAGAAAATTGGTCAAGCTATTTTTGCCAGTATCTGAAAAGCATCTCTGCAGGTTTTGTTAGGAAGAATACATCCAGATCTAAAGGCTTTCACAGCAGGAGACTGGGTGTCTAACAGAAAAAGACTAGGAAGCGAAAATGCTGTGTACCTGCTTTCTGCTATTTACCTTTGGTTTTTTTTTTTTTTACAGTACTATGAGGATCCTTACCATTCATGTTTCTGATCTTTCCCTTGCTTTCTGATCCACTTCTACCTCAGCAATCCCTGCTGTTTAGRGACATAGAACCCAAAGTTCTGAGCAGTACAGTATTTTTAAAAAAGTGTCTTTCTGAAAGTGTTGTTTACAAGATATAATCACCAACCTGTTCCATGAATGGCAAAAATCATTTTGAGACATAAAGACTACAATTAAATAAACCCACCCCCCCGATTTCCACACATGTTGGACAAGCATAYGTTTCATTTRCTTTATTTACTAGACAAGAAGTAGCAGTTATTTTATTAAAATAAAACTGTTTTAAAAAATTGAAATGTATACATTCAAGCCACTCGAGCACATTCATCACTTAATACAGGAACTAAATTGGAGCTGTTCAATGAAGCGAAAAATGGCCAGCGGAGTGCATGGGACACTGTCAGTAAAGTAATTTTTCTGTAAGTCATGTAAATACATCTTCAGGCACTAATTTGGTTTAGGTATTAYTTCAGCCTCCAACACTGACTCATTATACAACTGCTGCTGTGACAGAACCATAACAATTATGAAACCATGTCTTTTAGCACACAAAAMAAATACACTGCTTTAAAAAAATCACTGTAATAAAAAATATGGATAAYGTATAAAAATAGTAATTTTAATTTGAAATTGTTCCATTTTTCTGTTACGTTTCTGAAATGAATTGTAACCATGTGCCTTGCTGAAGGAAAAGATGGGAGGTAGAAATAGCAACACAAATAGCCTGAATCTGCTTTCTTAGATCTTATTTTATGAAACTTCAACAGCATTATTTAGACTTTCCTTTCTACCATCAGTTAAAAGGTACCACTGAATAGAGGATACTGAATTTTTTCTCTGAGCACTGTCAGGCAGTTTCTCAGTAGGGCTATTTATAGATGAAAACATACTCAAAATCTAATTTTAACCATCTTATACATGATCAAACCAACAAAGATTTTAACAGCAGCCTTACACATGATCATTGGTCAATGTTCAGTCCATTCTTTTAAGCTTGTAACAATTTTTGAAGATATTGTAACCTCTGAAAGTTTGAAAGCGATCCACTCTTCCTTGAAAGCACTGAAACGTCAAGGTCCATCCAGTCTRTTACTGCTTTGGCAGGATGACTGAACACTGCACCGTCGCCTGAAATACAAAGGCACAGGAGATAAATGMTGCTTCTTCCAATGCAGAGAAAATTACTTTTCATTGTAAAGGTAGACTGTAGCTTCCATTTGGGTTACAAACAGGTGTAACTCCTTTCATGTGCATAATATCTCCAACTTTTTCCAACACTACAGAAGTCAGTATGATTACAAGGAGGGCATACACACACAAGGAGTTTTCATTACAACTTTGCAAAGCATAAGTAGGCTTATTGGTATGGAGAAAAGCAACCATATTGCAAACCCACTAAATTATGGACTTTGTGTTCACAGACTACAAATGAAAAATTGTGCAGCATGCTCTCTGTGACTTCCACATGACTTTCTGTCAATTCTGGAGTACAGCTATCAAGAACAGAAACCAGTCAGATGGCACTGAGTGAATGAACTACTCAAGTTACATAAGGACAGGCAACTTTGACACTAGCCACATTCAAGGGCAAGGTCTGAGGAACATTTTAAACTCAGATTTTGGGAGAAGTYCTTGGCCTGCAAGCACCCCTGCATGTAGACCAATGCAACTATAGCTAAAATGAAGCCTTGATGAATTTTCTTCCTTCACTTTAATCACCTGAGCCAATATACTCTGATCACATGTGTACATTCACTGATTTCACTGAGATACTTTTTGAGGARGAAAATAACTCAAAAATATTTACAAGATTAGACTTCTGCATATAGAACTTGGGAATGTAAGTTTCAGTTTGAGATACACAAGAAAAAATTACTGAAAAAATACTAAGCTTTATGCCCTTCAACTTGTTACCTGTCAAATCACATAAATGCCCAAGTGGCTCCTGGATGCAGCGTATTGAAACACATCTACAGTTACCTYACCCAATCTAAACTACCCTAGAATATTAACTTACCACAACTCTCAAAATACAGCATTATTCCTTGTATCAGAGATCTGACAAATACCATTTCTCACAGTCTAGCACAGAAGTTCAAGAAAAWGGCAGGTAGTACCAGCACGTTTCCCCACAGAGCCAAGAAATTTACCTGAGAAGCACTCACAAAAGCTCTAATACCTTACCACAAGCTGATCTTCTCCCAGCCACACTGTAAAAAATSTCAATTGTAACAGGACATTCTTTTTACCATTACAGTACAGATTCTCTCCTGATACTCATGGGTACAGAGCTCAATTCCCAGTTATGAGATAAATGAGATAAAATTCTTTTCAACAGAACAGGTTTTTTTGACTACTACTTTTTGTAGCAAAGATAAAAACCAGTCTACTTTATCAGTTCTCATATGAAATTGTCTGCTCTCACCAATTYATTTACTTCAAGGGCAATGAGCCCATGTTTTACATGACAAGTTTTTGTTATCAATGCATTGGCTGCAGTTCTTGTTGCCTTTGACATCTCTGCCAATTGTCAACTATAGACAAGCTCCCATTGTCCTGAAAATATCCCTAACATACCTGCAGTTCTGTCCGGGTTCTACTCTTTGTAGCTTGTTTCTGCTTCCAACCCTTGAATGCTGCATTTTTACACTAGAGCACTTCCTGTTCAGTCAAGGTCTTTCTGTGGATCTGTACTGTGCTTGGAGAATACTACCCTTAAAGACCTCCTGCCAACCTTCTGGAGCCCCTTGACTCTACAGAGCTGTCTCCTATGAGATGATACATGCTAGTTCATTGATTAAAAGCAAGTGTGCTCACCTGAATGCCAGCAACCATACTGTTAATTGCCTTACTTGCTCCTCATAGGATGCTGAATGCCACAATTTCATGAGGATTACAGCAACAACTGCCAGTAATTATCACCTCACTAAACAACTCTTCTCAGTTAACAGCATATCCAGCTGTGTACCCATGACTGATCAGCCTATCCAGAAATTTCCTTGACACCAAGGAGAAATTATTTGCACTGTGATCAACAGCATCATCTGTGTTTCCTGACATAAATACCATGTGGTCATATCCTGTTCTGAAAGAGTGATGGCTTTATCTTAACCTGACACTGGAAAATTATCACTTTACAGCAAGAAAGCTAGGGAATACTGGTCTGAAGACATCTTAGCTAGAAAATAGTAACTTTCAAAGCACTCTTACACTCACCAACGTATCGCAGATAAAATGATACAATCACAGAAAAGCAATGGCAAGCAGCCTATCCTTTATCAAAAAAACAGCCCTTTGACATTTTGTTTCAACACTGCAGTCTTTCCTAAAGACTACTGTGAGATTCAGAGGTGATACCACTGGCATGTGTGTTGATCTGGAATGAATACCTCCATGGAAGGAGACAGCAAAATACAGGTGGGCAGAGACTGACAGCACATTTTCTCCTGCCAGGTGACATTCCTCCTGTCATAACAGCCAGCTTACACATTTTGGAAAAGAAAGGCTGTGTTAATCTAGAGCTTTACTGTTTCATATGCCTCCCCAACACCAGAACAGACATTTGCAAAAGCCCATTTGAGATGCACAGCTGTGGTTTGGATATATGCTGTCACTGATAGTAGTGTTCCAGATGTAGTCTTACTCAGCTTGCTCCTTGTCTGTGTTCCTTAACACGTTTCCACAGGGCATGCAAAAGGTGCTGCATTCAAGCTCTAGGAAAAGGTGCCTCCAAAACAGATCAGTTCAAAAAACTCCATCATTTGGCCTTCAAAATTCCCACTATAAAATATATTTAAGTACACTATAAGACAATAGTTTTTAAAAACTCTTTATAATTTAATTACATGCTTGTACAGAGGCACATACACTTACCTTTGTCTTTGCTTCCCTACAAAATTGCCTCTCATTCATTTAACACCAATTCTTCATCTGCTTTATCATCATGGAATTCCCTAAACAGAAACATTTTCAGCCTATCCTGATGTTCCTATGTAAAATTAAAGGAAGCCTCCAAAGCCTATGGAGCTTCAGAATGTCTCACTATTCCAGAGTTCTTGTTCTTTTAAGTCATTAATACTTGTGGCTCCTACTTTCTTGATACGAAACTGCAATCCCCACTGCCTGTTTCCAGCTCTTCCAGTGCCTTCAAATCAACTCCCTTTCTCAACCTACCTCCAAAGAGCTTAAACACCTAAGAACAGCAAGTGAAACTATCTCAAAGTTCATCTTTGATATGAGGCATTAGATACTTAAGAGAAAAAGCATTAAGAAGCAACATTGGGACAGAGTGACTTCCTCTGGTGCATTACATTTTCTTCTTCCAGCAAACAGTACTTAGGGGACTGAGCTGGAAGAAGCACTGGACAAGGAACTGAAAGAACTGCTGGTATTCATTAAAGTGGAACACTGCAAATGTAATACCAACTCCTAATGAAAACCAGATTTTTGGCAGTTTTTTTTTTAGTAAAAAATTGGCAAAAGACTAATTTCAAGAATCTGGGTTAGAGTTCTACAAACCTGACCTGGTCATTTATGCTTAAAAAGTGTCCCAGGTGAATTTTACTAAAATACGTCTTCCCTTCGTGACATTGACTAAACTGGAGATGAGAATCACTGATATGATGTATTGGTTTTGCATGGCCTGGTTTTTATTACAAGGAGCTAGAGGGGTGGCCTCTGTGAGAAGCTTCTTCCATGCCCAGCAGAGCCAATCCCTGGTGGCTCCAAAGATGGATGAGCTCTGGCCAAGGCTGGGTCAATTAGAAATGATGGTAACTCCTCTGTGATAACATATTTAAGAACTCAAAACAAAAAGGGGTTGCAGAGTTGTAATTGCAACCAGAGAAGAGCAGAGAGAGAACATGTGAGAAGAACAGCTCTGCAAACTCCAAGGTCAGTGGAGAAGGAGGGGCAGGAGGTGCTCCAGATGCTGGAGCTGAGATTCCYYTGCAGSCCMTGGTGAGACCATGGTGAAGCAGYTGTGCCCCTGCAGTCCTTGGGGATCCACCCAYAGCCCATGGAGGAGCCCCATGCTGGAGCAGGGRGATGCCTGRAGGAGGCTGTGATCCAGTRGGGKACCAGYRGAGAGAGAAGCCCTGCTCCCAGGCTGGAGCAGCCTGTCCTTGGAGGACACCCCATGGAAGAGTGTCCCATGCTGCAGCAGTCTGAGAGGGACTGGTGCCCATGAGATGGAGCCATGTCAGAGAAGTTCACAGAGAACTGTCTCCTGTGGGAGAGACCCCAGAGTGCAGCAGGAGAATGATTCCTCTCCCAGAGCAGTGGGAGCATCCTCAGGTGATGAACTGACCATAACCCCCATTCCCTGTCTCTTTGCACTGCTGGGGTAGGAGGTAGAGCTGTAAGGAGGGAGGGTTGGGGGGAGGGCTTTTTAAGGGTTGATTTTATTTCTCATTATCCTGCTCTGATTTTGTTATTAATAACTTCAATTAATATCTCTAAGGTGAGCCTGTTTTTGCATGTTTTGCATTTGATGAATGATTGTGGTGGTTTTGCATGGCTTGATTTCTGGTGAGGAGAAAATAAGACAGCCACAGAAGTGATTTTCTGTGAGGAGCTGCTAAGAGCTTCCTCTGTGCCTGGCAAATCCAGCCACTGGCTGGCTCTGAGAACAGGCACACTGCTAAGTCAATTAGATAAACTGGTAACACCTCTATGATAACTTATTTAAGAAAGACAAAAACATGGGAACTCTCTTTTCTTCCCCTCCTTGGAGGGGTGGCAGCAGGGGCCACCAGGCCCCTTCCTGGCGGGGATGCTAGACCATGCAAGGAGCCATCCCAGCACGGAGAGCGGCCTCACAGGTGGAGCTGGGAGCAGCCCCACAGGTGAGACTGGGGTGGCTGGGGCCAGGAGTGGCCACACGGCTGCCACTGTCCTGGCACAGCCAGTGATGGACTTGGCCTGCCTGGCCACTTGTAGCCTGCTGCACTGCAAACAGAAGGAGAGAAGCGGCAGCAGCAGCTTCTCCTTTTTGGAGAAGGCAGAGGCACTCCATGGAGCTGGTGCCATGGAGGCTGCTGGTGCCAGTGGGGACCGTGTGACCAGCAGAGCAGTGAGAGGCACGGCAAGGAACTCCCTGATGCAGAGCCTGGACAAGATCAATCTTACAGTGCTGCAAAACTCTGTAAGAACTTTTTAATTGACAGAACTTGAGAACAAACAATCTCATAGACACCAATTCTCTCCTGAAACAGAGAAAAGGGAAAAGAGGAAGACRCGTGAGGAGAACAACACTATGGTGACACTAAGGGTGGTGAAAAGGAGGGAGGGGGAAGAGGAGGTGCTCCGGGCATCGGAGCTGAGATTCTTCTGCAAGCCATGGTGAGGACGACAGTGTAACAAACTGTTTCCCTGTAATTCATGAAGTGCATGGGGGGATGCAAAATTCACCCGCAGCCTGTGAGAAAAAGGCGCTCGTGCTGGAGCGTGTGGATGATGAAAAGCTGTGATCTGGTGACAGGCTTGAACTGAGAGAGAGAAAACTCTTACTTCCAGAGACAGAGGAATAGGACCCTTGCATCCAAACTAGAACTGCTCATCCTTAAAAGACTATATACCATGAACTGAACTGCCCACAAAAACACAGTGGTGGGAAAACTGCCCGTTTTCCCATCGGGAATGACTCACGTTGCAGCAGATTGAGCAGGACTCGGATTTCACTTATGAAGATTAGAACCATGCTGGAGAAGTTCATAGAGAACTGTCTCCTGTGGGAAGGACCCCATAGCATAGCAAAAGAGACTCCCCTCCCTAAATGAACGGAAGAAAGATTTTTAGAGGTGACAAACTGACAAAAAACCCCCTGCTTTGTCCCCCTGTGCTGTTGGTGAGAAGGAAAGATGGGCTGGGGTGGGGGGGAGGAAATGTGTTCTAAAGGTTTTCGTTCTCATTAGCTTTTTTTAATTCTAGTAATAAATTTCTCATTATACCTTTTAATGTATTGAACCTGTTTTGCCCTTAGAGTGTTTTCTCCCAATCCTTATCTCACCCCATGAGCATTTTAATTTTTTTTTCTTTCCCCCCATCCTCTGCCCGACTATAGCAGAGGAGAATGAGTGAATGACTTTGCGTGGGTGCACTGGCATTTGACCAGTGTCAAAATTGTGCCATTTTTGATGGAGAATGCGGGCAACCATGAGGATTTTGAGATAAGGATATTAATTGGGAGAAATAATGGGCAAACAAGTATTAAATCACAAAATTAAGTAGAATGGTAGTGGGAAATTTGTATTGTAATTGTAGTGAAAAATCTAGGGATGGATTTATCGTGTAATTTGTCTTTTTGTTTCTGTGTAGTGTTTATGCCTTAGATTTAGTGTAGAGAATTTTCTCTTTAGGTCAGCAGTTTTTTTGTTTTTCAAACTAAGGATTATATGTTGAGTGTAATTTTGATTATAATTCTTAAATATGTGACTCATAGTGGCCAGGGGTGGAATTATCCTGCTCTGATTTTGTTAGCAACAAATCCAGTTAATATCTCTCAGCTGACCCTGTTTTGCTCGTGACTGCATTTGATGAATAATCTCTCCTGGTCCTTATCTCAACTCAGTCAAAAAATGCTTGTTGAGAAGCTGCACAGACATCCAAATGTTTTAGCATTGCTTTCGCCCTCTTTGATATAGCCACAAATTAATGTTAAGTATACCTATGAAAGACAGGTGATAAAAAACACAAGTAAACCTTGTCTAAGAAAAATTCTGCTTAAGAACTGCCTTGCCAATATGTTATTAAATGTTTTTCTTTTCCATATTTTTTCATGAACCTTGGACTTAAAACCTATGGAGAACACAATTCTAATAACTTCAAACTGGTTATTACCCACACCTTTTAAGAGTTTTCCTCTTGTATGCTTAAAGTGAGCACAATATTTTTGGTTTGGTTCAGTCTCTTCCACTTGACCCTCCTTTGTGTGAAGATCCAAAATCAAGGTTTCAATTGAATACTCACATATATTTGCATCTTACTTTGCATCTCATTTATTTTTGTCTTATATAGCTGATGTCTCACTTCATCAACTGTAAATAGCTATCTGTTTTTTTTAATCTTTTCAAAAAATGAAACTTGTAAAACTGAAGTTAGATCTTTGCAACAAGAACTGTGAGAATCTGTCTGCCCTTCTTGAATGAGTTTGGTTTCTTGAAGCATTTAAGAAATCTGAAACCTTTTGATTTAAGCAAAAACATCCTGTAACATACACTTGTGTTATGTGTGCACACACATACACTGTCCCTGGTACACATCAGCCTCATTTGCATACTTACTTTCAGAGTGTGCAGGGTGTTGGTCCATTCCATGGAGCCTATCTGAGGTATGGCAGTAAGGAGTATGCTTGTAGCCTTATTTGCATTCCCCTTCAGCGTCTTTAAAACTTTATCCACTGAAACCTAGAAATACAATACAATTTTGATGGCACACATTTTAAACAAATAAATTTAACTCAGAAGCATAAAAGTGAAGCCTTAGAATATCAGCCTTTTCAGACAGTACAAACGTTTTTTCCTGTGTGTGTGTATGGTTTACAGTTGTGTATTACAAACAAAGAGGAGAACTAAAGCACATACATTGTTTTGCAGAGAGCTGCAACCGAAAAAACACTAGACCAATCACAGGAAGAAAAGCCGCACGTGTAATTCATGAGCTTCATACTCACAGACCCCCTGATTTAGACAACAGGAAACAGAAGGTTTGCTAGTAGTGAAGCAGGTTTATGAAAATTAATGAGATAGCAATAATTGAGTCTATTCTTACTTTCACAGTCATTCAACAAGAACGGCTCAGGGATACTAATGTAATTGAGAACATTTTTAGTACAGTACATCTTACCAAATTCTACATATTCTCATCCAAATCCCTCCAGACAACACCAGAGGAAAAAGTTTCACTCACTGCTTCTTCATGTTCCTTCCAGCAGTCATAATCTGTTGCCATGGCAATACTAGCATAACTCATTCCAGCTTCCTTCGCAAGAATCACTTCAGGCACTGTAGTCATGTTGATAACATCAGCTCCCCAGCTGCGAAACATACAGCTTTCTGCTCGAGAGCTGAAACGTGGGCCTTCAATTGTGATCATTGTCCCCTTGGAATGACACTGGAGCCCCAGCTTCTTGGCAGTCTCAATAAGAACCTGCAAAATATGCCAATGTTGAGGAAAGGAAATAACTCCCCTCATGCACTGCTTTTGCATCCCATCAAAAACTTGCACACAAAAGAAGTTAGCTTTATAGAAAATASTCATATTTCATACGACTACAGCTGTCCAAAACCAAAGATGAGTTTTGTTTTCCTCACCAAACAAGAAAAATTATTTGCCCTACCAACAGGGATGAACTTGGACTCATCTGAATGTTTAGTATCAGCTGGATTACTGCTTTCRATACAGACCAAGAAGACTGGGAAACAGAATTTTTTTTGCACATTTAGACTGTGCCTACACTGCAAGSAGAACTGCAGGTAAAAGCATTCCATTGAGCACTGCATTATCACATGGTGGAGCTGAACCAGYGAAAACAGTAGTAAGAAACTTACATTTTGAAAGTAAAACTCTACAAGCACATACTTCAAAAGAGTACCCTGGGAATCTGTACAGAAATTATTATATTTTCTCATGCCAGTGGATGAGCTGTATACTGGACATACAGCATATACTTCCTGTTGGGGTAGATGGAACAGGACAGCCATATAATTATACTTGGCAAGGGGATTGTGACAATATGAAATCTATAAGCAAGGTAGAAATAAAAGCCACCTTTGACATCTAAGAAGCCAGGCAGATAGTTACTGAGTAGCTAGAAGACAAAGGCTTAGCCCAGCCAGGAGAATCCCCTGTGATTCTAAGACAGCGAAGGCATCTAAGAGTCCAAAGATCACAGACTCTAGTAACGTGGCAAAAAGAGTTTTTGTAAGTAGGTTTTAAAGTTTAAAGGTATGTGGTAATGTAGCAATGCTTATAGGCTATATGTAAATTGTATGGGATATGTGTCTTCTATGGATTGGTTATTGTAAATTGTAATATTCAACATAGAGAAAGATATAAGGTATTTATTGTAAGACACATACACACACAGACACCTCACACACACGCAGACACACACTACACCACACACACATGCACACACACCCACACAAGCACACACAGAAGCTTCTCCCTGCCTGATGGCAAGACACTCACAGACATACAAACTCACACACAACCTCAACCTCAAGCTCCTCATACTTACATGCCTGCATGCTTACTTCCACTGCCTGCCTGCTTGCTTGCTCTCTCCCCTGCTCTCTCTCCTTCCAKCCCTGGGGCTTACTCTAAGCTGTAGGTTGGGTAAGCCCCCACTTTGTACCCACGACCCTCRTAATAAACTGCATGTTTAAAGAGCTAGCCAGGACTCCGAGAGATCCCCACTAGCTTTCCTACAACTTCCCATCAGTTTTTTTAGTTCCAAAGAGAACCTCATATATGGCAGAGTAATCCCGACTTTCTCTCTTGGTAATGGGCCTGGATAATGACAGTTGGAATAAGAGGATACCAACCTAGGCAAATGGGACTAGGATATCCATTACTGTCCTGAGTAGGAAAGTGAAAGGAACTATGATGACATCTATTTAAAACGGCCATCAACAAAAAAATAAAAGATAGAAAACAAAAGCACTACCAAAAACTGTGGTAGGCCAGGAGGGACTTTCACAACATAGCARCATTGAAAAAACCAGTCTGATACCACTAGAAGCAACTTTTTAGCATTATAACTTATGCTACCTGGAACAGGTTCCCTGGGAAACACTGTGAGAAGCCTGCACTCAACACAAATGGATGCAACAAGCAGCAACAGCACAAGTGTGTTACATGACATTATGGGGTGCCTTCTCCCTGGCACGTGGATCAGTGGATTATGTGGAGCAGTCGATTTTGCGGAGCAGTGTAACAATATTAAGCTGGTGTACCCACATCTGCTACTGCAGATGCGTGTAAGCAGGTAATTCTGCACTGTACCTGGGTTGTGGCAACACCTGAAACACCTACACATTGGAATAAATTATTGAGAGCAGCCCTGTCAAGAAGGACTTGACACAGGGTACAAAGGATGATAAAAAACTCAACATGACCCAGCCATGAGCACTCACAGCCCAGAAATCCAGTGGGATTCTGGGCTGCATCCAAAGCAGCATGGGCAGCAGGATGAGGGAGGGGATTCTGCCCCTCTGCTCTGGTAAGACCCTACTGGAACACTGCATCCAGCTCTGGGGTCCTAACTGTAAGAAAGACATTGAACTGTTGGAACAAGTCCAGCAGAGGCTACAGAATTGATAAGAGGACTGAAGCACCTCCCTTATGAAGACAGGCTGAGAAAGTTGGGGCTGTTCAGCCTGGGGAAGAGAAGGCTGCGGTCAAGCCTCATAGCAACCTTCCAGTATCTGAAGGGTTACAGATACAGAACCCTTACAGAAGGGTTACAGGGAAGGTGGAGAGGGACTCCTTGTCAGGAACTGCAGTGATAAGACAAGGAATAACATGCGCAAACTGAAAGAGGGGAAATTCAGGTTAGATATTAGGAAGAAACTTTTTGCTGTGAGAGTGGTGAGACACCGGGACAAGCTACCCAAGGAGGTTGTGGATGCCACAACACTGGGAGTGTTCAAGGCATGAATGGATAAGGCCCTGAGCAATTTGTTCTAGTGGAAGGTACGCCCGCATGTGGCAGTGGCAGCTGGGACTAGATAATCTTTAAGGTCCTTTACAGCCCCTTATTATTCTGTGATTCGTTCTGCGCTGTAAGGTGATCTAACATTAATTACACCCAATATTTTGGTTTATTGATGCTATTAATTCTGAATATATGTTTAGCTGAATGTCAGTTAATTACACGGTTGATAAATCAACAGACCAACTGACATGACATAACCACAGGTGAGCACTACCTCTCTGAAACTTTATGAAGTTCCAACTTCACTGCCTCTAAGATGTTGTGTTGAGCCTCAGTTTCCAAAAGCACCAACACTCAAGATACCCTATATTATTCAAAACTTCAGAGGGAAAAAAAATAGAGTCCATTTAGATTCTCATTTAGCTGCTAAGGCCCTCACTAAACCAACTAAACCAGATCATTTTAATGTATTTGCACAAATGCAATATAATATTAAGGTTTCAGATGTTTTGATGCAAAGTTCCTTAAATAGGTTACATTCACAATTTTGGCTTTTTTATTATTATTGCGTTTATCTATGAAATTCCTCTGAACTGTGATAAACTGGGCTGAAATCATCCCAACAATTTTCAGACACAGTTTCAGGAAAAAAATTTTAAATCACTTTTATCTGATATTTTCAAATAAAGTGAAAATATTCCTCAGTCTCACAAAGAGCTCAAAACCCGCATGTTTTTTAAAACATCTCTTAGGCTGATTAGAATGCACAGGCTAATGAGAAAATAATGATCAYATGTGAGACTGGGAAGTACCTAAATATTTTTTCTCTGTTTGAAAAGGCACATTTCTCTGCTGGCATTTCAAAAAATGTAAAACCCAAAAACCACCTCTAGCTAGTAACAACTGAAAGAAAACTAGTCTTGATATATGTTCCCTGCAGTCCCAGGAAATGTCTTATGTATGAGTACTTGCTTTTTAAAAAAAAATGACAATGTGAAGTACTGCCAATCACCAAAGTAATAACACTCTTTAATCCATTTCTTAATAAACTCCTTGCATCTGCTGTGACATGACATCATGCTTGCAGTAGAAAGCAATTAAATGCCAACTAATCAGTGGCAAGAGTATGTGGCTAGGCTCTTTTTGCAAGAAAAATGCAAAGTATTTTGCATAATTTACTGTTTGATGAAAGAAGGGCAAAAGCGTACACATGCATAATACACAGTGGTTTGCTTCTTCATGAGACTTAAAATATTTCTAGCTCATTGTAAAACACTTTGATTCCCAGTGTGGTTGTCTCTAAACCACAGTGTGGCCAATTAACAAGAATAGCACATAATGACACTGAAATAAATTGGTGACAAATGCAGAATATTTGTCCATGCTCTGGGTATGGATTGTGCCACCTGCTTCACAATTAAGTTTTGTCTTGATTGCAGATAGTAGGTCTCTTCAATGACCACGACTGATTCTGTAAGTATTCCTGTTCCTCTGAAGAATGTACCTCCCTGCAGCTCCTGATCATTSCAGAGCATTCCACAATACCATAAAATATACAGTTCAATTTTCACCTTCCCTTTTCCTCAACTCCAGGAATACAGTAAGGTGGCATATTTAAATCAGACACATTCCTCCCAGAAGCTTAATAAGGTGCTGAAAAATGGGGAAGTGTTTCACACTCTCCAGTCTGAGGAGCCTGAAAGTCTTGAAGTGACACAACTGAGAGCAACAACTAGGAATAAAAGGCAAATATAATTTGGCTTGTTTCAACACTTAACATCCTAAGYCTTGACTCTCCACCACCACCCTACAATGCGCAAAAGAACACAAAGGCAATATTGCAATTTCTGTGAATATATTTAAATATATAAGTATGTAGAGTGCCTCTACCATAGGTGCAGCTTTATTCAGAAAAAAATTATACTAATTTCCAGTCCTAACTGTTTTGTTTACTTTGTTGCTTTCTTGGCTGGTTACTTGATAAATGAAGATCTTATGTCCTGTTATTAAGACTCTGTGAAAATCTATGTTGCCAACTGATTTTTTCTGCATACCTCCCTTAAGAAGACAAGACACAAGATCTTTTACTTCCCATGTCTTCCAAATGTTACATTCATTCTTAATACCATGATGTATCTGACAAACAGGATAAAGAGGTGCATATTGTCGCTGCATTCTAAGAATACACAATTAGATTAATATGCCACAAAMAAGTGCCATAAAAACAGCATTTCTTAATATTATTACAGAATTCACTAACCTCCCTGGTTTTGGTGCAGAATGGCTCCRCCATTGGAATATGGCACACTCCTGAGAGAGAGGAATGCTGTCCATCATATAAAGTACAATGTCTTTTAGTTGTCCTAGAAAAGCAGAAAACTTGCTTAGAGAGAACAACAGAAAGAGAAAACAACAAATTGATGCAAATACAAAAACCACAGCATCCCTGGGAGTGGAAGAAAAAAAATCAGTATGATACTAGTGACCACCTGTAATCCTGCTCTTCCTCTGTACAAACTTTTGAAAACTGAGCTGAAGAGTATAAAACTGTCACTCCACTAGTGCATTGTCAATTCATTATGAAAATCCTTTGTTAACTGAGACAGTGAAAAGTTGATTTGTTCCTAAATGACACAAAGAGTCCTATTGTGATGTGATTCTACTGTAAAACAATAAGCTAATTTAATAGTCAGTCTTGTTACCCCTGGAAAAAAGTATAAGGAAGCTTTAAGAAAGGGAAGGAATAAAATCTCAATTACCACAAGGTTAGTTGAAATAGAACTTGTTCATATCACTGCACTACTACATCGAAAGGATGGGAATTTGCAGAACCAGCTTCCAACATTAAGGAAACGTGAATTCAACAAGAAAAACCTTTGAACAGGATGTCTTCATGTTCGCAGAAAGATCACACACACATGCAGCTTTCAAGTGGAAGAATTGTTTTCCTCTCTTTCAGTGGATGGAAATGGTGAAACACTGAAATTACCATCCACCATGACATTTTCGAACAGATGGAACTGCTACCCACAATCTCTTTACCCTCAAATGCACTGCCTCAAGCTAATCCACCCAACTGGATGGTGCAAATCGTCTGGAAGAAAGTTCTCAAACACTCCCTTCTTCCCTGCAGTGTGTCATATATTGTGCTTTACAGAAGAAAAGACAACAGCCAAATTCAATACACAGTTGAAATATGAAGTGTCTGCTGGTAATACTTTTTAAAACAGCTCCCCAATAAAGTCAGTAGGAAATATTTACAAGAAGGTTTTAAATATAAGTTATATGTTAGGGTAGATTTCTACAAAAAAAATGCATCACTAGGGTAGCCTTAAGAATAAGATTATAAAATAGGAAAGAGATGGACAAATTAAAAACATCTGGAAAATGGGATAGAGCTGTTAAAATAGTTGAAACACTAAAATTAATTTTTCCTTTATGGGATACTGAAAAGCTGCAAATAGAATATATGTGATTTTTCACACTTTCCTATTTTGTCTGCTAATGAATTTAATTTAAAAATTGGAGGAAACGGTAAAAGCCACAATGCATTTCCTGCATTATAGTATTTCAGATGTTATTAGTCAGGCACTTTTCATCAGAAAAGCGCAAGGAAATATCTAATATGCAAAAATATTAATATCTGACTTTCAGATACACTGTGTTCTTTGATACCCTGAGTTCATCACTACATGCCCTTATAAAGAAATCCCACTACATTTAGTGCCATTCATACAAACTGCACGGGACCAAGTAACAACAGCAAGACTGCTTTGAGCAATGGACCTGGTTACACTGAGATAATTTCTCTTCTGCACCTGTTGCAGTTTAAACCTACCTGGAAACCAAACTTCATTAAACCCCTGTACCTGCAGCAACAGCCACACTTTTAATCCAACAATAAGGTGGCTTTTGCTCCTTCATTTTGGTTTTATCATAGTAACAAAGGATTTTCTGGCAGTTCTGACTACGACTGATTCTAGGAAGCAAAATACAACTCAAATAAATTAACAAACCAATCATTTCCATCTGTGACAAAGCCCTCTACCACTTCCATCATCACCTTACTCCTTCTTCCAGTACTGCTGAATTATCAAACTATTAGTAATTAAAGAACAAAATGCAAATTCAGACCAGTGTAAGCATATAAAAAGCAGTCTCAGTATGCCCTGCATCTTCAGGGACACTGAAAGAAACTTCTGAAAAAAAAATTACAGGATGTAACAATATTGCAGTAATTGTAATTGTGCTTGTGACAGAGAACAGAAACAATAAAACTGGCAGCTGTTACAGGAAGCTATTTTCTGCATCTCCCCAGCTGAGCTCAGTCATTCAAGTATGTATGACTTGCTCTTCTCTTCCTAGAAAATATGAGCAGCAAACCAAACAGAAAGTATTCAAAAGCCCCCAGTTAGTCTGATGTAGTCAACTGACTAACAGTACTGCCATTAACTAACAGGAGTCAAAGGCAGAAAAAAATTCTCCTATATTTTTGAAGTACCTTTTTAAGGACGAGAACAACTTTTCCACCCTATAGTAGCAAGTGGTTACTTTTGGATTTGGAAGCAAGGAGAACACAATATATGTATTTTTGTATTTATTTAATAAAAGGTATCTTCTATTGTTTAAATACACAAAGYAATAAACATAAGGAAAGCAGAGACCATATATGGAATCAAACACTAGGTGTGGTAATGACCTGCAGAATTAGGCTCTCAAGAGTTTGGAAATCTTATATAGCTCTAATTGCACCTATTCAGTGTTTCACACTGTAAGCCAAACCCATGCTAGGCAGAAGTACTACAGAACTCCTTATGTTGCAATTCTGTCATTAATTTCACAGTGTGCTTGCCCATGGAGAGCAAATTATAGAAGCTGCCTACAATTTTCTGCTCAGTTCTAGCTCTCCTCCCATTCTTACTCCCTATTCCTTCTGTTTGCTTCCCATCTGTAAGGAGAATTGAGAATAGGAATTCTCCCTATTGAGAATATATATAGAGAGAACCTAGATACTAAAAGGTATCGGGACAGCAGAAGGCACTGATTTTAATGGTGGCCTGAGTAAATCTTTGCCACCTAGAGCCCAACTTCTTTCCTATGTACTGCCTGGCATGGGTTAACCACTATGTGGAAGCCAGAATACCTTTCAAGTAAAGTAACTGACTGCTTTTGCAAATTTAACCAATACCTTCTTTCCAAGACTRTTAACACTCTTTGCATTACCCTGATCTTTCATTAGAAGGGATTTCAGAAAAATGCCAGCTTTTCAGACTTTGGGGGATAACTAAAATATTCTGCCCCATGAAAATATCTTCTCATCAGTCAGTAGTTGGCATAATGACTTATATAATGCAATCACTCTTAGACTGCTGTGAAATGCTAAATGCAGACCCTATCTCTAAAGACCTGGCAGTCTAACATTCCCTGGCACAGAACATTATAAGAAAAGGACTTGACAGAGAAATTCAGCTGCCAAAAGAGACAGGCTATTACAGTGTTTTCTGAATTAAACTGCAAGTTTGGGGTTATTTTAAAATTAATTTAAATTAAATTATTGTTTTCCACACTGAAACATTTTCACATGCCTTTCTGAGAATATTTTTGGTTTCCTGATGCCATTAAACAAGTCACAACAAGTTTCCACTTGCCTACATCAAAACGAAAACCTAGCTGCCAAACGAAACATTTCTCATAAACAGGCTATACATGACTACTGGTGACCATGAATAAACTCTAAATGAAAACACAGATCACAGAACAGTTGAGGGCAGAAGTGGCCTCTAGAGGTCACTTGGAGGTTCACCTAGAACAGGCTGTCCAGGTCCATCTCCTGATGGCTTTGAGTATCTCCAAGGATGGAGACTCTGCCACCTCCCTGGGCAAGCTGTGCCAGTACTCAGTCACCCTCAATAAAGTGTTCACTGATGCTCAAAGGGATCCTCCTGTGTTTCAGTCTGTTCCTACTGCCTCTGATCCTGGGTGCTGCTGGACAGAACCTRGTTTCTTCCATGCACCCTCCCTTCAGATATTTCTACAGATCAATATTCCTCTTGAGCGTAGTCTCCTCCAGGCTGAACAGTCCCACTGTCTCAGCCTCTTCTATTAGGAGAAATGCTCCAGTTCTTTAGCATCTTAAAGTCCACTGTTGGGCTCTTTCTACTGTGTCCATGTCCAAATTGCATTGTGGAGCCCAGAACTGGATACAGTACTCCAGGTGCGGTTCACCAATGGCAAACAGAGGCTCCCATCACTTACCCAGGAGCCTGCCAGGTGATAATGCAGTCAAAATAATGGGTGCTTGACTCACAATCACCCAAACCATGTCCACAAGTCTGTTTAATATCTTTCCCACAAAAATCACTATCAACATTTAAAAAAAAAGAACATTGTYGGCAATACAGCTGATATTCACCCATAAATCAACTCAAGCATAACAAGAAGCATTTTATATGGGGCTTGCTCCTGCAGGGTACTTAGTAATTTAGATACACTGTATCTAAAACCTACTCTTACAAGAAAAAAAGCATTTCAGTTACACATACAAAAAAAGGAAGTAAAATTTGAACAGCACTGCAGTGCGGGGAACAAATCTAGATTTACGTGTTCAGTTGGCAATGAATATTACCAGMAGCACCACAAAGGCCCAAAGAAGCTGCGTAAACCATTTTAAATACTTCAAATTAGGTGGAATACCCAAATAAGACTTCATTATATAATATACCACCAAGTATTAAAATAAAGTTTACTTTTAAAACGTGCAACCAGGTCTTTAAATTATTGGTGTTGCTGGTGATCTTTAAATGCAGCTTTATTTTGCCCCCAGCTTTACTTGAATTTTTCTAGTCAAATAATCAAGGAGGATAGACTGAACTGTTGTACAGAGACTTTGGAAACAAATTTACTTCCTTATGATTCTTAATAAATAAGATATGTAAGCATCTATTCTTGTTTTAAAACAACCACCTCCCTTTTGCTATTGAGTTGCATTGATCTCTCCCGTGCAGGACCTCATTATTACAACATATACTCTCCGAGCTGACTCCTATTATGCTTTCTTATACCTCTCCATTTCATTTCAGATTCTTCATAAAGCTTGGAACGGCTTTTGCTCTTATTCATATTTCTCTCCCACATCCTTTACTTCTGAACAGTCTTCCCATGGAACTATACTTCAGATCATTTACGGACAGTCTTCAAAGCCTGCTACTTCTGTGTCTGTTAGAATGGAACTTCTTATAATTGCATTCCCACTTCCTATCATATTTTCTTGAATGAATCTCACTTTTTGACAGAAGAATTGAGGCTATTATCTTATTTTACAAAAACAATGTAACATGAACATGTAATTATTTGGTTTAACCCCGTTTGTCCTCTTTTTCCTTCATCTTACTCACCTGTCAATGAACTGGTCAATTATGACAAGATCACCAGGTTGTATTTCCTCTCGTAATGAACCACAGGCAGTAGTCACTAATACATGGGAACAATTTTCTTCTTTTAATGCCCAGATATTGGCACGGTAATTGACGTTTGATGGCATAATTGTATGATGCCTTCCATGTCTGCAAAGATACATGAAGCAAGACAGCAAAATAAATCAGACTGAAATTGCCTTCTGTCTCCCAAATAAGGAGAATTTCAGGAAACATATTTCCTCTAACAACACTGGAAGTGGAACTGACCATTTCAGCTACCTCTGGTGTATTTTGTTTTCCTAAATGTATTAAGCTGCTTTTGGAATTAAATTTAAGAAGCAGTGGTATARTTTTCTTTTTAAATGCAAAATTTTAAGTTCAAGACTGCAATGAGAAGAATCTTAAAAATACAATTCAAATATAATTCAGCAGCTTCAAGATTAAAATAAGCATTTTTCTCTGAATCTCCAACATCAGTTCCATAGATTCGGAAATCCCTTTTCCATACACTAGAGTTTGTAGTATTTATTCACACCTCCACAAATTTTCTGCTAAGAAAAAACAATCTGCCCAGAAGCATTGCTTGTATTYTCCCACACAAAGAGTGGCACATCACAGAACATTGAGCTCTAATCTGTCATCTTTCCAAAGAAAACAGTAGAATCATCACATTTTTCTCACTGACCTTTAAGTTATCTGACAGCTTTCATAAATTAAAAGAATGACTTCACGCTGCTGCAGTATTCTTTTTCATCAAGACAGGAAATACTTGGTATTATAAGCACAAGCTTTTGTGCTATCTCTAGCTTTGCTACAGAAGCACATCACTTMCATGATTAAACACCTTAGAAAATTATATTCAATCATGTAAGAGAAAAGATGGAATTTAATTTACCAACTGATTTTTTTCAGAGGCCAAAAAGTCCTAAGAATTTGATCATTCAGGAACTGTACACAACACAGCACTGTCAGTCAGGAYTTCCATGTTGTCATTAGCATTTCTGATAAGCTACTAGGCACACAGATTTATTACTTTATTGCAGTTGCTGTCATAGTCTTCTCATAGAATATACATGCCTTTTTTTTTTCACAATCTGATTCAGAAGCCAAAACACAAAAGAAAAATTTGCAGGTACCTTAGCCCTAAAAGAAAATTCACAAGGTTTCTATATGAATGGTCATAAATCCCAGGGAGAAGGYATGCCACAGCCAAGTTGTTCAGACATCTGTGGTAGAAGATCTGGTTTGAAACAGTATAGCTTGACTTAGCAGTTCATTTGAGAAAATAGGAAAAATGTTGTCCAGGTGTAATAAAACACATGAGCCAAGTCCATTAAAGATAACAAAAGTAAAACCACAGGCAGAGGTGTAGTTGCAGATATGGTTAGCAGTCAGCAGCTCTAACGGAAGAACACTGGAACGAAAAGAATCGGGGCCTTGAGTGCACCACTGGGCCCTAAGTGCCCTGGCCAGTCTCACCCTGGGCTTCCACAGAAACTCCTGATGCCTGTGAGCCTGGGTGCTCCTGTCTCCAAGCTCAGGCTCCAGTCTTCACTCCTGGCCTGAGCCTACGTCACAGTGCACCAGTCCCCAACCCGGTTTCCCTCACAGCGTTCAGACCAATGCYGTAGTTTGTCTCCAGAGAGGGATGGGCTTTAGACATGCTACAGCCTCGTCTCTCACCTCCTACAGTTCCTGCCTGGATTCCCTGAATGGATCCTGTGCTTGACTAATGACCTTGCCTTGGCCTGCTGACAGACCCTGTTATCAGCACCTGCTCTGTCCATTCTGCACAGATGCCGCCAGCTGTGTTAGTTCTCTTACATTTAATCCAGTAGTGTGTTGGTCCTAGCCATCCATGGTTACACCAGTGTGAAACTTCCACACATTCATCTACAGATCGTGCTTCTAGAGTCTCTTCAAATATGGTAAAAGATGTCTGAATTACATCAAAAATTATATAGGGAGGGACAACTGAAGAGGATGAAGTCCCCTAAGCAATAACTGTAACAGCAAGAGAACTCAATAATCTAAGGGAATTATTTGGAGGAGTTTATAGTGGTACCAGCAACACAGTTCATCTGGAAGCAGACATGTTCTCTATTTCACAAAGGAAATCAGCAAACATAGTGAGCAGATGAATTAATTAATAAGGTTATCAGCATTATCTATCTAACATCTGAACAGGTGGCCTTGTATGCTGCCATTCTTACTAGGCCAATACCTTCCCACTGGATTTTTTAATCTAATTTAGACATAATTTTTAATAATCTCAGTCCTTGCAGCATCAAATTTGCTTATGAAAAAACCCAAATTTGTGCTGGACTTTGCTAGCAACCACATAGCACAAGATGATGTCAGAGCACAAATTCAGTTCACCTAATAAAAAGAGAAAAAATTCTGAGAAAACTTAAAGATGCATAATACAAACMCCTTAAAATGCTCATTTACCTTGCTAAGAGCACACAGTCCACATTTTTGATCTTTCCCAAAATCAAAGCATCTGATGGCTGCAAAACAAGCACATGAGAATGAGTTAGCACCTGACAACCACATTACAAACCTTTACTACTACCCAAAAATAAGCACAACAATTATGGAAGAAAATACTGGTTACCATTGTACTCTCACTTTTTCATCAGCTTAGCTCTATAATTTGATGCAGCAGATTAGTAACACAGCCTGGAACAGGAAGATCAAACTTGAGACAGGAAGGATTACCACAAATTTTCTGTGTTTGTACKAACATTAACATTGCAACTCTTTACTTTGGGGTTTTAAACTATGATACCTTCTAATATATCAAAAGAGTATTTCAAACACAAAAATAGTAGCATGCACGTGTTACCATCATATTGGTTAGCATGACTCACTCTTTCCAGTAAACTTCAGTTTCTTTTTGCTAAATAGGTGTCGTTCTCTACTAAAGCCCCCTTCCAACATAAAAAACATTTAATCTGTGCTTTTCCATAACATTCACCATTCTCTGTCCCCTTTCTAACTTGGGCTCACAGTAGGGTGTGAAGAGTTCTCAATTCCTCCAAACTACCCCTCACTCACTCCCAGCTTCCTGAAAAACTCACTCTTTCCTGCTGCTGGGAGTTCTGCTTTTGGGAAATAAAACGTGATATAACAAAGAAATTCTAGTACACAAGTGGCAGAAGCAATACTGTATTTGCTCAGCCCAGGGACTTCTCTTACAGTTACACAACAAGAAAACACAATCCTCCTGACTACCAATCAGCTGGGACAACATTTTCGTTTTAGCTGTTCCGCTGGAACATGTACCTTGCCATAGAGATGGGTCATCCTGYCTATGAGAGGCAGCCTCCAAGTCATCAACTACCATTACAATAAATTAACTGCTCTGTGGCTGTGTTCTGTGCCTGGCCTTCAGGGATATGAAACACACTATATTGTAGCTTTCCATTTTGTTAAAACAGTTACTAATAAAATCATGGTTTATTTACTGATCACAAGTCTTTAAGTTTTGACTTACACATTTCCGCTTAGAAATGTTCTGTTGCCAGCTACTTGATAGAAAACAAATAAAGTTATAATGCTAGGTAAAAGATTTCAATTAGCATTTAATTTTACAGCTTTGATTTTATTATACGTGAAAATTTGCAGAGATTGACAATGAAGTGATATGGGAGTACCATGTTAATAATACCCATTTCTAATAAAAACATCACCTTCTACTTCCTACTTCACAGCTCTTTTTGGTAATTATTAATGAGAAAGCTCTCCAAAGCACCATAACYTACTCAATCACCAATGTTTAAATTCTGGCAGATACTTACTACTTCTTTTTTAAAAAAGTGAACATTCCASAAAATTTATGTTTAAACTACTGTTTAGTAGTTATTCTGACTTCTTTTTTTTTTATCCAAGGCTCCTTTTAATATTAACGTGTTGATATTTAAGTGTTTAATCTTTAYCTTACATATACTATTCTTAAACAGATATGGCTTTAAGAGTGAAATTTCACACAGGGCAAAAGCCTTGCTGTCTACTGGCCAAGGCAACTTGCCATTGCAACTTCCTATAACAAGGAAGGTTCATAAAAATTAGCATTTGGGATTTTGTTTTGTTTACGCATATTGCTGTGTTAAGTAATAAGCACTTATTAAAACCGGGGATTTAAGTCCCCAAAATACTACAAAAATACTCTTAAAAACTCAAGAGGATTTCCAGCAAAAGTTCTTGCCTCCCATCAAAAAGGTCAGTAAGTTGAAGACTGGGCTCTTTGGTTTCTAAGTAACAGACCCAAGTATTTTGCAACAGTTAATTTAAGTTTATATCCATTTTCAAAAGACTTGRGGTAATTTGATACCCATTTCCATCATATAACTCCACTGAATTCTGGCATACATTGACAATGCAGAAAGAACATAACAGCTTTGAAATTCCCAGGCTTCAAACCCTAGTTGCTGCAGCCAGGGTTTCCTTCCCTATCCGCTAGTATCCTAGTACTTCAAAAGGCTTCAGGATGGTTGTGTAACAGCACCGTCTGGTGGGCAAGACCTGACACCTTTGCACTGATCTCCATAAAAAACATTCTGCACATTTTACAGGTGATATACTGAATATCTTTCTGGGATTTCTAGAAAAATGGAAGAGAAAAAGAAATACTTGGAACAAAGAGACCACTAAATGGTAAGCGGACAGTTTAAGAAAAGAATTGCAGATACTGCATCATGATTCATTAAAAGACATTAAATAAAGATCACACAATCACAGAATTGTTAGGGTTAAAGAAGACCTGTGGAGACCCGYTAATCCAGCCTTCTTGCCAAGGTAGGCTCGCCTAGAGCAGGTTACACAGGGACACATCCAGGTGGGATTTGAGCGTCTACAGCAAGGGAGGGTCCATGACTCCATTGGCAGCCTGTTCCAGTCTCGCCACCCTCAATGTAAACAAATTCTTCCTCATATTGTGTTTTAGTTTATGGCCATTACTGCCCATGATGTCACTGAGCACCACTGAAAAGAGTCTGGTATCATCCTCTGGACAAGTACCTTTGAAATATTTATATGTACTGACAAGATCACCTCTCATTCTCCCTGGACTAGGAAGGTCCAGCTCCCACAATCTTCCCATAAGAGAGAGGCTCCAGACCCTAAATCACCTCTATGGCTCTGCCAGACCTTCTCCAGTAGCTCCTTATCTTTCTTGTACTGAGGAGCCCAGAACTCAACTCAGCACTCCAGATGTAGCCTCACCAGGGCCAGGCAGAGGGGGAATCACAGCCCTTGACCTGCTGGCCACCCTCTGGCTGCTGAACCCCAGGACAGCATTGGCCCTCCCGACTGCAAGGGTGAACTCCTCATCCACCACCCCAGCTTTTTCCCCACAGAGCTGCTTTCCAGCAGGTCAGCTCCCTGCCAGCTCTGCTGGTACTTGGGGTTATTCCCACCCCAGGTACAGGAATCTAAACTTGCCCTTGTTAAACCCCATCAGGTTTCTCTAAGCCCAGTTCTCTGGATTAAGGTCCTGCTGCATGGCAGCAAAGCCTTCAGGTGTGTCAGCCACTCCCCTCAGTTTTGTGTCATCTGCAAACTGGCTTAGGGTTTATTCATTCTATCCCTTCATCCAGGTTGCTGGTAAGGGGATTGAATAAGACTGAACCAACTATTGGTATGTGCATGAAGTTATAGAAACAGACATTTCAAACGATGTGTAAACCATGTAACATAGCTAGTCTATACTTCCATTCTGCTTTCTTCCTCCCACAAGTTCTTTCCAAGTGCTGTGCCTCTCTACTATTAYCTCACTCATAGCTAGGAGTGATGATAAAATAATAAAAACTTTCAATGGAAAATTTTGAAATCAAAGCTCTAATACTGTATTTTTAAAGGAGGATTTAATAAAAGGTATAATAAAAAGTTCTCAAACATTAAAAATTAATAAATGTATTTAACTACTTCCCTCTTTTCACAAAATACAAATCAGATATATATTAATCATTGTTGCAAAACAGAAAAGAAAGACTAGAACCCTGGACAATTAACCTTGACTTATTACAGTAACAAACAATTGGAATAAATCCCCTTTGTCTATAATACAAATATGCATGAAGTACTGTTCATGGGGTGTCTACAGAATTCATTTTTCGCTTGGTCTCACCTCAGAGGCCAGCTGGAACAGAAAACAGAATTAACATGGAACACCTGAGATGAAAAAGCACTTCAGAGGTTCTGCAAGCCTCCATTTTACCTGTGAGCTAGTTCAGGAACCAAACGATGCATTGTTTTGGGGAAGTAAGAGAGGAGCTTAAGTGTTATCTTACATGGTCAGGTTTTCCTGATGTATCAGGTTTTCCTGATGCAAGCAAAAAACAGGCAATTGAAAAGTGGAACTACCCCCTGCTTTGTTTGCCAGACATATTTATGACTAGAAAAAGACACAGAGCCCCTAGAATAATTTTCCAGAGTGGGAGGAACTCTTGCCCACCAGAGAAGGTGATTCAGAACCAAGATCTGTCATCCAGAAAGGAAGAGAATGTCACTGAAAATATATTCTGAACAAAGCTTTCTAGGAGCTTCAAAATTCAATTATAAAGATAAAATGCTTGGACCAGCATATATTATTCTGTAGGAGACTAATATTTTCCATATCTGCARATGGAATCTCAAAAGGTTTTGGGGTGTTTTCCATAGAATATCACATTTTTGATGTACTGAAAATGGCGGAAGCAGACAAAGGAGAAAAGACAGCTGGAATATTAAGAGCTGTAAGCTTATTTAGCTTTTTTTAAAACTAATGTTCTGCATTTTCACTATTACTAATGTAACTTGATAGATCATAGGAGGACCAATGTCAACACAGAGAACAGCAAAATATTGTCATAATAGTTTCCTTTGAACCACTCTGTATTTCCCACATTCCCTAATGCTAAATTTTGTAGTTAATTGATTCTTATGATTCAAGAAGACAATTCAAGGACTCTGTAAGAAGAAAACGTAAGCTATTATTCATCTTTTAAAAGAAAAGAAAACAGCATTTTTCATTAAAGAAAAATTTTGCTGCTGTCAAATGTCAAAGATGCCAAGGAACATCTACTCCAGAAACATTTTCAGTCAAAAATCTTTTGGCACAAGTTTCCTTGCCTAGAAAGTTAAGAATTAAACCCCAAGATTTAAGTAAAATGAAATTCTATGCTTTGCCTTTCTACATGACAGAAGGAAATGGACATACATTCTAGTAACAATGCAATTTCCTTTTGACATTTATTCATTTTTCATTCTTCCTACTTTTGCCTGAAATAAGTAGGTTGATATTTCATCTCAGYTTCTCCCGGCAAATAAAAGACCATGAACTTCTGAAGTTTATTTAAATTAAGCCCTTTACTTCTTAAAATTTCAGGCAGATTATCTCTCCATTGACTTCACAGCTCTATGAAAAAGTATCTTTATGGCAGAAAAGTTGCGATTTGATTTTATTCCAGCAGCAATCAAGAACAAAACATACTTCTAGGAAAAAAATATTAACAAACCCTACATTTCTAAACTTTTCCAGGCACACTTAAATAAAAATAAAATTGCCCTCTTGCATTCAGCAATAGCTGCTCCTCTCAACTATGTAGTTCTAAAAYGAGAGGTTGGTTGTGTAACACCTCCCTCCTGAATACTAAATAGTGCAGTAAAGTAAATGAATATTGATCCCCCTAATAATACTAACTGAATTTGAGGCTTGTTTCTGCTTCAGTCGAAATCCACTGTACTTTGTGCAACTGTAACTTGTGGACTAAATTGTACACATCTTACACTAAGGCTGATCCATCAGCTGCTGAATTGGAAACTGCAGTCAGTCGCTGAAGTTAATGTGATTCTATACAGGAGGAAGTCTACATGAAACAATCATCAGGTCAATGGCCTGAYTATCAGAAGTTCAGACCTACAGAGAGAGAGAGAAGGAAGACAGGCCATTGCTGGTAAAAGGATAAAGGCTTCCTGTTTGGCTGTGCTCTCTTTCTTGTACTGTGACCTGACTCCATTCAGGTCAACTTAACAGTCCCAGATCAACTCAGGACATTATCTCGAATTCATGCTTGGATTCATACCATGGTATCTCAGTCGAATTCTCATCCTCTTCACACAAAGAAAAAATATTCATGACCTCTTTTTTTTYAAGTTCAGCCTATGCTAAATGCATAATATACAGGGTCAGAMAGAGGCAGTCCATTGATCAAGGTCTCTTACAAACCACAACAGGAACCAACATTAATTTTCTGCTATTTATGTTGCATTCTGTGAAGAACRCAGAAAAAAAGACACTAGATAAGCTACTTGCCTTCCATGCTGACCAAAAGTGCATGGCTGATGAAGATTTTTTTTCACTCCTTTGTGCAGGAGCCATACTGGAAGTATTCCAACTTTTCTCAGGAATATTGAACCCTACTGCAGGCCACTGACTGTACTGCAGAATTTGGCATCTCAGTGCTGAGACAGAACAGACCTTCAAATGCTGTGCTACCACTGTGCCCTTAACTCTGATCTGAACAGAACTCTGTGAGGGAGAAGTGTTCCATCCATCTTAGATAGGAAAGCTTCAGTTAATACCTGCTACAACCACAGTATTACTTTTGCTTTGCCAGCAATCTCCAAACACATCCATGCTATGATGAACAYCCATGACTCTCAAGAAACAGGGAATGCAATGACTACTGGTCTGGTTTAGCCAATGGATTCTCCTTCAGACTAATGCTGACTACTTTTAGAAACCAGAATATAGAAAATAAAGGAGGCAAGTTCCCTTCATTCTATTACAATTCGCTAAATAATTTTGAAAGATAGAAATGTCAAATGCATTCTTCCGACTATGTTTTCACTTCCTTTAATATTTACCTCCTTCTCCTTCCTGAATAGTGTGAATACAAATTCCTCTTATTCTTTACATTCCATCTCAAATAATTTTTGAGTGCAGGCATGGATTCAGTTTTCAATCACACATCATAGCACTGAGTTTTCTGGCAAGCTTCCAGTCACAAAACAGCACTTGCTACCAGATACTGCATTTTTTTTGTATGTATACTGGTAGACTGCATAAGATACAATTCTAATAGCCATTACAAAGCACCCAGATGTCCCATGTCCTACAACATGATTACCTAAGATCCAGTTCTTCTATGAGCTTCGTGTGACAACCAGAACATCTCTCCCCCTTTATTTCCTGCCTATAAAAATCCCCTGTCCTTTGTCTTGCCTATTTGTACTATAAATGCTTTGCACCAGGAATTACCTTCAAAAACACACCCAGTGCTGTGTATAGAGCAACAGCCCCAGCCCCCACTCCCTTCTGCTGTGGGAAAGGACAGAAGCAATGTAAAGGAGAACTGTTCAGGTGTCCCAGTGTCACAAAAAYGGTTTCAGAGCTTCATTTTCAAATAATTTTCAAATTACGTGGCTAAAAGCATGATCTTACACTGGCATGTAAAACATAGTCCATTAGTGACAGGGAAAATGGTGTCTCATGTACCTCGGAAGACAGCTTTCTGCAATTCAGAAAGGTTCCTAGACCAATCTCAGAGATAATACAGGTCACACACCAGTACAAATTTGAAAGAGATGGCTTATCCCTTGACTGTGAATTCAGCAGTGAGTTTCTAAATTAATCCAATCTACAAATGAGAAGAGGTATAGTCTCCTTTGCACATCATCTTTGCAACAATACTCTGCTTTTACAAACTAAGAATCCCACAATACATAGTAACTGAAAACAGTTGTGACAGCACCTCCTTTATACACTCATTTACCAGTCTGAAAAATTCTTAGAGCATACAAACATCTTGAAAATTGGCAAAAAGTTTTAGTAATAAATAAAAAGGTTATACAGACCTTGCCATAAGGAGTGTCAACGTATTTCTCTGTTCTTCCTTCTAAGATATCTGGATCATCCAGGCCAGTTCCACCAATAATTCCAATCTTACATAGAAAGTACATATTAGTCTTCTTGCAATTCACATTTAACTGCATGCATGAAAAACTAACCAGGCAGCTACAGAATATATCCTCTTCTCAAAATGAGGCTAAACTACAGATCAACAAAGCATAATATGCCTGCCACAGTTTTCCAGAATGCAAATTCCAAATACCYGATTTTAAATAACTGTATTTAGCTTGCCAATTTCTTACCCCATGATTCTCCTCTTTAGGATACCAAGTAATAATAAAAAAAGCTATGAAAAAATGCATACAAATGCGCCATTAAACATTTATTTCCAATATTAAAATTAAGACTGCTATTTGGGAATGCCTGTAATGACTGAGAAATACATGTAGAAACCCCATTAAAACAAAGGTTCCTGGTTTATATGGACAAAAAGTCTTACATATAAAGACCACACTGAATATCGGGCTGTCATGTTTTTAAGCCCAGCTGGAAGTTAAGCACCACACAGCCTCTTGCTCAAACCCCCCTTCTTTCCTCCTGTACTCTGGTGGAATGAGGAGTGGAATCAAAGTAAAACTTGTATGTTGATATAAGAGAAGTTTAATAACTGAAATTAAAGTAAAATATGGTTAAAAGGATAATTCTAGTAAACAGTGATAATGATAAAAAAGGGAAAAAGGCATTTCTAAATGGCATTATACCTCCAAAAGAAAAAACTTTTTGTCTTTTGTGTTGACTCAACAAAATCTAAGAGGTTTCCCAAGTAAAATCCCAGTTGTGTTTTGATTTACCTGTGATTGCACATTCCAGCTAAGAAAAATGCATCTGATTTTTCTTGTTTCTAGTTAATCATTGAAAAGAAACTTGTTTTTGTCTCTCTAGGAATAATTAGATTTTTCAATCAAGTTTTTTCTTGAGTTCAGAACACTTTCACAAATGAAAGCTCAGTAGTTCAAAAGTGATGTCACCATTTATCATACATAGAGAAAATAAGTGCTTCTTTTTTTTTTCTTCAATGTGACCAGTTGTTGCAAAGTTTGTATCACTTTCAAGGGGAATACATATCAAGACTGATTTGCTGATCAGGGAAGAACAAAATCTGAACTATTCTGATGTAACATATTACCACAACGATTGAAAACTTCCAAGTAAAACCTTCAGACTTCAACACCCACAGAGCTGCCTCTTACTCTAGCTTTTTCTTACTTTCACATTCGTAGAAGCCCCATCTATTCAACCACTGTATTAGCTGGCTCATTAAGCACTTCCTCTCAACAAGCAGAGGGTCTGTGGACTTCGCTACTTACAAACACTACCCTAACAAAGCTTTCCACGCCCGGTGGCGTAAAGGCTGACACGATTAGATAGTTTTAACTCATCTCCTACTTCCTTCTGCTACCCCCCTGTGGAGCACGAGAAGAAGTGCAAAGGAAAATAGCAGCACTAACCCACAAACTCCGACCCTGAATTAGGCACGCAAGCTTTAGGGAAGACGTACATCACTGTTTGCAGTAGTATTGATTGATGGTCTGCTCCCATGTTACTCGTGTTGCTTAGCTACCACAAAGGTTCCCACTTGGATTGCTCATGAAAATCCTGATAACTACACACTCTCCAGGATGAATAACAAATTGCCTTAAGAATCCTGGAAGGTATGTGGCCCGAACAATCACAAAACTCAAAACCAAAAAAAGGTGCCTTTTAAATTTTTTTCAATCTAGGAAAAAAAAGGTTCCTTCACCAACTTTACTAGTTTCAGCTGGGTATAACACTTGTTTTACTAGTGTCCCATGACTTAGGATTCAAAAGGGAACTGAACTTTTACATTAGCAAAGTGAAAATTGTTGGGGCTGAGGAAAAGTGTGCAATGCTGGAGAGAGCAGCTACAGATGCACGACATAAAAGTTACTTTGGAACTACAATGCTTTAAGGTTATTGTAAACACAGAGATTCATCACAGTAATAGACTTCCTGTACAGAAAGCAGCACGCCTGACCTGTGGCAGCAAAGGCCTGGTGTGGTTGCTCTCAAATTTATTCTCAGGATCCATAACCCTACTCCTGCAGCAGCATCAATACGTGCTTTGGCTGCTCTATCCAGTTCCTGCATAGGCTTTTACACCAATAGTCATGCTGTCAGAAATGGCAGACTGCAATGAGCTTGCAAAATATTCACAGCTCTCAGCATGCAGAACCCAAAGTACAGAAGACCTAGACTATGTTGAGTTTGTTCTGCCTTCTTACCCACTACAAACTTACCTCAGTGGCAGTCTGGACAACCCTCAGGCCACCTGAGGCAACACTGGCTGGAGAAATACAGGGCTCACTTCTAATTCACTGGAGAGCTACTTCAGTGGAAGGGAAGTTAGGAAAGCAGAGATTTTTGAAACAGCTGCTTCTCCAATCATGTAAGGTAAACTTGGAGCTGGCAGCTCTAATCCTACAATTAATTTTACCTGACAAATGTTTTTCCTCCAATTTACATGATCTTCAGAAATACTATCTGCATTTGGAAACCAGACACAAAAATCTGATGCTACACTAAATTCTGCTTTCCCAGCCTTCTAGTGAGTTATCAAGACGAATACAGATGCTCTAGGCTCACTGGGAGAGATACCCTACATCCTGGTTCTGGCCACGACAGGATTAATTTTTGCAGTTGCCTGGGAGGACCATGACTAGGACCTAGAGGTTGTTCTATATGACTTTGTATCGTTTTCCAGAAACAGGGGAAGGGGCCCTAGGTCAGGGTAGCATGACAATTGAGCTTTTTTGARCTCTGCATAGTGGTGAGCAGTTGCATATGAGCTGCTCCCCCCTCTCGATGATATAGTTGCTGTTACTGTTTGTTTTTTTATCTCACTGGTGTTTCCAGTTAATTGTTCTTATCTCAATCCATGATCTTCATCTTTTGTGCCCCCAACTCTCGTTCTGCTGCAGGGGGTGGGGAGATGCGTGGTTTGGAGTGGTTTCACTACGAACACTAAATTGGAGAGCATCATGTCTAAACCACAATACCCCCATCAGGGGAGCTGTGTTCTAATCCCACCTACCAGCCCAGGTGCTGAAAGTATGGCAAGACAGAGAGGACGTGACCAATGAAGAACAGTTTCACCTTTCCTCAAAAGCTAGAGGACTGGCCTCACACCTAGGAATGACCTCAAGAATGGAAAGATGTAAGACTGTATTCTCCATTCCAGACTTTGCATCCTACAAAGGGTCACAAAGGATGTAAATTGTAAAAGTTAACAGGGGCTGTATCGAAAGTTATCTTGAATTAAATCTCAAGTAAAACGGCATTACAGTAGAGTGAATCACGAACACTGGGATGAAGAGCAACAGAAGTGAAACCCAACAAAAAGTTATCACACCAGTAACTACAAAAATCAAATCCATTTTTCTGTGGAAGTCCAAGTAACAATCACACTGAAGTGTATGCCTTCCTTCACCGGGTATTTGGTGAACTTCTCTACGTAGGTTTAAGCCAAAGGCATAGAGGTATCAGTGCAGTCATAGCCTACGCTTGTTCATCTACGGATCTTAAACACTAGTACATATCATTATCACCTATGGGTCTTTCTGACAACTAACCACCAACAAACCCTTCTGTATTCCTCTATTCTGCTTTGGGGATACTGAGAAAGGGTCAGGGATGGCATTAGAAATAATGGAAATAGTGTTTATCTTAAAGGAGATAAACACTGAGCTGCATGCATATAATTTACACTGAAGAGAATAAATCTGTGCACTGAAGATCAGTTGCAACTGTTTTCTACACACCAAATCGACTGGGATTTTTCTACTGCACCACAGAAAAAAAAAAAGCATAGTTTGTGAAAACTCAAATTTCAGCCTGACTACCGGCCTGCTCGCCCCTGGTGCCATTATAGCTCTCAGCAGCTCTACAAGCACACAGGAGGCAAGGGAGGAAGTTTTGCGCTGCTCACTTCTGCCACAGCTTAAGAGTTCCGTGCACGTTTAAAAACAGAGCCCGCAGCTACAGACCCACCACGATCCCTGMCACTGAGAAAGCCAACACGACGCACGCGGGTCAGATACCCGGAGAAGGAGATTTTTTTCCTCCGTATTAAAAAAAAAAAAATAAAAAAAATTTGTCTCTTCCGGGACGGCCRCTGGCGCCCCTGCACGGGCCTGGGCGAGGGAGCGCTCGGGCGGGCACCGCCCCCCGCAGCGGCTCAGCCGCGCTCCCAGGCCCRCTCCCGAGAGGCGGCGCAGTACGAGGGTGGGAAGGCGGCAGGAAGCGGGGAAGGACGCAGCGGGCAGGAGGGAGGGAAGGAGGAAGGGAGGGAGCAAGGAAGGAAAGAAGGCAGCGCCTCTCGGCACGAGCTCGGCAGCGCCGGGAGGGCAGCGGCGCGGCCCGCGCCATCTCTCTCCCGCAGCCGCCCCGAGACGGCGGCGGGGAGGGTTTGCGGGCGGCGATGGACGCCACCTCCTCCCTCCTGAGGCGCGGCTGGGCGGAAGCGCGCTTACCTTCACGGGCACCGAGGCGGCGGCGGCGGCGGCCATGCTGGCGGGAGGGCGGGGCGGCGCCGCGGGGGCGCGGAGCCCGCCGGGGAAGAGCGCTCCCCGCCGCCAGGGGGCAGCACCCGCCCGCGCTGAGGGCAGCGCCGCGCCGGGGCCTCGGAGCGCGCGGGGAGCGCGGGCGGCTCGGGAGGGGCGGGCGGAGCGTGAGGTGCAGGAGGGGCCGTGCCGTGTTTAATGCCCCTTGATTCGCCGGCAGGGCGCCCTTCGTGCTTGCTTCTTAATCCTTCCGACCTGCACGCTCCCCTGCGACTCTGGGAGCCTCCGGTGCGTGGAGCCGGAGTGGTGCTKCGGTTGGGTGTGATTGAAATCGCACGTCTGCTTAAAGGTGGAAGATTGCCAAGCCCTGGCTCGGTGTGTCTGAAAATTTAACTTTCAGCGGGCCTGTAATTCAGTGAGACCATCTTTCCGTATTCCTGGTAACAGAGCGGTTTATTTAACTTTCCCCCCCATTGAAATCTTTGAATTTGCCCACAGAGGAGGAGCTAAACTGCACCACAAAATCCCTGAAGCATCCTTTAAAGCAGTGACATGAAGGGAAAAAGTGCTAATTAGCCCTGGAGTGCCAGGAACGGCAAAATGAGACCAAAATTCTAGCTTTAATCTACAGGGAAATTCCTAATTTAAATTTTTCTTAAACTAAGTAAAAGAGGTTTGATTTAAATTTTTAAAATCCAATTAATTTAGAATTTTAATGTTCTCCAAATTAAGGGTTGTATTTTCAGTATCCAAAAATATGTCTGAGAACAAACTAAGAGCACGTTTTGCAAAAAAAGAAAAATAGTTCTTTTTGAGGTACACATACATAGAAATTTTACACGTGTTTAGCTCTCCAAGCTAAATAGAGCTTCAAGTGATTGAAAAAGATAAACACTTTTATTATGTATTAATAATTACATTTTTCCTATCTGGGGTATTTTTCTTGTTGCTACAAGTCCATACATTTAGGAGGAACGTTTGTTTTACCGTACCATAACTCTACATTTTGAGACACGTCAATAGTTTTTATATATTAATGCATTTTATTCCTACAAGTATTTACAAATATATATGTATTTACAAAATGTACAGCTTTCAAAAACATCCACTATTTTGTTAATTGGAAGTAGAAGTTGCTTGTAGAACTGTTGGACATATTTTCTTTAAACCAGCTTTACCTACTGGAGAGCCCTTGTCCACCCAGACGTGCTATTCTCACATGCCACTCGGTGCAACCTGCTTGTTAAAAAACTGTCACACGTCTGCARGGAAATGCAGGCTCAGATTTGTCACTGGATATATGTCCTGCATTTTGACTGCTAAGATCTTGAGGCRGTTCTTTGTATACCGGAAGAAACTGATATTCCCAATAACTTAAGGCAGTAGCAGCTAGTGCTGAACTCGTGCTTCAGCTGGAATGTGCTCTCTGTGCAGCTTTAAACACTTTTTAATCACTTTTTTTTTTTTAAACACTGTCTTCACTGTGTACTAGCAATCTTCATGTACTGCTGGGATGTTTGTCACTGAGGCTGAAACCTTCTTACTGCAGGTCAAAATGTGGAGCTTGCTGATAAGAAATTTACTTTCAAAAGTCGTGAGTTAAAGGGAGAAAGAAGGACATGAGTGATGCTACATGTTAACTTCTTCAGTTGAAGTTAGGGTTTTTCAGGTGAAGTTGTAGCTAATTTCTTTTATGACTTCAGTGTGTAGCCATAATACCAGAATATGACTGAAATTTACCATGTGTTTCTTGTTCTGTTGAAGGCATATGTTCTGCTTTTAGTGTACAGAATCTTTTAATGAGTAATTCTTGGCAGTTCTTTCTGTGTGATCCTGCAATTCTCCTCTGCTGAATTGCTTACAAAAAGGCTGTGTCAGTTGTGTTGCAGTATTCATCTTTGACCACAACTACGTGCAATATATTTGCTTTTTGAATATGAGAGCTCGTGTTGCTTAAACAGTGTGAAAGTATTCACTATTTGCAGTCTCAGGGAAAGTTAAAAGTCGATTCTTACTCCTCTCTAATACGCCTAGCTTCATACTTGTGGATTCTCTGATGCTTTGTGTGTTTTGTAGGAGTATTGCTCTGCATAATGCTCCCCATATATCCACATTAAATCTGAACACTGAGCAGCAAGCCGAATCGACTGCTCACGTTGGATTGTTAATGACATAGATACTTAGAGAACTGTTGAGCTGGAAGCTCAAAAGAAACTTCATGAGATGGAGTTTTTGATGGTGGCTGTTGGAACAACTGTTTCAGTACAGTCCAGACAATGATGGACRGCTTAGAATCAGAATAGGAGTGAAAAAACCTGCACTCTTGAAGTATGTTTTCACATTTGACACCATGCAAATTTCAGTTTAGCAGTTTACTAGAAGGGAAACCTGTTTCAGTATGAAATTTTGCACTTGTTCACATTGAGGTGTTTATCAAGTTAGTGATTTCACATTTTTTAATCTTATAACCTAGATCAAGGCATACATGTATTGAAGCCTTCAAAATTATTTAACTGATCAGTCACAGATAAGAAACAGTGCTTTGTGAAATGAACATTTTAAATGCTTTCATTTCTGTACACCATATGATTTTGATAGCTCAGTTTTGAATAGCTTAAAACTAAAATACTGTTGTAGGATTGAGAGGTGGAATCCAGTTCAGTGACTGTTCATTAGGAAACTCTAATCTAGAAATCTTTAACACTACCCTTATCATTGTGAGTAGTCAAATTTCTACAGCTGCCATTTGAAATTGCAAGTAGGGAATTGAACACCATCCCAACAAAACAAAAATGTTTAGGAAAACACAATAGACATAAATTATTAAAAAGTAACTTGTTACAGGATTACTAAAGAGGTTGCAACTTCAGTTCACAATTTCATTTATGATATTACAGAAAATAACACTTTAAAATAAAGTGATAGCTTTGTATTTTCCCAGAGATTGTACTTCACATTCTAAATGATGAATCCCTTTATCTGAATAAGAGGAATAGTTAAATGATGTTTCACTTTTTCAAAAATAAAATAAATGGACAATTAATTGGAATCTTTCTGCTTTGATTTCTCAGTGTTTCTGTTGGCTTTGTCTGATGGGCAGCATTTCCTTAGCTGAAGTTAAAATAATGTGCAAAAATTAAGTCTCATTTACCATTCAAAAAATAAAAAAGAACCTTTAGATGAAAACAGGTAATTTATATATCAGATGAATGCCTTCCAAACTTAAATGTAATTTTTTATGTCTCCAGGGAATTTTTGTGGAAGTCTCTATGTAGTCAATACCTGAAAACCCTGAAAGTCCTTAGAAGGTTGGAAAGAGCCGACAATTTAAGTCTGCCACAACTATGCTAACAGTTTTGGTCAAAGGGCTTACAGAGCTTGGAAACCTTGATCAAATGAACAGCAACATTATTGTTAGTGTAAGAAACTCTTTAATTACAAATATAGTATATTATTTAGGTAAATATAGAAAACAGTTTSTGTATGAGAAGATAATTCTTTGCAGTACAAACCAATGCTGAGAAAAGGTCTGTTGTGGGCAATTAGGGCGTAGTGACCCCTGAATTTTGATCCCTCTTCAGGCATCAAATATTTTCATGCATATAAGTAATTTAAACCCTGTCCGTCCTGAAGTCAGAATTGTGATGTTAATCAACCTTAACTGTGTTAAGGGGCGTTCAGATTAGCTAGAATGTATCTGTGAGAATGCTTTGAAGATGAAAAGCTCTGTATCAAGGTAAAAGGTCTTATTTTTTTATTACAACAAAAGTTGCTGTAAAGAAATAACAGTGCTGTGTACACATACCTGAGCTTTGAATTGCTTTTGCTAATGTTACTTCAAAGAAACAGTATTTGCATGGAAAAAGAGAAAATAAAGCCTCAGTCAGGTCCAGTTTACCTTCTCCATTCATTCATGCTGATGTCACCGAGTTCCCTACTGCTTGTAGACTTTGTTGTTTCTGCCCTACAAGTTCACAGAATGTTTTCAATAGTGATGGAGTATTATATGCATTAAAAGCAGAGTATTCTGTGTCCTTCTGTATTGGACAAAATTTGACCCAAAAAGGAAGCCCATATTTTCCATTTGCTCTTACTGTGAAACTAGCTTTCTCTTTCACATTCCATATTTATTTCATCTTTGCTCCTGTACACTGGGAACAATTTTCTGGCCCCTGTCCCCAAAATAATGATTTATTATTTCAACTGACTTCAAAGAAAAATTAATTTCTGTGTTCAGTATTAGGACAAACAACTGTTAAAGCATGTTAAAGCTTGAGATGTACTGTATGTAAGCATCCTTATTTAGCTATTTAGAAACCTATGTTTCCAGATCTTTATTGTGATCCACTATCTAAACTACTAGTTTATTGTTTCTGCAGATGTCTCATGGAGCAGAGAGGTCTGTGAACCCTCAAAAGCTTGGCAGCAAAAGGCTAACTGAGGAAGTTAAAAAGATCTTTATCAGGGGCTGAAGACATCTGTCTTTACCCTGACTCTGCTATGTGACTGGAACACTTTACATTGGTCCATCCATTTGTAAAATGAGCAGTTGGGTTTTCCCCAATTTAAAACAAGTGGAAGTGTCTTGAAGGGACCATTTTAGCAAAACAAACACTAGAAAATTCCTTTTCTAGCATGACTTTTTTCCCAAGGAGGAACCATGAAGAAGATGACCTCATCATCTTCAAAGCTGTGATGTGCTTCTTGTGCATTAAATAACCTTAAGTCAATGAAGATTGCACAGTCCACAGACAGAGCAACTCTGGCATTTACAAAAGAGAAGTTTTCATCTTACAGATAAGTTACTGTCATAATTCTGAAAGCATCCATGCAAGGAAACACACACTGTGAGCTCAGGTATGCAAAATCTGCAAGGTAAAATAGTGGAGTTCAGAAACTTGAGTTGTGGCATTACTGACACAAGCTAGTTCAGAAAATAAAATCCATACTGCAATTAATGCGGTCATACTTTTATTCCTGATTGTAATGTATGGACTCAAATTCCCCATTATCTTCAGTGACGCTATAGAGAAAAGAGAGCCTCAGATCATGTAGGAAACAGTGACAGAATTTGAGCATTATTTTAATTAATAGCTGCATTGGTCTGCTAGTGTTAAGATGTGAGTGATTCTCTCTAATTTGRTCCACATACCACTTAATTAGTTTTTGTTCATGAAGTATGTGAGTGCATCCATATCACCTGTGCACAGAAGTGCTTATAAGACTAATGTAGTTAGCTGGAACAAAAGCTGCCTTCCCATGTGGTTCAGCTGCAACTTGATCCTCTACCACACACTTCTACTTCCAGCATTTTTTCTAACATACTTAGCTCCCACTACACAGGTATTAAAAGGAGAAGAATGAAATTTCATTGGTTTATGCTGAGGTATGGTTATTCGAACCCCATCTGGATTTTGTTTTCCCATAACCCCTCCTTGACTGCATCTTGACTTCAGGTGCCTTCCTTGGCTCTGCTCAGGCATCACTTCTGTAAGGTCTTGATGACTAAAAGTTATGTCCAGCTAATTGTAAAGTGCTTCCCAGGGGACTGGCCCAGGAGGTGCAGTGACTCAGAGGCATGTGATGCAGGCTGCTTCCCTGCCTCTCCCTGGCCATGGGCATGCAGGTACTCACTGCTGACCTAATGCATCCTTCAGTTATTACATGCCCATCCCACACAGCTGTGCTCTGGATGGGGCCAGACCTTCACCTTTTTCATGCCTCTGCCTGCTCCCATTTGGTGGGCTGGCAGTATCATTTCCCTATGGTTAGATCCATGGTCCAGCAGGTCCTCTGTAGAGGTGAATAGGTTCTGAGCATTTAGCACTTTGTTCTGAGGTTTGCTGGTGCTTCTAGCTGACCCATGGTGGTTCTGTGCCAAATGAAACCCACAACACTCTTACGTGTGTGTGCATTGTAGGTGCAGATTATCTCCTTCAGCAATGTGATTTACCTCTAGCAGCTCCCTTTTGTGTGGGTGGCTTCTTTGCTAATGTAGCCTGTGTGGCAATGTTGGCTAAACTGTAGTGTATGCAGTCTTCAAGCTCATCGTTCAGCTTTAAATAGCAATTAAATATGAGTTCTGTGCATTTTAAATTACAAAAAGAGGCATTTTTAATGTCTTCTTTATACTGCCGTCTTCCAAAATAATAAAGGAAGCTTGACATGAGAAGGTGACAGCATAAAATACAGTTTAATTCACTAACTATTGTCAAAAGTTTGAGGAAAGTTAAAGAGGTCTTTAAAATTTTAGTTGATCTAAGTTGATCTAGTATCCTGAGAGGAGTAAAATAAATCCCCTGATCAGAGAACATATTACTTTCTAGCTGAATAAAAGGCTGATGCTTTGAATAATGAGTTGATGTCTGCTGGTATCTGTTGTCTATGGCATTCATCTTACTGTAGTTTAGAAATATAAAATATTTTAAAAACACATCCCCTAACAACACCCAAATTAGATGGTAAAACTACTTATGAATGATAGGCTAAAGGGTTGATAAAAAAAAAAAAAAAGAGTGGTCAGTATGTCAAGATACTGAAGATCTCAGCTGGTGCACAGTTCTCTAAACAGTTAACAGAGAGAGCTGCACAACTTCTGGTGAGATCAAAGTACCCCAAATGTCAAGAGACATATCAGGAGTAACTTTCATGCTGTCCCTGTTACAGTGTGAGTCATTTGGCAAACCTGAGCAGGAGAGCTGTGGCATTGCACCAAAGTAGTTCTGCCGTGGTCTGCACATCTGCGAAGAGAAGGGAAAGAATTTCTCAAGATTATTTTTCAGGAGAGTTCTCTGGTTCTCAGTCAATCACCGAGGTGCGTCCTCTGCCCAGGCCTCTGAGTCTCTTCAAGCTTCAGGCGAAAAAACCCTTTGATTGGAACAGGGAATATCCATGCTAAGGAAGCTTTGCTGTCCAGACACCCAGGAGCCACTCTGGCAGTCACATTCACACCACCTGAGCTGGGATTTTGAAGTCCCTTCACAGTTACATCACCCTACTCACAGTCAGACAAGGATTCCTCACTGGCAACCCCAGATTTCCCATAACAAAGTCTCACAAGTCCAGATCCTTAAAATAGTTTAATCTTGGTGCAATAACTAAATAACAGGATAAAGCTCGAGCAGGTGCCTCCAAGGATGGACCCAGAACAAAGGAACCCCAGGGCTTCTATAGATCTTCGCAGTCTAAGCATGTCAAAGTCACCCTTTTCATCTGGAGCCTTAGGCTACTGCGGCATCTCAGTGTCCAGTGACCTGGCCAGGTCACAAGGTGCACAGGGTGGCAGTCTGTGTCCTCTTGCCTCATGCTTGGGCTAGGGCTTCTGTCCTGGCAGAGTTCTGTCTGCACTGCAGCCTGCACACCGACCTGCCTGCACTGAGTGTAGTTAACATCCATTTATGTTGTAATGTAAATGAATGTATTTAACATCCATTGGGTGCTCCTGTGATAGAAGTACTTTTTAGCAGCTGAAATTTTGTTGATGAAAAAAAATCCATCTAATTTCCACTATTTGTCTTTGAGCAAGATTTTGGAGACAGCTATAAAGTAAAAATCAGGGTTCTTGGGAATTTTTGTTAAAAGTTGTTTAAACAACTTTTCTGTTGTTTATTTAGCTGCTAAAATAAGTTGAACATGATTAACAAGAGTATTGATGTGCAGGGTGTTTCTCTTCTGAAAGTGTGCTGTGCTGTAGGCACCATTGCATCTTTGAAAGGAAAAATCTTTAGTGTAGAGGAGCAAAAGTGTTAAGACAGTGATTTGTAACTAGACAGAATGTGTTGAGATGGTCTCTGCTTCAAAGAGCTTACTGTTTATGGCGATTCAAACAGGCAGAGAGGAGAGGAGGCAATTTAAGATATTTGAGCAATGAAAATGTGGAAACAATCCCATGTCTCATCTCTCCCAATCCCATACTTCTTCCACTGAACCAGACTAAGTTACAGACTACGAGCTTTCTGAAACAATGACAACTAGTAGCCATCCAAATTCTAGTTTTCAACCAATTTTAAGTTAAGGATTCACCCTGATGCTGCTGTGTGCTCATTAATCCCCCACCACCCCTATCAGCTCAACCATCTGCACCCTTCCCTTCTTAAGAGATGGCTTTGCCAAACCTTTCCTATCTTTCCTTGAAACAATGCATAAGACAGATTTAAATTTCAATTACTTCAGAGAGTTCTCAAACAACTCTGGAAAGCAGAAGGGAAGCAGCAGAAGACTGATTATCTCTAGAGCTGATCGGCTTCAATGAAACAGGAGCCTAAAAACCCCCGTGTGGATGAATTGTTTCTGAGCCCTGTGGAATCACCACTGTGCTTCTAAAAGCATCTTTCCCTCCCCTATTTTCTTATTTAATAGGAGTAGATTTAGTTAACAAGATGAACTTCTTTTTCTAAGCAATTAATAGAAATCATTAGGTGAAGGAAGGGGCAGGGTTATCCTGTGGTGATTGATGTGTCTTGTTACTGCAATGAATGACCATTTGAGTTTAACAAGCTTTAGCAAACTGGAAAGCTGTTACCTGTATACAACCTTGGAGCCATAAAGAATATTTTTGTGGTAATAGTCCTGCCATGAGGAAAAAGCAAAGGTCTCGAAGGAAACAAGGCAGAAACATATGGCRGATGCCTTTAGGTATGCACATAGAAGGCCTGTGGTTAGAATTTTTGCAAAATTAAGAGTTTGTGGTGGGTTGACCCTGGCTGGATGCTAGGTGCCTACCAAGCCACTTTGTTACTTCCTTCCTCAGGAAGACTGGGGGAGGGGAGAAAGTAAGATGGAAAAAAACACATGCGTCAAAAGTAAGGCAGYTTAATAAAATAAAAACAATGGCTGCATGTGGAAGCAGAGGAAAATGATAGATTTATTCTGGACCTCCCRTCAGCAGGTAATGTCAAGCCACCTCTTTGGAAGTAAAGCTTCTGTATGTGCAATTGCTGTGGAAGACAATCATCGTAACAATGTCATCTTCCCCTCTCTTCCTCACCCTTTCCCTTAGCTTATATTGTTGTATTGCTGACCAGACATAATATGATATGAAGAATTCTTTCAGCTAGTTTGGGTCAGCTGTCCTGGCTCTGTCCCCTCCCAAGGTCTTGGTCATCCCAGCCTAATGGTGAAAAGAAAGGCTTGTGCTGTGCCAGCACTGCTYAGCAGCAGTCAAGGCACTGCTGTGTTGTCAACACCTTTCCAGCTACCAATGCAAAGCACAGTATTGGGAGGGCTGCTGTGGGACAATTAACTCCATCTCAGCCAGACCAAATACTGAACTTTACAGTCTAAGGGACCACACGGTTGAAGAGCATTTCTCCTAGATACAGGATATGCCACATTTTATCAATTAAAGTAGCTAAAACACAAAAATATTGTTGGGGATGCATTATGGAGCTAGGGTACTTCAACTGCTAAATGAAGACACATTTACAGAAATAATCCTSAAGACTGTATTTAGAAAGTACTCAAAGTCACTGCCTGTAGTGAGGCTCTCAGGAAACCATTTTCAACAAGAATGCAGGAAAACTTCTTATGCTACAACAGATTGCAGGATTCCATGACTCATTTGAATTGCAGAAAGGAAGGATGACTAGCAGAATTAAGAAAGGTTGGCAGAATAACAAAGAAAATGTAAATTGATGTGTGAGCAGGCAGGACATGGTGTGTGGGTGTACATACTGAGGGTCTGAATGTGCTGCTTACTATTGTGAAAAAGGCACAAGTTCAAATGGCAGAAGTGGAGGATTTCAAAAGCTCTTGGCAAAGAGCTCCTGACACAGTGGGAACAGAACAACTTAAAACCTATCTGAAAGCCAGCAGTAAGTGCTCCTTTATCTTTAGTATTATTAATAGCTGAGTCAGGCTTTTGAGTGAAGTTAGCCTAATAATAATAATAACTTGTTATATAAGACAAAAGGTATTGGCTAAGGAAGGGAAGAAAAACAAGCAACGAGCTAGAATACACAGTAAAATATAATAAGCTACTTTGACCTAATTATCTGATTTATTTTTCAGCTGATATTCTTGTTAGAGGAAATTTCTGTTTCGTTACTTCTCTAAGTCAGTGTGAAATTGAAAAGGAAATAAAGTATTCTTGCTATGAGTTCATGCTCTGCATTGCATGTGCTCTAATGTCCTGGACCACAAATGAAGATGACAAGATATATGGAAACAGAGCATGTTCTGGTTTCATGTGAAAGGATCTTTGTACTTTGTATAGAGAGAGAAAAGAAAGAGGCTTGTGATCCTTACAGATAAATGTAGCTATTCAATAGGTTTTGGCCTCTACATTTCTCTACAAAGTAGTGCAAGGAGGCATAGAGGTATAGAAAAAATTTAAATATTGCTCCACATAGTGATTTTAGGAGATTTTCCTGGAGAGAACTGGATGCATTTGACCATTATGCTTGCCTGTTTATTAGCACCCTTTTTTCTCACTTCTTTCTCACTTCTTTCTCACTTCTTTCTACTGACTTTTTACATTGTCCAATGTAATTCCAATCCAAGAGGGACAGAAGTCTCAAAGATCCAGGTTCCTTTGAGGCTTGTGAAAACATGTGGCTGGGTAGAAAAGGGAGAGACAGTTAATAAACAATTCTTTCCAACATCTTCTTCCAAAGGAGAAGCCTAAAGCACTGTTGTTTTATTGTTAAAGAAAAAGATGGTACTGAGAACCAGTCTTCAGATTTCCTTTAGTTATTTACATTCTGGCCAAAGGAGCATCTGGTAGCCTTTCTGAACAGTGATAATATTTTTCATCTCTGCAGGATGTAATGTCTGGACAACATAAAATAAAATGAAAAGTCTGGGAAAAAATTCTTATTGATTTAACCCACAGGCTAATAGAGGGAAAAATGTATCCTTGGGCAGTAGGAGCACAGATTTACCCCATTATTTCTTTTATTTTCTATCAGCACATTTTATTACTTTTTTGTACTTTTTGTCTTCACTTTCATTGTAAAGCTCACATYGTATATTTTTATCTTATAGTATCATATAATCATGAAGATTGGAAAAGACCTTTGAGATCATCAAGTCCAACCGTCAGCCTAGCATCACCACTGTTGATGATCATCAAACAATGTCACCATTGAACCATCCTTCGCATTTTCCTTCTTTTTTTAAGCTTCTTTTTTGCTCATCTTGTTCTGTCTTTCCAATGTGCCTCATTAATTCTTCCACATTTATTTTGAGGTTTCTGGAAAATACCAACAACAATAACAAAAACAATAAGGTAAACACCCAAGAAAATCAGAAAACCCCCAGATTTTCTGGTAACAATTTRATGCACACTCTATTTCCAGTACAGTGGTAAATACCTTTGTGTAAGCTTTTCCAAGGAAATAYGCACTGGAATAAATTTTAGTTTGTATAGTTGCAATGATTTTTCATGATTCTGTGTTAACATTGTATAGGTATTTGATCATACTGATTTCAAGTAAACTACTCTCTGCCTGGCATATTTTCAGCAAATTTACCTGGCAATCATTTGACTTTTTTCAGCTTGTGAAATGCTTCTTATTGCAGAGACTTTTCTGACTAGGCTGAAGAAATGTATTTGATATTTAAATATTCTGTCTATCTCTCCAGTTAGCTGTCAGCTGCACACCAACATCATAATATAATGCAAAACAGAATGAGTAGTTACTGTTTGGTTGATTARTTAGTATTTCCTGATAAAAGATTGTAAAATGTAAGACATTATTATTATTCATAAATGTGTGTAATGTCACTTTGTGCATGAGGAGAAAAACAAATCTTAAGGAAGCTATTTAAGCAAATCTTTTTTTAAGGAAAACTGTTCCATAAAAGGAMATTGACTCAAATATTTCAATTTTGGTCAGTTCATCACCTGAGGCTTCTCCCACTGCTCAGGGAGAGGAGTTGTTCCCCTGCGCCATGAGGTCTCTCCCATGGGAGACAGTTTTCCACTGTGGCTCCTTCTCAGGAGCAACAGCTTCCTGTGAACTGTTGTAATGTGAGTCCATCCCATGGGCACCAGTCCCCCTCAAACTGCTGCAGCGTGGGACACTCTTCCACAGGGTGGAGTCCTCCAAGGACAGGCTGTTCCAGCCTGGTAGCAAGGGCCATCACTTCACCAAGTCCCCACAGGAGCCTCCTCCAGGCGTCCACATGCTCCAGCATGGACACCTCCTCCATGGGCTGTGGGTGGATCTCTGCATCCCCCATGGATCCCCAAGGACTGCAGGGGCACAGCTGCTTCACCATGCTCTCACCAGGGCCTGCAAGGGAATCTCAGCTCCAGTGCCTGGAGCACCTCCTGCACCTCCTTCTCCACTGACCTTATGTCTGCAGAGTTGTTCTTCTCACCGGTTCTCTCTCTGCTCTTCTCTAGTTAAAATTACAACTCTGCAACCYCTTTTTGTTTTGAATTCTWCTTAAATATGTTATCACAGAGGWGTTACCATCATTTCTAATTGGCCCAGCCTTGGCCAGTGGCACGTCCATCCTTGGAACCACCAGAGACTGGCACATGGAAGAAGCTTCCAGCAGCTTCTCATAGAAGGCACCTCTGTTACCCCCCTGCTACCAAAAYCAGGCCATACAAACCCAATAAATTTACTTAAAACATTCACCTCATAATTGCCAGTTGATACTCGGATTACTTTTGTATACATATCTGGAATGACTTTTACAGGCAGCAAATATTTCATCACATAGATGGAGCTTGAGATCTGTGAAGGAAGAATATCATTATAATTGAATGGTAAAACTGTTGCAAGAAAAATGTGCAGTTAATAAAAGCTACCTCCATATTAATGCATAAAGCTCAACAAAACATCAAGGATCTGCAAATTTTCCTACGTGACATAGATATATTGAAAGGAATTTCTTATATAGGTTGTTGCTACCAAGATTTGTTGGCAAGACTTCAATGATTAAGGGTTGAAATTATTGGTGGAGACCTATTTACAAACTGGTAAATGAGGATCAGAAGTGGTATAATGTTGATTTCATCCAGTTTATTGACAGCTTAGTTATTGAGGTTATTGAGTCCTGTAAATGACAAAGTACTGGATAGGCTTACTTAGAAAAGCAAAACAAAGCACTAAATTCAGATTTAAGAGCTGGTGCATTAAAGGATCTCGAGCACAAGGGTATGAGGAACAGCTGAGGGAGCTGAAGTTGTTTATCCTGAAGAAAAAGAGGCTCAGGTGACAGATTATCTCTCTCTATAACTACATGAAAGGAGATTGTAGGGAGATGGGCGTCATGACAGGATGAGAGGAAATGGCCTCCAGTTTTACCTGGGGATGTTTAGATTGGATATTAGGAAAATTCTCTCCACTTAAGGGTGGTCAGGCACTTGAGCAGGCTAGAACAGGGAAAGTGGTKGAGTCACCATCCCTGGAGGTATTTAAAAGACTGTAGACCTGGCACCACCAATAAAGCTTTGGATAGTTCCCAGAAATTCTACTTCCTCTGTCACCAATGCAATGCAAAAAAGGTGACTAATGCTGTGTGACAGCTCACACAGTTTCTGGTAAGACTGGCATAAATTCAATCACCAAATTAGCAGTAAGTGTTTGCAAATGATTAATGATCTGCTAATGTCTTCTCTGAAAATTGGTCACATTCATACATTAATGAATGTACTTAACAATATGCAAATGCCAGTATTTCCAAGACGAAGTTATTATTGTAGGGAGATATTTCCACASAAGTGTAAATAAAACATAGTAAGGCTACAATACTCTGTAACTGAAAAGCAAAAAAGAAAGCTCAAATTCCTCATGCTGAAAAAATGTGCTTCCACCAAATGTRCYTTATTAAGCTTACAAATGTTCAAAGCATATGTGCAGTTTAAAATGTAATCAAGAATGTATTTCGGGATAGGCCTAACTTCCACTCCGCTGTATGTTAAGATACCTCATCTTTTTCACCAATTTTATGTTTAATTTGACAATTTTTTGAACCAAGTGTTTTTAGAGTCAGCTTCCCAGGGAAAAMAGAGTTTTTGTGATAAGGGATAGGAGACATAACATTTCTCAAAAGATAGCTAGGCRGTAGAAGGAGTCAATCATGCAAGCTGTAGGGCCCTCTGGGAATGTGACTCAGAGGTGATAGGAGCCATGGAACAGCTAAATTACAGGTTCTGCTGGGACCAAACACTCAATTTCTGCAGAAATGGGATAGAAAAAAAAATGTTTGGGGAAAATTTACTGTTCTTTAGTTTACAGTTTCGTTAGAAATACTAGCAAGAAAAACTCCAAATGTCTTTATACACACACATATACCTGGGAAAAGATACAATATATTGTAGTAATCACAATATATTGTATTATATAATGTGCAGTAGATTGTATGATGTAATGTGTTAGATATAATRTATGGCATATATTTTACTAGGCAGTAGCTATGCAACTGCTCTTCTAGAAATTGATCCCTCTTCACAGAGGGATCATTACTAATTATAGCTTGGAATGATACTCATTTCCAAAGCCTTGGAAGAACAAGAAAATGAATATGTGAATGCTGAAAGGTCATATACAGGGAAACCATTGCTCAAGTATTATCTCCTAGTAAGATCATCTGGAAGATATTTTCCGTTCAAATAAGGGCGGGAGTTTTTTGTTAGAAAATATCAATAAGTGCATACGAAACACAGCCTAAAAGTAGGTGAGATCAGGCTTGAAGTGCTCTTGGCCTTACTTGGTTCTGGTTGGGTGAGAGGAAAAGCACCAGTGAACTCAATCGGCTGTGTCCTGAGGGAGTGACAGGTATGGGGGTCCTGCATCCTGAGTCCTCCTTCTCAGAACCTTCAATAATAACCACCTCCTGTCCTAGCAAAATCAACTTGATGAGTTATACACTTTGTTGTAGGCGTTTTCCCCTGCTCAGCCCCAATTCTGCAACCACTTAGGTAGGATCAGATTTGCTATCAATACTTAGCCGGAAAAAAAAAAAACTTGGTCCACTTTAAAAGGTCATGCTATGTCACATACCTCATAAGGTGACACATACTTCATAAATTACAAATTACACCAGGAAAAAGCAAAGAAAGTAAAATATTTTTATAAATATGGAAGAAAAACCACAATGTTTGTAGGGGTCTCTGTTCATAGCAGGGGAGAGTATCATTGACGCACAATAAAACCTTAATGTAACTTCACTTATGTTAATATAAGAAACAGGTTTAGAATTAGCTGTGATGAAAGATTAATATACTAATGTGTCATTGTCCCAATGTAACCATACAGCCTTAACATTGATACAGAAATCAGCCTGATAAAAACTTTCTAACACAGTTTTGAGTATTAGAAAGCAGCATTCTTTATTGCAGTGTGCTGGTTGCTTGGAGAATCCTTCCTCTAATTCCCTGAGCTTGGGTAAATGCTCAAAACTGTGAGGTTTTATTACACACACTGATGACATASTCATTGGCTATCCCTGCTTGTTTGATGTATGGGCATTACTTTATTTTACATAGTTGCAACCCTTGTTGGAAGTCTTTATATGGTTCTCTGGGGTTTGTCTTTAATGTCCAGGGTCCTTTTCGGGTGTCTCTTCCTCAACCCTGATTCTGAGTAAGCACAAAATTGTTGCTTTGCATAACTTCTGCTTTGTCAGCCTTGCAAAGCTAAGCTGGCATCCTGTTGTGTTTTGCATGACTTCTGTTTGCTTAAGTTCCAGCCTTTGTTTCTCCAAAACTRTGCTATTTTGTTCTGTCCTTGTCAGAGTAAATTTTTTTTCGGTTCTACTGTCCTTATCAATATTTAATTTGTAAGACAACAATTAAACTGCTGATACTGTCATGAAAAGATTTATTCTCTTGCTCATTTAATGTGATTTGTAGAACTTAGGACACAAAGTGAAAAAATGGCATGGTTAGGATATGTAGAGCAATGATGAAAGCAGAGATCACCTCTGACCTCTGAGTGGTTTCAGGGAATGGTCTCCCCTGGGGAAGAGCTGCAGGATGGAGACGTGGTAATAGGAAGATGCTATGATTTGTTACTTTTGGATCAGCTCAGCAAGTGATTCAGTAATGATGAATCAGTCGAGAAAATGGAGTGAATGAAGGCCAGAGAGCCATAAGTCATGTTGTCAAAGCAGCTGCATGGAAAACTCAAGGATGACAAGAGTGGGGTCAGCAGAACAGGGCCAGCACTGTTACCACTGGGTTGTGAGCTTCAGCTGCTATGGTGGCTGTGCCCTTTAACAGATTACCCTGGCCATATGTAACATTCTGAGGCATTAAGCTATTAACAGGGATACTCAGGAACAAAAGCAGGATCTTGAAGACCTTGCAGAAAAATCCAGGGATTCGGGTGCAGCAATCATAACTGTGGGATACTGCTAACTCTTCCATGACTGCATGCTGCTAAGGCTGTTGCAGATACCCACCACCATCATCAAAGTCATCTCTTTGTTATCTTAGAATTGAACAGTGCTACACCATAACTGTAAACACTGTTGTCATGCTTGCATTATATTTATATATTACAGTTGCATAAGCTATCACACTGCACACGCTATTAATATTGATATTGGCATATTGATAACAACTCTTTTTTCCTTTCCTGGGCAATACCTCTGCATGCTCATGCCTCCTCAGCACCAGACCTTATCTTGCTACCTCCATAACATAATTAATTTCCTGGATGAGTTCTGTAAACATTTCTGCCTGAGCTCCTTCCACCCACGCCTAGAGGCACCTGTCAATTATACCTCTAATACTGTGTCAGCACACACTGTGACATTCGACATAGTAGACTGGGCAAACTGTTTGTAGCAAAATCCACCTCTCTAAAATGTTCCAGGTGGTCTAAAATGAGAAATGTAAAACAAAAGAGTTTTTTTAAAAATTGTGAAGCAAAAAGGCTAATAGAAGAAGTGTTGTGATTACCAGYGATGGTTCTTCTGTTCTGTTTCGTGGCATGTTAAATTTTGCAACTAATTATAAGTAACTAAAGAAAGCTGTTTTGATGGAGGAATTGCAAATACTGGCACGAACACAATATTCAAATTCTTCTCTCTACTAGTGTGTAATTTTCTCTAGTCTGTAAAGAAAGACTTGATGCACAAAGGCAATAAAAATTTTCAATAACATGGAAAGTTTTCTCATTGTCAGGTAGAAGTTTCAACAGTCCCAACAGTCTGACTAAATTACTCTTATCCCAGCTATTTTCTGGCATAGCAGTTTGGGGGCAAATGCATTGGTCTTGTAGCACAGCTCACTGAATAGCAAACTGAGACTTTTTAATGCAAATTCGAAGTTCTTAGTCTAGGAACAAAATGGTCTTCACTGAGTTTCCTCTTGTCTGAGAGACAATAAAACACAAGGACATGTAGATGAAATTTCTATTCTAGTACTGACACAGATCGGAGGGAAGGGATGAGGAAAGCTAACCACATACTGTTTCATGGGGTAAGACCAATATTTGGGTTGTTCTGCAACCAAATCTCTGGCCCTTGGCATGAAATTTTGGCTTCATTATGATAGTGGAGCAGTAAGGTACTGAAAACATGAGAAACCCCATATTCTCTGCCTTTCATAGACAAGAGAGAAGTTAATGTTTGGAGGTGCTCTCTCCTCTTCAATGACTAAAAGAGGGGAACAAAACTTCCTGACAATTTTGAGAGCTTGTTCATCTCACGACAAACATGTAAAATCCTTGACCTAGCAAATGTTCATTCGCAATTTTCCTGGATATATAAGATGGCCTATTAACAAGAGTAGTCTCTCCATTATGTCAGAGAACACCATGAGAGAGTTTCTCTCTTCAGTGTCCAAGCTATTAGAAGTCTACTCTTCACAAAAAATGCATCACATAAAATGCCATATATGACTTCACATTTGGCAACTGTTTTGTTCAATTTATGTATGAATTTTTGTGATCTTTATTTTTCCAGCCATTGAACACAATTGTATATCATAAAATAAAAGCACCAGTAGCTGTGATTATCAGCTGGATCAGATTTAATAGAATAAACTGAAATCCTTCTAACCCTGGAGATACCTGCATCTCCATTTCAGAGGAAGCATTTGGGCTGTTTTGGAGCAAATTAATAGCAGCAGGAGTACGTGTAAGTAGAGTGGGTAACTGCAGCAGACCCCAACATATGCGCCTAAATTTGTTTGGAAAGTTTGCCCCATGGCCCTTGTAAGAGTACCTGGTGGCCACATGTAAGCACACATCAGCATATGTATCTGTGTCAGTGCATACATGCCAAACGAATCATCTGCAGCTGGGGGTTTATCTTTGTATGTAAGGGTTCAAAAATCACATAATGATCTGTTGGTTTGCAATATTGTACATGTCACATTGTCTTGACTTTGCACAGCCTGGTTTTTGGTAGTGAGGGAGGCCCACAGAAGTGGCTTCTTTGAGAAGCTGCTAGAAGCTTCCACCATCTCCCACAGAACCAATCTCTGATGGCTCTGAAGATGGACACACTACTAATCCAGTTAGAGAGGTTGGTAATGCCTCTGTGATGACATATTTAAGAGGAAAATCAAAACAGCACAAGCAGGGGACTCCCCAGCACAGAGCGCACATGAGATGGACCTCTCAGCACTGTGGGATCCTACAGGAATCTTTGAATTGGTGAAACTTCTTGGCAGTGGTACCTACGAGCAACAGTTTTTTTTCTAGTCAGAGAAGAGGAGGAAGTTAGGACATGTGAGAGAAAACATGGCAACACCAAGGTCAGTGGAAAAAAAGGGGGAGAAGGTGCTCCAAGTGTTGGAGCCAAGATTCCTCTGCAAGCCGTAGTGATGACTATGGCACAATAATGTACACCTGCAATATGTGAAGTCCATGGAGGATGCAGAGATCCACTCACAGCCCATAGGAAAAAATGTTTACACTGAAGTGGGTAGGTGCCAGAGAAAGCCGTGATCCAGTGGGAGAACTAAATAGGGAGGGAGGGCCCCTGCTTCYAAACTAGAGCAGCCTGTCCTTAAAAGATTGCACCCTGTGGATGAGTGACCCATGGCACAACAGTTTTGGGAAGAGTGTTTGCCTGTGGGAGGGACCCCATGGCATAGCAGAGAAAAGAAAGTGAACAGAAGATCTCAAGTAATGAACTGACCAAAACCCCCATGACCCTGTCTCCCTGTGCTGTTGGTGGGAAGGAGGAAGGGGTTGGAGGGGAGGCAGGGAAAAGGTGTTTTAAAGGCCTCTTTTACTTCTCATTATTCTCCTCTGATTCTTTTAATAATACATTTACCTTATACCTTTAAATTTGAACCTGTTTTGCTCTTAGCATGTTTTTCTCCCAGTCCTTATCTCAACTCATGAGCCATTCATTAATTTTGTTCCCCTCTCCTCTGTACAACTGTAGCAGAAGAGGGTGAGCTAATCACCTTCATTGGTGCTTGGCATTTGGCCAATATCAAACCACAACACACACCTACAGGTATTTTTTCCTCTAAACCACCTCTTCCCCAGTAACCCATAGCATAGCCTAGGGCATGAGCCAGGAATTGAAGTGTATTGCTTTCCTTTTCTTGTTCTCCAGTACTGGACCTTCTTAACATTATCTTGGCAAAGAGAAAGGGCTAGAAGCCCTTCTGGGAGCTGTACATGCTAAAGGTGTGCAGCCTGTGCTGTGTTTTATTGTCTATTAAAAGTTCTACTGGTGTAATCTGACTTCTCCAGCTTGTAACTTACTTCTTTTTCCCAGCCAGTGTTTACAGGCTCTCTTGAGAGAAAGCTCTTCCTGAAGAAGTATTAGATTTTCTGTTCTGAAGAACAGCTGCTACAGTTTGCCTTCATCACAAGCTCATGCATGGGCTCATATTGCTTCTGCCTCTTTTTGTTTACTTTTCCCAACACCAGCTGTGTATCAGTGTGTGTCTCTTGAAGAACAGGTATAAGATGCATTTTAGTGAATGTGAATGGCATGGCTTTGAGGAGGGACACTGGACTTAGTGTTGACCTTCAAAAGCTGTGTGAATTTGATTAACAATTATGTTTAAGTTTAAAAAAAAAATTGTATCTGTTTTCCCATGGTTTTTTGTCTGAGGCTGAGTTCTCCAGCTGGAGGGTGGAGGCAAGCACCRCTTTCTGAACCAAAGGAGTAGTGATCAGCATAGAGTTTGGCTCAGACTTTTGAGCCAGTCCCTCCTGTGTTTCTGGTGCCAGTAATCTAAAAATATTATATCTTCCAAAGCCACAAGCAACCATGACATGAGCACAGCAGCTACAAAGAGCAAAAATGAGAGGCACTAATAGGCTGGAAATTTCCACTTTCCGAGCACTTGCCTATAAGCCAACCTGATGCATGCCTGGCTGCAAAAATGTTTTGTACACTTGCATTTTATTAGTGATTTCAACAGCATGATGATTGCAGAGAAAGCAAAGCTGATGATAGGAATTAAGTCTGGGATAAAGATGTGTATCTGTTTAAGAAGGAACACTTGGCAGAACATAAAGGTGTGCAGAGGGAGAGAATGAAAGATGAGAAGACTTCATCTGTAAGAAAACTGTTCCTCCTCTTCCAGACGCTCTTAGGTGCCCTACTGTGTGGCTGTTTCTTTTTTCTGACAGCTAACTGAAGACCCCACAGATGCACACTGAGCTTTTAGTAGCTCTGAAGTAGAGCCCAAGCCCCCTGAAGATCCTCACCCTGAGCTGTAAAACTGCAGCTGTGGAGCAGTTGTCCTGTGAGGAGCACAGCTAATAAAAGCCAGTTTTATGTGGTGCAATGTGCTACATCCCCTTTGCCCCTTCCCATCACATCACATCCTCTTCCAGGAGGGGGAAGCCCTAGCTCTGAGGGAAGCCCTGCTCTCAGCTCGGGCAGAGGACAGTGCTTGGCCAGGAGGTCACTTGAGCATTACATGCACAACTGCAAGTGGTGGCTGGTGCTCCTCTCCGCAGCCTCACTGCCAGYCTCCTTCCTCTGCCTGTGTGAAACACATCTCTGAACTTTGCTGCATTGACTCAGATTTTGCAACAGATTATTAAGGAATGGGAAAAGAGAGGAACTAGCACCATTGTTACAGTTGCAACAGCGTGGTTTCAGTTCAGTTTCCTGAGGGAAGCAAGGCTATGTATACAGAAGCAATGTCTGTGTAGCTAAAATTAGAGGCTAAAATGAATGGAAGGAGAGGTCAGAGAGCTGCAGTGTCCCTGTGAGGGTATCCACTGCTGTGCAGACATGGCCTCCTGTGACCAGGACACCATGTAATTCTACATCCCCACTACCATTTTGACCATGTCTTTTGTTAAGTGGTTTTGCTTCTAGTAACATTCCGGCTAATTTCCCCCTGGTTAAAATATCATGGAGCAGCTGACATTTGTCATCACTGGATTCTTGTATTGGGTTACTTCACACAATCTTCAAATGAGTAAAAATATTACTATGTCTGATTAGCTGATAGAAGGTCTATAAATTCAGTTGACCTGATACAGGTCTGTAAATTTTGGGGCTTTTAATGTTACATTCCTATTTGATTCCCAAAGTTACTAAAAGATAAATCATTTTTAGTACATTAGATAAATACACAAGAGAAACAAGGCAGCCACAGACTACTCTAGGCCCATTTTATTCTCAAAAATGAAGTCTTGTCCTGTCTCTCCCACATCCCTTCAGGAGGTTTTGAGCCATCCCTCTATTTTGGCAGACTTTCCCTACTTTGTTTTCTCTTTGCTTCCCTGCCTCACAGTCTCTCAATGTGTAATATTGAATTGATCGTTTCATTGTCTGTGTTTTCTTCCTCAGAGATGTGGCTATTCCAAACAGCACATTTGATTTCTTCAACTCTTAAAATCCCACACATTCATTACAACATTATTATCTGTGACTCTGGCAAGTAGGAGTTTAGATCAGCCATTTCCATCCCTGTTTTGCTGCTGCAAAATATTACTTTCTCATATTGCAGCTTAAATTACTTCAGTTTTTGTAACGCCACACCGCTTCTGTCTTTCCCTGTTTGTCTTTCCCAGAATAGGTGAATTCTTGTTACTGTCAAGGTTCCTCACATACCAGTCTCTACTCCTGTTATTGATAAAGTGATTGATACTGCAGAGTAATTCACAGTGCCAGAATTTCCTCCACCTAATTTTCAGGTGAACATCTTCAGACTTTCTCTCTGACTGCTCCTTGCACTCAGAGGAGAACAACAAATCCCATTAGTGAGATTTACTATCAGCTGGCTCACGTAAGTATCATGACAGATGCATCTGTGTCACTGCCTTATTGTGCTCTAAAAAGCTGTTATTTCACTCCATGTTTGCACAGACTACAGTGCAACTAAGCACTCTTAGACTTGCCAACAAAACAAATGTAGCTTAAAACAGAATGAAATTACACGTCCTGAAACCACTGGGGCCCACAAACACTGGTGGCCTCATCTTTACTATGGGACTGAGCAATTTTACTTTTGGGTATGAATTATTATCTTATGAATTCAGGTCTGCACTGAGACAACACATTACTCAAATAATAAACCTTCAAGTCCTAAGGCACTTTACAYAGGCTTAAAGCTGAGTGTCTTTTTAAAAGGTTTCAGGAATGTGATCTTTAAAACTATCATTTTACTTCAGTCTTCATGAAACCTGTGCAGATAGAAAAAACCCTCTTATTTCCTAGATTTAATTCCAACACTAGATGAGGTATTTTCAATTATTACTGCAAAGGTTAAAGTGCAATCAGTGCAAGTTGAACCAATAGAATATGTGAAAAGGATGCAAGTTACTTTTGTCAGCAAGGGAAAAGCTTTTCTTTTTCATCTGGCTGAGTTTTTACATAGATTTGTTTTTTAAAAAAGCCTTTATATGGATCTTGTCYCTTCACTGGGGAACAAAAAAGCGTGAGGACTCCTTGTGATGTAAGTTAGGAGGGGGCTATGAATAAAAAGACTGAATCTGCCCTACATAAGTCATTTTACTTCTCCAGGTGCCAGCCTCTGCCATCAGGCAGAGTAACTATGGCCAAGAGAGAATGAGCTGCTGCAGGAGCACCAGGTACTATTACTGTTAAGAAATTTCTGATAAATCAGAACCTTTAAGAGGGCAGAAAAAAAATTGTGAATGTACCACCATTACATTCATAACAAAGTTATCATTTCCTGGACAGCCCAATGGAAGGAAAGACAGACTACCGACAACTGGCAAAGGGGGTAAAGAATATAAGGAAAAACAAAGCATGTGTACTTTTTGCATGTGCTGCCACTGAAACACTCAGCAACAAACTCCCAACAGTCTTTTAGACTTTTCAAAAACATTTTGTCAACTTTTCCATCTCCCACCACACGGTGCCTCTCACTCCTATGTGGGGTCTGTTCACCTCCATAATACATCAGAAATACATAATAACCATTGTTATAATCTTCTGTCAACTATGGTATTAGATCAGTTCAATCAGATGTAGAGAATGAGGTCAGCATAAAGCATTCAAATGATGACAGAAGCATTTTGCTATGTGTAAAGGGGTTGGTTATTATATCACTTCTAAATTTATAGGTTCAGTTCATTTTAAGCTAAATATCTAGTTATTTAACAGCTGTTATGAGTCAGCCAGAGAGAGGATTACTTAAAAAAATGTTGCAACAAATGCTTTAATCTTGAGCTACAATAGAAGAACAAGTCTGGTCAGGTCACATCTAATAAAGGTTGTGCACCAGTAGTACTTAGGAGTTTATCACTGTTCATACAAAACAGGAGATGGTTTGATATCGTTCATCTTACCACCTTCATATTAACCCCAGAAATTTCAGAGATAATTGTGATAGATTTTTTTCAGGGTATAAGACTATGCCTAAACACTTTCAGATAAGAAACTTATACAGATATTTCAGTGGTTTATCCTATGCAGAGGCCATATATATTTATCATTCTGTCATGACTCAAAGTTCTTGGGATTTTCCATGATTGTAATATGTTTTTGTGTCRTCATGTCAACTCTCTTGTAAAAGTAATGGAGAAATTGAGATGTGAAGTCAGCTAGTTATTGTCTGTGTCCTTTACATCTAGCTAAGAAGCATAAAGAGAAGGCAAAGCTGTAAAACAGTCAGAATGTCTAGTGGAAGATATCACTGTTCCATGGGTTTCTAGTCTAATACGTTGTCCTTAATTCAGCTTGGCAACCACATGTGACAACTGCCAGGAGAACAGGCACAGAGGAGAGGCATATCCAGGCATTGTTATCTCATTACTTCCAACTTTCAGGGAATCACTCATGCAACCAAGACATGTTAGAGCAGTCAGAGAAGAGCCGCCCCAATACAGAAAAACATAGGTATGAAAATGGTGATTTTAACTACTCTCAAGAATTAATAACACTGGGTGAGCAAAGTTGTGATGGGAATGTCTTAAATGTCACTGAGTTATAGGGCAGCATGAGAGAATCAGCGTGGTACCCAAACTGTTGAAGATCTGTCCGCCTTAAATATCTGCAGCCCATGGCAGTATTGTATCCAGAAAACTTTTCTGAAAGCTGGAAAATCCACAGAACCCTCCTCACACAGAGTTGAAGTACCACTGCTAGGAAATGGTTAACTCATTGCTACCCTCTGGAAGCTAAATAACTACAACTGAATTGCTAGTCATATCTCTAAGGATGTGCTAATCTCAAACTGTGGCTATCTAAGTGATCTCTGAAAATAATAGAGTGTACAAGTAGTCGATCACAAATCAGAAAAAGTAAGTATTGATACAAGGCACTAAAACAGAGAGAAAGTTTCTGGGAAAGTACAGAAACTGCAGTCTCTGTATCACATGTTCTTAGCTTTTCCATTTGCCAAACTGGGAGACAGGATGGTAGGAACCAGCAGCCAGAAAAATGGTTTGCATTTGGGCATTTTGTAAAAAATTCCTGTAATAAAGATTCTATTTTTGTTAAATGTGAGTCCAATTGATTTTTCATCCTCTTCTTATTAATATCCCAATGGGATCATTAAAATATGTCACATTAGACCTGTCAGATTTCTGTAATGACAATAATGCCAAGAATATGAAAAAAAAAATCCAAAGCAAAACAGGCAAACAGAAAAGCAGTGAATTGACCACAGGAATTTTATACTCTCTAAGCAAGAAATTGAGGTCTGCTCCTAAGTAAAATAAAAACTCTTCTTGAATAAATCAGAAATTGTAAGTATATACCTTAAAATCTGTTATAAAAATAGGGTGATAGGATTTTTTTATTGGAATGGATGATTTCTAGTTTGTAATTTCCCTTATCAATAAGATTTATGCACTGCACTCAGCCTTATTTTCAGTTTTGAAGGATAAATTCTACCCATCTATGAAAAGATGTTAAATACATTCTGTACTTTTTAACAAATCAAGTTATCAACAAAACTTCTTATGGTGGAGCTTCTCAAAGATGTACAGTAGCCACCTCCATTCACAGCAGTATCTAATACGAAATAATATTTCATCCTTGAATGGTTGCAGAAATTATCTGCATCAGAAAGAAACAGCGAAAAATCTAAACTGAGTCTTCGTGAATTTTTAAGACATTATTTTGCACATAAAAACAAGGAGGTACACAACTTTGAGCACACCCAGTGTCGATATACTCCAAATTCCAAGTCTTTTCTGCTTTTAGTCCGTTCCTTTTAAGACAGTACAGAAAAAGGTGTTATCAACATCTTTAATGAGGAGATAGTTTAAAAAAGTAATAAAAGGGAGGTACATCCTCAATTCTCATGGAAATTTCCATGATTTCTTCAAGAAGAGCAAAATACCAAGCAATTACGTGCCTGAAACATTGATTTGGATCACATGATTTAATTAGCAAATTACACCTTTGGAGAACTTTTCACAGAATGATAGAGGAAAAGAAAGTAGGTCTTCAATTCGTCATTCTTAATTATCTCTCTATCAGAATTGTTATTTAATGAATGCCTCTGATTAAGTTTGTTTCATTTAATTATGAGAACTGAATCATGCTATAAGACCTGTATAGACTTATGAATTTTAAGAGGTAAGGAAGCTAGTCCAGTATGTGTCAGCTTGACATCTGAATTATTCATCGKTTTTCTAATGTGCTTATGAGTTGCTGGTTTGCTACTTTAGTAAGAACTGTACAATTGTATGGCTGCTCTCTTGCCTTTGTCTTTAGCCTGGCATTATGAAATAACAGTTATTCATAGGACCCTAATTTTTAATCACTTAGGTTTACTAACAACCCTTAAGACCAAGTGATTTTCACAAAGAAGGGTTTGAAATATTTACATTGCTTTGATTCACGTAGTGTTTGGAGGGTGTTTGGGTTTTTTTTTGTTGGTTTTTTTTTGGTTTTTGGGTTTTCTTGTGGGTTTTTTTTGTTT
>CADDXX010000212.1:1135657-1197747 GCA_902810485.1 Alauda arvensis
CTCGGTTTAGTTTGGTTTTCATTGCATCTGTTTTGAATGAAGTTGCAAATTATAGAAAAACAGAAGAAGAGATTAAAATAGTTACATGGTATGAACTTTTACTGTTRTAAAACAATCATAATGAGATAAGGATGGTGGTTTTGCCTTTCATTAGTAGAGTCGTTTTGGCAATCTAATTTTTATCTCGGTGGAATTCTAGTCACAGTCATATTTCTTTATCTTCCCCATTAAGCATTTGGACACTTTCAAAGTTCTTTAAAGACAAACCTTAGGCAATTTATGTCCAAGAAATGAAATGAGCAACATTGCTGCACAGAAAATTAAGGATTTATTACATCTCACTCTAAGGCTAAGGATAAAAGTCACAAAACCAAGGCATTCACAATGTACAAATGTGCATCTTGAAGAGCAATTTCTAACAATGCTCTTGATTCRTTATCATCCTGATAGTTGTTCCTCTGTTGGTGCTGTTCATGTTCCTTTCTTTCATCAATTTAGGTACTTCTGCTGTAATCCAATGTACCAATAAGAAGGGGTAGAGGAAGGAGTTCTTACTAATGAATCATTAAGAGAATTTTGCTTTTTCTTTCTTGAAAATAGTTAAAATTTAGCTTCCATATTTTGCTGCAATAGGTATTTCTTAGAATCATATTATTTGAGTTACTAGAATAACTAGGATTTACTAGAATTCCTAGAATTTACAGCATTGTGTCTAGAATATGTCCCAATGAGAGGACAATGAATCTCTTAATTACAAAACAAAATGTCTAAAATWTTCCGAGTTCATTTCAATAAGTGCAAGCTTGAAAAAAAAACCCTACGAAGATAAGAAATAACTTTATGAATACCTCTTTTTCAACTTAACAATAATTTCCTTTCCCAAGCAAAAAAAAAATCCCTAAATACAAGCAAAGCAGATGATTCTCCATTCATAACAAGACGTGAATCAAGTTTGTTCATAAGGTGAATTAATTTCCAGTGTTGTCACTGTCAGCTACTAACATTACATATCCCAGATTTCCTGTACGGGCAAATAGATTTTTGTTGTTCTTCTAAATGCCTTTAAATCATTCATGCAGCATTCAATAGGACAAGTTTAAGGGCAGACAAAGAAGTTACAGGGACAAGGAAATGTCTTCATTGCAAGTTACCGGAGAAAACTCTTTTCCAGTTGAAATTATTAGCCAACATTTATAGATGCATTTTAGTGGCTGGTTAAGTGTTTTCTATTCCACCTTGAAAATAGGCTGGTTCTGGCCTAAATTATATTCACAAAAGGTTTTGTGACATATTTTTTGTTATATAAGCTGTTTGGATTTCCTATTTATGATGTATAGTGGTTGCGTGTTTTCCCTCCAAAGTTTAAAAGAAAAAAACATAGAAACTCATATCTAGTTCTACACAGACTCAATAATAAAATCAATAAGAAACAATTCAAGTTTAATGTCTATTCTGCTAAAGATTAATCCACAAGAAGATTGCGGTTTTAAACAAACCCATTTCACAAAGCAGGTGAAACTAAAAATTTCTTCAGAATTATATTGCCCCACACAAATGGTTTCCTAGAGTTTGCCATATCCCCAGATACATAAACTCCATAGTTTGCAGCAGTGACCCGCTACATTAAAAACTCATCACGGGTTTTATCCCTCCCTTACCTCTCAACATAAGGCAAATTAGCTGCAGTGCTGCAGCACCTCGACACCTCAGTATCAATCAAACTCCCAGGCACAAAATCCCTCCAGGCACAGCCCCAGTGTGCTGGAGAGTGGCCATRCCAGCCTTTGCAGACCAGGCTCACAACAATGCACTGCAAGGGGGAGCAGCAAAATCAATTAGATTACCCTGGTTTCCCTATAAGAAATCAACAATCCAGGAAAATAAAGAGAATTATATGAGGGGTCCTTGGTAGAGAGGGCATCTGAATTGGGATTGTGGAAATTTGGCTAGTGTTGGGGCATAACTGTGGAGACCTCTTTTTTATTCCTAAATAAAAGCAACTGCCTTGTTATGACAGTGAACAACTCTCATCTGTACTGGACTGWAGGATTCACAATACAACATGAGGCAAAGCTTTCCTTCTGCTAAGCAGGAATTTAAACCTTCTGGGTAATGCCTACTCAGAACAGGCAGGGAATTTCCCCCAGTTTTCACCATGGATTTATTATTGTAGCTCCACAACACGGAGCTGAATGACCTAAAAGCATGTTAATGCTGCTGCAGGACACATTAAAGTCATACAACAGCATTTTCCCTGAGTGGGTGTATTCAGCTCAGTTAATAAAGATTATGAGTGACTGCACCCCTTTTTTGGCTATGACACATCTCAAGGATAGAGAAATTTAATAGCATATTAGTCATCTGCCCAGAGGTAAAGTATTTCATAATGAACTGAAAAGCCAGAAAATTGTGTCTATGTGTGTGTTTTAATATTGCTCTGTTCATACTAATGAAATTTATGCAAAGCACCACAAAAACTGATGAGTGTACATCCATAACGTGACTGAAAGACACTGCAGGTTGTGTTAGGGTGAGGTGTTAAATTATTTATTACATGTCAAGTTCGTTTTTTTCTTTTAATTGCTTTCCTCATATTCTGAAATTATTTCTGCTGTTTAGTATGAAATTATTAGCACAAAGATCAAGGAAAAATTCCCATTTTTGTTCCTGCTACACCGTGTGCCTTGCCCAATGAAGATGGCAAAGGCAGGAATGTAGGCAGAAAACTTTGCACTTTTTTCATGTTTTAAAAAACATAAGCAAGCTAGATGTGGGTACAAGTGAGGGGGAAGCAGGGAAGGACACGGTGATTCAGAGGACTGGCAGTRGAATAAAGAATATGTGGAAAAAGAGTTTTGCTTGCAGGCGTAAGGATGAGTGCTGGCACAGCCAAACTGCTTGCTCACCTTTGGAGCCCAGAGCCTTGAGGTTTGCCTCATGTGCTTTATGAGTTTTGGGCTTTGCTATGTGTGATGTGGAGGCACCATGGCCACTGCTGAGCCTGCTCTAATCCTAGCCCACAGACCACCAAGGTGATATTGCTGATGAGCACCAGAAACCTGGGTTTCCCAGCTTCTTGGACTTAGCATAGCTGTCCACACTTCTGTGTTGTCAGCCTGGTGCCAAGGAGGAATGGGCACATATCTCTTACATCCAGCTGGGACTGGAAGTCAGCTGAAGGTCCAAAAACCTGAGAGTGGCCAGGAGATCTGCAATCCTGGCTCCTTCACATGAGAGAAAGTTATCCCATTCTATCTAAGCATATGTGATACCAGTGCTCCTCAAAATCCTCTGAAGAACAGGTCTTGGGAGCCCCGTATGCCTGGTGAGCCCCTAATTCTTCCYATGGAAACAGCTGCTCATTTCGAGTTTTTGCTGGGGGCTTGAGGAATGAGAGATAGCTCCCTTCAGCTGGAATGCCTCCCCCACTGGAGGATTACTCATGGTGTCTGGGTGCCAGCCAGGAGCCGGATGGCAGGGTGCTGCCTCACAGGTCTAGGTCTCCTTGCAAGTACAGATCTGTGAAAGCTGGCAGGTTCCCTTCTCTTGAGAACAGCAGYCTCCAAGCTGGGCTGCCAAGCATGCTGGAGAATGTCCACCACTTCACCTGGCCTTCAGTTGAGGCCATCTGATACAAGCTCACAGGATGTCTCATGTGGCCATCAGTTGCCTGGGACCAGGGAGAGAGAAAAATGGAGAAAAGACAAAAATCCATCATTTTGTGTTCYTAACTAGCAGTTTTTAAAAACTTGCTGTGAGTGCTTTGGGAACTACATAATAAATYGATATCTTTAGATAATTAATTTTCTGGATTTCTATTGAATAGCTTTTAACAGGATTTTTACCAATAGGTGTGTTGTTACATGAGAACCTAGTGGCTATTGAGTATTTTAAAACCTACAGTGATTATTAGGTTTTCTCCAATCATCTTCAGTGAAAACTGTATTCTTTTTGGCAATGTGCACCCAAGAAGAGGTTAAGAAGGCCTGGAAGAGCCTCTTGTTCATATTAGAGAAGAATGCTTTGTGATGAGCAGCTGCAAATGGTTTTAAGGAAAGAGCAGTAAAAGCTACAGACCCAAACAAATGAACAAGTGCTGCAGGCAGCTTGGCTTAGAGGAAAAGTGTGCTTAAATGYATTACTGGACTGAGGCATGACAGTACTCACCCTACTACCAAAATCAAGATTCCTAAATCAGCTGACATGTGTTAAATGCTTTAACCCCAACACTATTGTGATTTATCAAAATTCATGTATAAAATATGGATAATATAAATATATTTACATCTTTGATCAGTTTAATAAAATGGGTAATGTACAAATAAAAATACCCTTGCTCTCAGTCACCACCACTGTGATAGCAGAGCTATCTATTTTTTAATTTTCCAGATTGCACAATTTGGTAGAACTATACTTGATAAACACACAAAACTCTTTTTAGCTGATTCTGAATATTTTTTAAAGTAAGTTCTCCACATCTTCATTTTCTTTTGAGTCATGCTTAACATTAATGACCCTAAGTCTAAATGCAAAGGTTTTGTTTTCTTTGGGTTTTGAGGTTTGCAGAAAATCTGCTGAGACGGTCGTTTTAGTCCTGAAAAAGTCTTATGCATGAAATTTCTGAGGACATGAAATTTTTTCTTTTCCTCGTGAGGGCAAAGCATATTCATTTAGAAGGGAGAAGACAGAATTTTCTGGCTTGTTGAAAATCACCTTTCCGGATGCATGCCTGGGTAAATGAATACAATAAAGTGTTCCGTCCAGAAACCAGTGCAAAAATCTGTAACAATTTAAGAAATTTATTTATTTTTATAATAGCATGATAGGTATGGAATTCTAATGCACTTGTTGCTGTTTTATAAGAAGTACATACAGTACATTTTACCTAACTGTGAGAAAGTTTCCTTGTCTGATTTTTAATTAGTTTGTAAAATCAGCATCAAAACCAGATCTGTACAGCATCAAAACATTGCGCTACAAAGGGCCTGAGCTTATTGTGTATTGACTAACATCAGAAATAAACCATTCTGAATTCAAACAGAATTGATATTTGCCTATGTTTTTCTCTTATTGCATACTAATAAACATCGCTTAGAAGTTATGCACTCCTACTTACATAATCTGCTTTCATGTCATGTTATTGATTGTTTTGCAAAATCTCTTTGTTGATTTGGCTGGTAGAATGTTAATTGGAAACTCAAAGTRCAATCCTCTAAGTGTTTTTCTTCAGAAATTAAAGAGTTATTTTCTTTACATTGCCTCAAACAAAAATGTGATTTCTGGGGCTTACACTTTGCATGTCAAAACTCAGCTTTTCTGTAAGGTTTCTCCTGATTTATGGTTTTAAGAATGACTAAAAAAACCCACTTTTTTTTCCCCAAACAGACATACAAATATGTAGTTCACAAATATGTAGTAATTTTTTCTATCTCACTTTTTAAAATTTGCCTCATGTTGGTTTTGTTCTKTCCCAAAATAGATCATAATAACAATACAGTCAATATACCCACCCCCTCATATAAAAATTATTTCAAAGCCTAATAAAAAATGTAATAATTGGGAAAGAGAAACGTATCTGTTTGTAAAAAACTTCTCAAAAGCYGTGTGTGATTATGAAAGTTATTAATTAAAGAAAGCATATTTCAAGCTTCCACAGAATTTCACTGAAAAAAATGAAAGCAGCTGGGGATGCCAGAATGGGCAATGTAAGCACGATTATGTGGAGTGGCCACAGTATACTCACACACTTAGAGTACTGAGAAAGTATGAACAAGCTCCTCTAGAAAGGCCAGAGATTTTGTGAAGACTTTCGTATCTCATCCCACCAATAATTTATAAACAGGAGAGAAGGAAGAGCCTTAAGCAAGTTATGTAACCCAGCCTAACAGAGTCCCAGACATTACATACCATGACTGCTTTTATAAAGGATCCCATAGCAACCTGAATTATTTCTGAAATATCTGTTAATAATGCCTGTTATAAATAAGGTTAAATGTATTGTCAGGTTTTTTAAGCATCAGTATACTCTCATGAGTCAYTCTTACTCATCCAAGCAACCTGCTTTTAGTGTAAAGGGCTGGTACMTGCACTGCAATTATACCTCTTTTGATTTTTTTTTAAATAAAATTACTACCTTGTTTACCGTGTGCCTACTTGTTAGGTGAAAAGGAATATGTCCTAAAATGTTATAAATTAAAGCAGGAATATGAGGTTCAATTGCAGTATTACATAGCCTTACAGACAATTATGGAGATCTGTCAAACTGAAAAATACCCAGGGATTTTTCGTCAGACCTACAGAGAAACACTCTCTTTCACTGCAACAGGGCATGTAAAATAATAAATGTGGTACTTGTGATGTTGGAAAAAGGAGAAATAAGGAAGACCTGAAGTGCAAATGGAAAAATATGCCAAGTATGTCAGGAAAGAAGAAGATACATTTATTTTTTGTCAAGCCTTTGGCCTCCTCTGTAAGAGCTTTCACAGGTCTGCATTGCTGTGTACAGAAAAAGGAATTAAACAATAACTAACTAACTAGAAACCCAACAAAAATACTATCTAACCTCCCAGTGTCCTAAATTTGGGACAAGAAAAATAATCTGTTTGAAATACATTGAGTTTGTAAGAGCATTAGCATAAATGGAAGAAACTGAAAAGGAACAGCTGTGWCACTTCAGAGAAAACACCACAACGTATTATTGGGTCAAAAACACAGGCTACATCCTACAGCTCTTTGGGACACAAAATATGGACCAGAATCAGGAAAGTGTCTGGGAACAGAACTAGACTTCYAAAGAGCAATTTAAAAAAAATTGCAAGAGCAATTTAATCTTGGACARCACTTGTCCAAATCCAACAGCTCATGGTGGCTCTGAGACATGCAGCCACAGTCAGACCCTGAAGATCTCTGTGCAAGCTACGGTTCCTCCTGCCACTCCAGAGTCTGTCCATCTCTTTGAAGTTTTTTATACTGTCTTTTTCCTTTGCAAAGTGCCTCTCAGCACTGTGTAAGACCCAAGAACCAAGGGGAAGGACAAGTGAATCCAGTCTTTCCAACATTAGGACATGAGACGACTCGGAAAATGACAAAAAGTGGTTTTGCAGCCCACAAAGTCTCGTTTCAAAGAAAAGACACATCTGCTTTCAGACCTTTAGCTTTACAGTCAAGACTTTACTTTTTCTATTTTATGTATGCTTACATATGCTTTCCTGTGCATATTTCTGTATTTGGTACGTACASAGAAGCACAGAAACATACTGGCTTCCTCTTCTTTCCTCATTCACAAAAATGGTGAAACAATAACTTATAAAGAAGCCTCTTACCAGAAATCTGGTTTTAGTGCTTTCATTTAAATTGGTATCCAGAAAGAAATACCTATACACACACATATATATATACATGTGCATGCATGTGTGCATGTGCTTACATAAAGGAGAAGGTAGCATTCTCRTCCTTGTGACTCCCTGTTTAAGGGGAAATTCGACCTGGGAGCAAGGSTCAGCATACCCTTTCTGCTTACAAAATATTAATATCTGTTTTGATTTTTGATTACTTACATGACTATTAGATGATCACATATTTTTGCTGTTCTTCTCTCCGTCATAATTAACAAGTAAAGTGAAAATCCTGTAAATTATTGATGACACTACACATGTAGAAGACCTAGTTTTCAGTGATGGATGTCTTTGACCATTCACATCCTCCCAATGCTGTTCCCAAGGTAGACAGGATGTGCAATGATGCCTGGTTTCAAAGTTATTTTTTTAGACTAATGCTTGCTCTTTTAAAAACAGCAGGACCTTCTACCTTACCTACTTTTAACAATGTAACAGGCTTTGAATTTATCTTTGACATTAAAAAGAAAATGAAAAGTGCAACTATTTTCACACCACACTGAGCACATAATATAATCAAGTAGACTTTTTCAAGTCATACAAATAAAAAATTATTGTTTTGCTCTTCAACTGATGTCTTGCCTGCCAATATTTAGGGAAATACTTTAATTTTAATAAAAATCACCAAAACTCAAATAAATGTTCTGTTATCATTCCAAAATTAAGCCATGAATAGAACACCCGTGCACCTTTTGTCTACTCTGGCATATTGYGCAAYCACTGTAAATGCAAATATTGCAGCTGTATACAGCATTCACACAAGTTAATATTTACAGTTGGGATTAGTCAATTTTTGTAATTTATTGTATTCTAGTTTGTCTGAATTATGAGCACAGCATCAGATTGGTAAGAGTGAAAAATGAAGARGAATATAAGTAACATGAACCAGCGGTTAATTTATGTCGAGACTAATTGACTAAACTGTGATATTATTGCAACTGTTGACTTCATAGTCTMCTTTGCTGTTAACACTTGAATTATCTCATCCCCTTTGGAAATATTGAGGCTTGCAGGCTGGAATTCTCTATCCAAACAACCTGTCCTTCGCAGACAGCAAAATGAAACTCTTCATCAGCACTTCCAAGTGCACAGGTACCCTCGGAGTTAAAGAGGATCATTGTGAAGCAGTGACAATATTGTCAGTCTCTCTCTCTCTGCTCAGTTGGTTCCACTCTTCAGGGCAACAGAAGTCTCAGCAGACCGATCTAACATATTTCAGAAGGGTTTTCATGCTTACTTTTGGGGTAAGTAAGAAATGCTGTGCATTAAATATTTCAGTACAAACTTCATAATAGCATGGGCAAAGTAAACTCTGGTTGCTGAAAAGATGTCCAGATTTCCTCCTGGAAAAAGTGAGGGTATAGGAAGATAATTTTTTGCAACATTTTTCTTTTCTGCCCTATAATATACAGCAAATGAAACTTCCCATCAAGTGCATCTGAATGCTGCATTTCAGATTTCAGTGACCCATGTAATCTCCCCTCCACCCCCCCCCTTTTTTTTTTTTTTTTAGTATATACTTCAAAGTGAAAACTGCATCTGGGAAGAAGGCATAAAACACCAGGAATCCAGGAGCATAACTGAAGGAAATCATATAAGGATTACAGTATATGGCAATCTGAAAATTAGCCAGAAGGTCAAAGCTTTGGACAACAAGCAAACAAATGACCAAACTCAAATGCAAAATAAAACTAACAAAAAAATTCCCTCTAAATTGMTGTCAGTGGTGGAACTAATGAACTATTAACTTGTATTTAGTCTCTTCYAAATAAACACCTGCAGCTATTTCTTCCTAAATGGCAGCTTCCCCCAAAAATATTTGCAATATACTCTCATGCTTGTTACATCCCTCTTTTTCTGCTCCTTTTTTTGCCTCACATGCCAGAGGAAGCTGGTTGTGGATTGCAATGACAGAGTGGACAGGGCATGCATGCCAACCACCTAGCCTGTCAGGTGCCTGTATCTAGGAGGGTGGCTGAGCTCTCTGTTACCTGTCCAGACACAGATTTTCACAAAAATCATAACTATGGATCCTCATGCATTTTTCAGTTGAATTTAATTGAAACTGATGAATTAATATGATAAGCATTTGCTCAKGAAAAACTGGCAAATACAAAGTGAGATGAAGCGCAGCATAGAATCCTTCGAAAGAATAAGAAAAAGGAACCTATCCTGGGATATTATTCAGTGGGGTGGTATATAGCAGACCTGAAAGTTAATGATTCTAATATTCGTTACAGATTTAGTGCTGTATCCTTTCTTGCATCTGACTTTGAAAGAGAGATTAATTGCCCAGCACCTCAAAAAATGCGAATGGTAACAGACTGGAAAAACAAGCCTTGTAGGACAAAAYCTGAGATGAGTGGATATGTTTAACTTGGATATAAAAGTACAGAGATGGGAGATTATGTAAAGAAGTGTTTAATGAAGTGATCAATTGCTCTCCATGACAGGAAAGAGGTGGTTGACTTCAGTAGCAGCAAAAAAATCTGGATGAAATCAGTCAAGTAAGTTTTCCAAGGCAGYGTGTGATCAGCTGCCATGGAGGCTTTTAACAGAAATTTACTGAAGCATAGTCTCTTGTAAGACTTTCAGCTTAATGTTTTTGTCACTGCATCTTAAACCTTTTCTGGGGAGRTTCTGGGGACACAGTAAGGACCACTACAGTTACAGCAGCACAGCTTGGGCTCCATTTGCATAATTTGCTAGACTTCTAAAAATGTTCACTGATAAATCTGTGAAAAATCCAGTCAAGAAGATGTGAATCTTGACACAGGCTTCAGTTAATTTTGGCTCAAGATCTGAATGCATGGAAAGAGTGTGTTTAGTGTATTTTAACGTGTAACACGGAGAAATGCTTCATGTTCTTGGTCTCAGTTTTATCAAACCAGTGATAAAACTGGTAAATAAAGTAAAAAAGAATTATTTCTAAATTTTTCTGTTCTGAGTATTCCAGTCCAAAGATTAAAACAACAAAAAATAAACTGTAKGTATGTAATAATTTCCCAATAAATATTAATAGTGAATTTTGCTTAGTGGTTATTCCCCTCTTCAGCCTCTCCCCAAACTCTTTTTCAAAAAAAAAACTGGTTGATGACTATGAAGGCATTTCTTCATTTATGGAGAAGTGATTTTAACCAGTCATTCTCTATAGGGCAAATTGGTCTCAAAGAGTTTWTTGGTTTTTGTTTTGTTTTGTTTAGTCTTTTACCTGGGACACAGTAAAATTTCAGTCCTGCAATTCTGATTCTATGTGAAGGATCCTCAGTTACCTAAACATTTACTAGTTTTCAAGTGAGACTTTTGCATGAGTAAAATCTCATGAGCAATAAATTCAAAGTTCAGAACCTAAAATCACATTCTGAATATGAGTTGAAAGGTAGATTCTTTGTTGCTTGTTACACTGCAAAGGGGATTGTACTACAAGATACTATATAAAWTTTTTTTAAATRGAGAMACTGGGAWGCAGCTGACATTTWAAAAAAATTGGATGACAATTAAAKCATGTTAGATTAGCTTATRAATATGTATTTCATTCRTATCAATTCATCTATTCRTTGTTATACATAAATGTGTATGAAATTTGGGGTTGGGTTTTGGAAAAAATACCAGAATTGTGCCCTCTTTTACATATATACTTCATATTTAATTAATACATCCATTTCTTGTCCTTAATATGTTAAGTCTGACAACAGCTATTATATGACTACAGTCCTGCAAACCAAGGTACTAATTGAACAATCATTCCAAACTTCAAAACAACAAAGGAATAAATGGAGATCTCTCATATTAGTGCTYGGCATAAATTGTATTTAACATGGGAATTGGAAGGTAGATCAAAGAATCAACCAAGATGTGTAATACCCCAGTTGTGTAGCAAAGCCTGACCACATTATTCTCTTTAATCTTTTTATTCTCTTTTATCAGTTTAATTTTCCAGGAAGAAACCTCTTTAAATCCAGTGCTTTGAAAAATCTAAATAGTGGTACATCAGCTATACAAGGTCTGGCAGCTCTCACATTGTTCTGATTGGTAAGGTAATGTAGCCATCCTTATAAGAGGATTTTGGGGACCCAGAGCTCTTACCACATGCATTTCTCTAAGTATACATGAGTAGTCCAGTGGGAGCAAACACAATAACTCCAATGCAAAATGTGTGGATAGATCTGAGGCCAAGAATTACATCTATAAGAGAGGAAATCGGAAAAATTCCACAATAATGACTGGAGCACTGTCAGAGGAAGGGTAGAGGTGCCAAGGCAGCAGCAGCTTCCTGAACCTCAGCCCTGAGCTGCACCGTTTTAAGTTATCATGTTTGGTTTCAAGTTCAATACACACAGGGTTAAAGGATGAAGAAGAAGAAGACCTCTAATATGACAGTGCAAAATTGCCAAGATTATGTTTGTGACCCCAAAACCTGATGCATTACTTGCATGTTCMAAAGATCTCAAATCAGCAAATGCATCTCTCTGCTAAAAATCTCAGCGCCARAAGCCACACAATTGACTCAAAGTAAAAAGCATTTCAAGTGAATCACTCATCGGAGCAAGTCCAGACAGGACACTGTTAAGTGTCAGTTTGCCATCATAATGGTTMTCTCTCTTTAGGAACTTCAGTGTCACCAGAACCAACWCAGACCAATCTCACGTGCTGGGCCGAGACCCTTTCTCTTTTCTGGTAAATGAATGCTAAAATTCCCACAGGTAGCAATGGAAATTCCGCCTTTAAGATCTCTGAAGCTCTGCCATTTGTGTGAAGGTCAGAGCTGCATCCTCTGTAGACAACAAATAGCTACACACATCTGATATTTCTCTGCATTTTGTCCTAGCTAGACAGACTCTAATGCACTGTCTGGGGAACATGGGGTAAAAGAAAAGGAAAAAATGTGGCCTCCCTCCCCTGATGTAGTTTATGCACTAGCTTACCAATTGTTCCTAGCCACCCCTCTAAACCCATGGTCAAGTTACTCAACAGAATTTTGCCCAGTGCTCAATACTTGATTTCCRCCATTCCTAAATTTCAAGCAGGCAAATCCTGAAAGGCATCAGGTAAAAAGCACRGATCACTGTAAGAATTGGAGATGACAGTTCCGTCATCAGCAGAGTGCAGATGAACTCTCTCATCTACAGTGAACCAAAACTGACAGACAGCTTGAGCTGGAGCTCCTTCAGTTAAGTAACCCCAATTCCAGCTTATGGAAATATATCAGATGATGAGTTATTAGCTAAAACTCCAATAAGTCAAAATCTTCCACTTAATTCAGCCACAGGCTCCCCTAAAATGGAAATCAGCTGATAATAAGGTTTCAGGAGTACTAGTAGAAAAACTTATCAAATAACTAAGGTGTTGAAAACAGCCTTAAGTAAACTGAAGCTGAAGAGAAGGAATTTTATCTGTTCACACATTTTTCTGTAGTTCCCACTACTGAAATTCTAATATCATATTCAATCTAGAAAGCCAAGTATCCTTCAGGATTGTCAGACTACTTTAACCAGAMCTCAGAGATTTACCTTATAGCTCTGTTAAACGACCCACTTGGAGGCAGTCGTCCTCACTCAAGGCAAGTGTATCTGGTGGGACAATGCTTTGCAAATCTTCTACAAACTATATAGCATGAGTTATAAAACTTACACACAAACATTTCAGAGACCATCAGGTGGAATAAAAAAGCCAAGTGTTGCTTAAAAGTCTTGCAGCTTGGAACATCTCTGTTATTTCATTGGCCCAACTACTCTGCCTCTATTTTCAGCAGAAAACACAGCTTTGTACTACTAAAAGTTACCAGATTTGTTTGGGTGCCAAAACTCTCCCATTTTCCATCCCACAGACAGTTACAGCAGATAGATGTAGCAATGGCAAAGTGCTTCCTTGCCTCTGTGAAATTATGTGGATAATGGGATTGTTTTCCCAATGAAGCTCTTTGCAACATTCATTGCAGAAACTGCAGTGCAAAATCAATAGAAACAACTCAGACTCTCATCCAATGTAATCAGTGAATAACCTATATTTTAATATTTATCAATCTTTAATTTCAGTCAGAAAATAAAAGTAAAATGCCTGTTGGCATTTTAAATTAAGAAATTAGGAGTATTTAGTACAAAATATCCTCCATGTCATGTAGAGTTTTATAATGAAATAGCAATAGGTGTGAACAAAGCCAAGCCCAGTCTCGGTTGTCACCAAGATATGAGGACTCCCTTGCTACAATCAAACAATGATAATGTTTCATCTTAGGCTTCAGTGATTAGCCAATATGCTGACTTCTGCAGAATTATTTTGATCAGGAGATGAAAAAATATAGATATATACAAAGAGGGCTTTTTTCCTGGAATTTAACAGAAAGAGAACAGCAATTAAGTCAGTCAACAGTGTACTCTGCATTTGAGAAGACCCTGACAATTCCCTTCTCCCCATGATATTGCAATCAGTGAATTCCCYGACACCACACAGCCTTGCTGTAACTTCCCAACCACCACTATTCAAGACTGGATTTAATGGCTCCTTCCACGTAGCCTTTTGGCAGAAAGGATGCCAAACATAGCTACAGGGCCAAATCAAGTCTCCAGCTGTCTCTAGTTCACCATCTGATAGATCCTCCAGTATAACAATTCCATGCTTACAACTGCCTTTTCTTCCACTGAACCTGGCAAAACATCACTAGGACTAACACCAGAAGGGCAGACATTCACAACAGGTTCAGGCAACTACCTTTATAGACATGATGAAAAGAAAAACAATCAGGAGGTATGATATAATTACAGGGTAATAAAACTACAAACATTGTTAATGCATTAATTTAACATTTGGATTTCACGTCTAGGTGTACAAATCCACAGACGTCCAATTGTTACCATTTTAGGTTGGAGAAAGTAATTTTTTTGACCAATGCCTATCAATAGACACATATTTTTTCCAGCAGTGACAGAGGAGAAAAGGTATCAGAAATATTACCAAGGGAAACTTGTGTGAGTGACACAGTAAACAAAAAGGATAAAATAAAACCTTCCATTGTGTCATAAAGATTTAATTTATCTGGCTATGAAAGACACCCTACTGGAGGAAAATTTTTTATATAAAAAGTAGGAAGGGCAAAATGCTACTGCTACCATGTGTCCCTGACATCCAACTTTCTAATTCCTCTCTAAACATTTGTGCTGAAATTCTGAAACCCTTGAAAACCATTGTTTCAGATGAGGCCAAAGAAAGCACCATTCTCACAATTCTCCTGGCTAAAACTTCGCCATTCTCAAAGCAAATCTCCATGGGCAGCAGACGGAAGAGCATTCTGGCCTTAATTTGAGAGGAGCAAGGATGTCAGGTAATGACAGTGTGAAGAKGTGACACTTGCAGGAAGGGACAGTGTGACACAGAAGACCTGTAAAGGGTCGAGTGGGAGGGAACAGAGGTGAAGAAACAGAAAAGGGGGAAGACATACTGAGTTTGTTCCAGGGAAGGACAGCTGAGCACAAGAGGAAGACTGCAGGAGTCAGGGATACTGTGCAATTTGGAGACATGTCAGCTGATCATTCACYAAATTCAGAGCAGGACCGTACTTTACTGCCAATAGAAAACTCACTGAGGTTAGCCAGTGACTGGCTTAAATAAAGTGAAAAATCTAAGCCTTTGAGAATACCAGACATTTTTATGTCCAGAATACGACTTGAAACTTCTTTTTTATTTGTCTAGTTTAAGCTACCTCTTCAAAAAAGAATCTCTGAGACTCCTTGGGAACTGGACACACAATTGTTCTTCATTTACTTTATTTTTGCACTTGAAAAATCCAAGGAAAAAATGCTTTGAATGAAGGAAATCATGTTTGAATGAAGGAAACTAGTGTTTAAGTGGCCGATCCCGTGTATTGAAGAGAACTTTGTGTCTTTTTCTTGTTACAACAAATGCAAAGCTGCCATAAAGCACTCCACCCCTTATTTAAAGTGAGAGTTTCTGGATATGAAAATCACCAGACCAAAAGCCATTTATGCCGCCTACAGAAGACTGAGACGTTCCAACTATGCTCTATTTCACTTATYAACAATAATAACTGTAATTAACTCATGGTTCAGCTGAAGTCTAAAAAGTCTGTTGCAGTTTAAAGAAAAACAAGCCAACACTAAAAGTCCAAACCCCAACCAACAAACCTCCTGCAAGCTGATATTAAAAAAAAAAAAAATTGATACTTGCACAGCATTATCTGGAATCCTGTATAAGCTTGTTAGGAATAATCTTGAATGTCTGACAGGTAGGAGAGAAACCTGAGCAACAGTAATAAGGTAAAAACAAGCAAGGTATAAAGATAGCCATTAGAGCAAAAAGGTTTAGCAATAACCCTGTGAGGTTTAGGGATGCAATCCCTTTTTGTCCTGTGGGATGGAATAAATGTATGCTGTTGTGAATTTCACTGTATTCTCCAGGGTTTATATATTGCTYTCCTGCATAACTGTATATACAAGTTTAGTAGAGGCACTATGTCCTTTGAATGATCAAATTACCCTTTGCAGATTATCACTTTGAAAGCTCATTATTGAAGAATAAATAATCAGGGTGTCTGATCACAGGACATGTTATACAACCCTTCAATGCAGGCAGCGATCTTTTCAAAAGCCATTTTGAAATGAAAAAGCCCGAGAGCCTTTGGAGAGAACACAGTGCTTACTCACTTATCTAACAAAAACAAAATGTCAGCTTTGAACAACAATTTGAAAAGAATGTTAAAAACTGGAAAAAAAGTGGAAACAGTTGAAAAAGTGCAGTTTTTTACATGATTGTTATAAAATTTTATCTTGTCAGCTCTTTCAAGAGTTACTATGAAAGGGACAACARTGTCCTTTGCTAAAATGAATTATCTGAAAAACTATTGCCCCAGTTCCCTATAAGGATTGTTATAATTTTTTACTACACCACCTTAAAAGGAAAAGCAAACTAATTAAAATAGTTGTATAGAGAACTCAAGTCAATAACATATTCTTATAAAAATTTCTGTGTATATATAAAAATATATACACACACATAGATATATAAATGTATATATAAAAAAAAGTAAATCTCAGTCTTACCTACAGTGAAAAATCTTGCAGTCATATAAGAATGAAGAGAGATGAAGCCCTTACTCATAAAGAGAATCAGATCACAAGAGGGAAGAAGGTGAAATCAGGAAGCTAGTTCCTACTTGAAAAACCACAGCTGTGAGGAAGGCTCTAAGTTTGTCTATGAATCAGCCAAACATCTGATCTCTGGCAGTAATGAAGTGCTGGAAAATAAATTCATCTGGAATCTTTTTGTGGAATAGGCAGTAGGAATAAAATAGAAGCCACAAAAAATAACAAAGCTCAGGAGCTTTTGGTAGATAGCTTCTGTAAATTATTTAATAATTCCTTGGTAAAAAATGGAGACTATTGAACACAAAGCAATGAAGGTTAAAATTTTAGCAGTGACAGTACTTTTTGATCTCTGTAAGTAAAGGGAAAAAATGCAGAATTACTGAAATTGTAGTATTGTATTTTTTTAAATGAAAGAGCAACAATTGAAAATGCTTATGTACTTTTTCTACCATAGACACAATGAGCAGCTGAAGTGCAGGCTTTCTGCAGGCTTTATGCAATACACAAATAACACAGATGTTTCTTCACAAACTGACAACCAATACAAAATACAAATTAAAGCTGAGGCACTTCCAATTTTCACAAATGCAACAAAAAGGTAAGTCCAGCCAAATCCAATTGTCTTGCCCTCCAAGTACTCTGTAAATAAAGTCTGATTGATGATGACTGTGACACTTCTATGCAGAAGAAGTAGGAAGTAGACATGTACTCACCCCGTTTTGTATACAATAATRTGTTTTTATTTATCATAGCTTTATCTTCTGTAGTATATCTACAGTTGCTTTAACTGACTGGAAATATGAAAATTACTTAGAGATCTTTAGCTATTTTAACATCTTTCTGATACATATTACAAGCAGAGGTTAAAAATAATAACAGAAGGAAATAATCTTTTTATTGCAAGTTATTTAATCCATTCAAAGTAAATACAAGAACCAGAGCTGCACCATTCCAATGGTGTGTTTTCCTCTAAAATCAAAAGTGTATAGAAATGGGATGTTTTATTGGCCCACTTCAGCCTGTRTATGCTCAAATGTTACTCTCAAATTGGGAGGATGTTTGTGTCCTTCATAAATATCAGATTACCAGCTGTTATGTGGCAATTCTGTGACTTTGTAGCATCCAACAGGGGCTTAAGATACCAAAACCAACTGATAGTTGCAATAACCATTTTATTATTTTTCTTTCAGTCAGCAAGTTCCTCTAAGAAGCTTTACAAAACCACAAAGAAATATTGCAAAGAATTATAAACAATTGTACAAAAAGAAAATTTAAATATTTTCTTACCTGCTGAGAACGATACATTCTGGGGTTTGCTCTTCCGGTAATAGATTTTAAGGGAAAGGCAGTGACAAAATGCTGAGCAGCTGCATGTCCTTATCACAGAAATGTATTATTAGAACAGACAACAATCACTGAGAAACATAGCACAAAGTGTCAGTTTCCAAAAACACTTAAAATAGGTGACTCTAAGAAGGAAGAATACAAAAAGTACCGTGCAGAGAGTAAAATGACACATGAGGAAAATCAGACTTTCAAGAGGAGATAATGAAGTTTATCCACCACAACATGGAAGAAGAAGAGGGTGCCACAAAACTTTGCAGAGGGAAAAATAAATTCAACAGGACAGGCCAAAAGACAGTGCAAATGTTTCACTGCTCTAAAAAAGTGTAGACATTTAATGCAAGAAAACAGACTGGATGGAAACAAGCTAAAATCAGTTTTTGGGGCACTTTTCCCTTGTATAGAATGGCTGGAGACTGGACCATGTTGGACAGCAGCTGAGACTGGCTCAGTTGGTTAGAGCMGGATGTTGGTAAGGCCAAGGTTGTGCATTCAGTCCCCGTTAAGCCCTTTGCTTAAGAGTCATCTCCTAAGATATGAAATGAAACCTTCCATTCACCATCTCCAGCTTCAGGACTTCAGTCTGAACATGCAGAGACCCAGACCCTACTGCATGCAAATTATATAATTTATTACATAATATATTCACCTTCACACATAAGTAGGGCCATCAATCAGAGGAGAAGGTCCCTAAGGGATGTGAGTGGGAATAACAATTCCCTGGTCCCCATAACTGAAAGGCAGTCCATCAGGTCGGGGCTGCCAAACACAGACCTTTCCATTCAAACATACAGAGCAGAAGTACTGGTTATTGGGGGTATCTTTCTGTGTTTCTGTCCCACGGCAGCACACAGCTTGAGAAGAGCCTGCCATGGTCCCTGCTGCCTACWCTGAGCAGCCTGTCCATTTCTCAGGTACCCCTCATGCATCCCAACACGGTGCTTTGCTTACTGTCACTGGTCACCCTTTGGTAATGAGRTTTGCTCTAACCACATAAATTTCAGCTAGACTGTATTTTTATTCCTCATCAAAATGATTGTGTGTGGATAGATTTTGAAAGGCCCTGGGCTCCTCTCTGTTTTGCACAGATGTCACTGCTGTACACTGGTGCTCAGAGGTGCTCCTGGAACTGATGCTGGAATCAGTGCACAGTGATGGGACACCTTACAGATGCCCTTGGCAGAAGGGCTGGATTTTGTTTATGTTTTATCAATTAWTCCTTGCATGTTTTCTCCTCCCTCCCTTTTAAAATATATTCCATGGCTATGATTCCATTCTACAATGTCTGCAACATGAGAATCAACGGAGTTTTCCATGGGAGAATCAACAGGGCCTTCCACATAATTCTGCTGAGGAGAGTAAACCTAATTTTTCTGCTGCTTTTTTAGAGCTGACATACCAACTTGTAGTAAATATCTCCTAATTTACTTACCACCATATCTATTTGCTTATAGAGAKGCAAAATATCATTGGTGGCACAAAGTCTGCATGTAGATTATTGTTTCACCTCATCATGAGTTTTCTCTCTCATGGCCTTTAGTCCTTAGTACYATGATGATCTCCATTTCTCAGTTTTTATTAAGATGACAAAAATGTTGTCATTCCAGTGGCAGAGAAAACCCAACATCTGTTTCATTTGTCCTTTTAATTTTCCTTTAAACTGGCGCCGGTCTTTTCAATTGTGTTGCCTGTGCCCATTTGTTGTTGTTAGTTGGTTGGGTTTTTTGTTTTTTTTTTTTTTTTTTTTTTTTAAGGGCCAGCCACGACTAAATGATGAGGTGAGTCCAAATATGCTTTCTATTAATTTTTATTCCCCTCGTCTGATTAGCAGCCATTCAGGGAAGAAGATAAGGAGGGCATTTTGCTCATGCTGGAATTTTCAGAAGAGTATGTGTGAAATGACTTTTGGAGACTTCTTGCTTAGCTAAAGAGCAAAGTGCCTTTCTGATAATCTGTTGTTGAAAAGGAAATACATGGGAGATACACAGTCATATATATGGACACAAACCCACTCTTGGGATAGATTCCACTCCAAAAGGTGTGTGGCTCAACCCAAAGAACACCATGGCACATATCCATCATTCTGGAGATGCTTCCACATGCCTGAAGCCACATCTCACATAAARAGACACGCCAATGCACAAAGGTGGTGGTAGATGTTTCACAGCATTGATGGCCTCAGGGATTCCTTCTGTCACTAAGAGCATGTAACCTATTCTTTCTGAGTTGTAAGTACCAAAATCAGCCCTGTGGAGCTCCCCAGCTGTGAAGGAACAGCACAAATCTTAATTTGGACTTGGTGAATATCTATGGGCTGTCTCCTCAGGAGTACTGCAAGGCCACGCTCMGGGCCAGTTCAACTGTGTGTGGAGGCAACAAACCTGTCACTGCCGTCCCAAACCCAGGCAAGGACTCCTTTCCTGAGTCTGTTTGGTATGTGACAGATGGACTAATGCTGTCTGGAGGMCAGTAGGTGCCCTTAGACATGCTGCCCACAGGCTGACTTCAAAACTGCTGTGTGGAGTGGAAGATCTGAAAAACTTGCTTATTTCCAGGCATTTCTCAAACACCTGAGAGTACCATAACAGCAAAAAAATCATCTTTCTTACTTGCAGTTTAATCTCTTTTGCAGTAAGTATTTTGGATAGTCCTTGTTTTCAGACAGGACAGTCATACAATTCTATTTGTAAAAAGCRTAGCAAGCCAGAAATGGGCCTCTGGCGTCCCTTAAAACACTCTATCAACAACATTCATCAGCAMAYAACATTCAGTAGATAGYYGGACTTTCTATAAGATTATATCTGTTATCCTAGGCCTTTTCTTTCCTACTTTAGGCTCTCACATAACTTGTTCGCTGTGTTACCAAAAATTTGGTAAAGTAACAAAACCTCCTTAATACCAATGYAGCATTAAGAAGCAGGTGYTCCATATTTGGCCAGATGCATGGGGGAGTAGCTCAGGAAAGTTTCTGTTTMTATGTATTCTACTTACATGTTCATCAATTGTCCCAGACCAAACATATATATGATAATAATTTCCCTGAAACCATTAACACATTTTCTCTCTCCTTTGCACATGCATTCTTCTGTCCTCAGGGTCACTCTGCTGGTCCCTAGTGATTGGAGACCCCAATGTTCCAGTTGACCTGGCTGAGTTGGCAGGGCACTGGGGCTGGTGAACTTCCAGTTCTGCTTCTTACACAATGGGTATTGTGCAGTTCTTAGGTCAGTAGTTTTGGAGAAAAAGGATTGTGTTAGCTCACCAGGTGCAGACAATTTATCACCTGGTAGCAATTGCAAAATGGGACTGCTCTCTTCTTATGGCATCCCAGTACATCTTTGTAGTTAAATACTGCYAAGAGACACAAGTGTTCTTGATGTGATTTGCTTTTCAATGGCAGAGAGTTAACAACTCATTCCCTTTCCACCACTGGTATCCAACGAATAGGACTGTTATTGGTTGTCAACATAGAACATATTAACTGCTCCAGTGCAATTGTCAGTGTTCTTTGAAGACAGAAATTACATAAAAAGTAGAAACAACACCTTCTCAGCTGTGATTACATGAAATAGGTAAATAGTTTTGTCTAAGACGGGAAAGTGACAATGAATACCAGTTTGAAATCTTAATCTAAAGAGCTGGATGAGCTTTAAGACTTCTTTTGTCCCAGGCCATCTACTCATTATTTACAAATCACAGACTCAGTAACTACAAGATTTCCTGGTGACTCATATCCATGAAAATCCCTGGCATGCAACGTCTTACAAGCAAATCCTCAAATGAGCTTAGTCGTTGTGTCACCAAGGGAGGCTGAGAGTCCTGCAGAAGGGTGTTTAACAGACAAGGATTTTACAKGCATAGCAGCGTGTGGACATTGGAAAGTACATTATATTTTACTAAAATCCTTCCATAGGACATTGGAAAATCTATGACTTTTCTTGATTTTGTTATATAGGCCAGCTGTGTGAGGAAAAACAGCTCTGTGGGAAACAATAAACCTGTTGGAGTTCAGATAGGAAAAGTAGCACCTTTAAAAAAAGGGGGGAGGCCAATAGAAATGGCCCAAGTATAACAAGTGTCAGACTTATAAGGTGCTATGGGATGAGATGATACCATGATATCTCCAGGGTAGAGGTATCATAATATGGATACAATARCTTGATGCCTATTGACTACACAAAGGAGAATTTGGAATTCCCGATTACTAAGGGATGGTTTCAAGAACACATGTGTTGCGTAATTGTGAGGTAGGCTGATCAAGAAAGCATCAAAACAGGAATTTTTCAAAATGCTTCTGTTTCATCAGAAAATCGCAATTCATTGAAAACTAATATTTGCCAGGAAAATTATGTCTCCCCATGTAGTATTCACCCAGCCTTCCAGAACACTTGCTTTAAAAGTTTGAAACTAAGATTATTTTATTTAATTTGGAGAAAAGTCTATACTGTGAGTAAAATTAAACTGAATTTCTTTAAACTTAAAAATTTTTTGTGTGCACTAATGGAGAGTTCCAGTGCTATGAGAACATCTCTAATGATATAAATCATTATTACTTTTCAATGTTGATTTGTAAAAAAAATCCATATATTTATTTTTGGGAGAAATTAAGTGCTACTTAGTTAATTTCCAAGGTGTACTCCTGATCCTCTGATTAGAAAATAAAATGAGGTGAGGTAGGTTCATCTATTAAAGTGCAAAGACAMAAATACAACTTCTGTGTCATTGCAAAGTGAAGGTTAAATATCTTCTAAAAGAGAAGCCAGACATCAATCTTTTAATTTTACCATTACATGTCCACCCTAACTCAGAACCAACATGCTGTTTAGACACCTGCCCAGAAAAAAACAGAAATGAAATTGAAATAAAAACAGATAAAATGGAGCCTGAAATGGCTCAATACAAGCAATTTGGGTTTGGTAAACAAATAAAAATATGGAGTACAATATTTTTTTTAAGTAAATGGAGGGAGGAGGAGRAGAAAAATCTCATCTGCAAGGAGTATTACCTGAGTCACCATGCAATTAAAGTCTGTGGGCTAATTTTGGGTTTGTTCCACATGCTTTGCACCAGCTCCGGTGGAATTACATATTTCAAAACCTACYTCAGCTACCCATCACATGATGCCTTTGGCATTAGGAAATTTTTAAACACTCCCTCCTGAGCTTTTGTGTAAGGTGCAGGGCCAGTGAAAGGGAATGTGTTTTGAGATACTCACAGCATCCAACTAGTCTCACCTCTGTGGCTGTCCCTTGGGGACAAAGGCAGTGGATGTTAAATTGATTATCTCTTGGCTACTTTAATTTAATACAGCAATTGTTATCAGGTAGCATCAAAATATAGGATATAAATATTATGAACCAGAGACTAACCACAGGAAGAAAGCAAGCTTCACTTCATGCCTGCAGGTAATCTAAGCAAAACTAATAGACTGATTATTTTAAAACAAGTCTCTTCCTTAGATTGCAAGGTGATATACAAAAGGAGCTGAGTTTCAACTGAATCCACTTAACCCATGCTGTAAGCCAACACTTGAGCAAGGAATGTGAAAGGAGGAGACAAAAAACAAAAACGATGGTGTTGATTCAACAGAATCTGTTCTTGAAGATAAGTGATGCTATGCAAAGGGCCTCGTTTCTATAAAAAGTTAGCAGCAACATGAATGAGTTATAAAAGGGAAGGAAACAAGGAGGGCAGTTCTGCCTTGCCACCTTGAGGACTTTCTTGCAAATCCAGATTTGCAGCCTATCAASAACCTTGAGTGATGTGTCAGAAGCTGTACAATAGCATCCAGTATTGTCAAGGCACCACAAAAACCTTAAGTCCATGGTCCATAATAAGAAATCTCACTGATGCCCAAACTTTGCATACAGAAAGATCTTCCTTTCTCCTTCCTGTCCTGATCCACAGTGCAAAAATTCCCAAAGCCCCAGGATCCACTCTCAGCAAGTACCAAATTGTGCCTTTTAGAAAGAAACAAAGCYGCTTGCTCCTAGTATTGAAAATTTTACCCAAATAATAACTGTGAAAGGTTATCTGGAGGAAAACAAAAAAGAAAATAATTTCTGTAATAAAGGCTGTATTCCAGTTTGCAGCTTTTTCTGGTASTATAACATATAAGAGCCTGCAACTTAACAATCATGATGGATATTGGTCAGTTCTGGCCATTTCTCACTAGATATCATCCTTAAGTAATAACACATAATTAAAAATATTAGTAACYACATAAACTGTTTGACATATATCAGTAATCACTCCAAAATAATGTGTTTTATCAATTGCTCAATTTATCCTGAATATCTGCACCAGTTACCTTAGACAAGGAGATACAAAAATCCTTAACACACTGGAGGGGTAAATATGAGAACAGGGGTATATGTAGTATTTTTATGTTCATATTCACACATGCACAGACACATACCCAAAAATACTTCAGTGGAATGTACTGAGTTTTCAAGAGAACTTGGCACTATTGAAAGTTTCTTACAAACGAACCTGAAAAATAGTTGTCAAATAATGCAAACTGAGGCAAAGAACAACATATACAATATTAAATACTTTGAAATTATTGAGTTGCTTGCTTGGACTTGCAGGAAAAACCTGAAAACTGAGATACAGTCAGTATGAAACAGCACTTAAGAGTTTTGTCTCCTACTAATGCATGTTTTATCATTTATGTTAAGTAWGATTTTAATGATGGGTAATCTTCAAAGAGGTATAGAAAAATCTCTGAGAGAGGTTGAATACGAGGAATAGAGTGGGTACAGTCACAAAACAAGGGGTGGGGTGAGGAAACAATCTTGGCTCAGTGSGACAAACACTCAACATGAGGGGGCTAAACATGGGAGTGAGTCAGAGACAAGGCAGATTTTCTCCTAGGGGAAAGGGAGGGGATCATCAAGGACTGGTGCAGGGAGCAATCTGAAAATAAGAGTTTGTCTGACATGGAAAAGAAAAAWGATTTAGGAGATGTGTGAGTGGCAGAGCAGGGAAGCAATGACACTGTAGAAATTACTGAAAATTCAGATTTTGTGATCTGCAAGTCTAAGTCATCCCCTAGAGGTTTGTATCCCTCRCTCTTGGATGTAGGGAGTGTATTAGATAACACCTACTTTAAGGTTTCAGGTAGGAGCTGAAAAATAACTTGGAAAAAAAAAAGAGTTTTCAAAAAATCAACGTATAAAACATACCCAGAAAAAATGTAGACATTTTCCTGGTCTTCATGGGTAAAATATGTCCTCAGACTTGACCACTATTGCCTTAAAAGAAAGGAAGAGAAAAATGCCATTACAAGTCATTACTCAAAGTCCTGATGTTTTATAACCTTTTATAAGGTACATAAAAGTTGTACAACCAGTGTCCTTGCCCAGTTTCCAACAAACAGACAAGGACAAACTGAAGAGGTAGTAGTGACCCTAATCAAAAGAAAAAGTCACTATTTACATCCATCTATAGCTTGGTTAAAGGGCAGAACAGTACTGGACCTTACTGAAGGACAGGCTGCAACTGGTTGTATGTCAGAAGACAAGAGGCTTTTGACATAGCAAAAAGACCAAGCAAACTTTGTCTGAACATGTATCAATCTTCTGAAGATATCAGGGAGGGTAATGACTGCAGCACGGCCCTGCTGCATGAGCTGACGAAGTCACACTCAAAGAGAAGGAGGACAGAGAAAGGAATCGGATCCCCTTGGTCTCCTTTTCTCTTAGAAAAGCAGCTTTTAGCCCAAAACTGTGGGAGTTCTTGTTAGGTATCACCTCCTGTTTCTCCTGCTAAATGCATGAATACCAAGGCACTTGGATGTGAACCAGAAACAGTAGACAAATTCCCTTCTCATGCTTCGTAATGACAATAAGTCAATCTCACTTTATGGAACCCAATTCAGAGCTGAATTTTATTTAACACTTAAGTTTGACAATTCCTCATCTGCTAAAATGAGGTCTGTGATGGCTTTCAATTTGATTGACCATTGTATTCAAGCCCTATTGATGAAAAAGAGCATGAAATAAGTCACTTGATGATTAGTTCCTCCTGACTTTGAAGGTTCTTGTAATTTTCCATCAATATCAGAAAACTTTCTTATCTTTCTATCTCCAGGAAATTTGGGATTCAGAGTGAGATAAATAAACCATYACTGCTGTGATGCATCTTACTCAGTATAATCAAGCACCCACCCCCACAAGCTCCTCAGCAAAGGAGCYTTGGGGTTGTTCCATGTGAAGGAGAAAACATCCATGGGACTTTCCCATGAAAAACAATGGACAACCATCATGTCCCTGCCTTTAACCAGCACCCATCCCTCTGCTGATTCCTGAGGGTTCTAAAATTAATTGCTGTTGATCAGGAGGAGTTAGGGCRATCGCTGAAATTGAGTCCTTTGAAGACCTACATTCCAAGAAGCAGAAGATAGCATAATTGTGCAAGAGTATGGGTTACCATATGAATACAATGCATTTAGAAGTAACCACATTCTGTTAAACAGAGCCCTGCAAAAAAGGAAGACTCTCCACTTAGCTCCTTGTAGAGCAGGCACAGAAAAAAAAAAAAAAAAAAAAAGAAAAAGAGAGGGAAAAAAAAAAGTAAATAGCTGTGGAACTAAATTTACTGGGGACTACATGTCACAGAAAAAAAAAAAAAAAAGAAAGAAATTGCATATTAACAGCTCTTAAAGCTCCTTCATACTCTCATTTATCTCACAGAAATGTATTAATCTTGTTATGACTAAAACAAAATGGTTAAAGAGGACTAGGAAATTGAAGTCAAAAGCACAGATCCATAGCATTCCTTCAACAGATTAGGTAGGATTTGGAAATAGGAATCTCCAGTATGATAAGGAGTGCTACGAGTACATTTACGTGGCATGAACACCCACTAGAATAGCATTGAAAAGTTTTATGTCTGGTCACAAAAACTAGCCTTGTACAACAACAACAAATTCTGACAGGGTTCAGTGGAAGAGACCACTTCAAAACAATTGAATTTAAGCACTCTCTCAATTTTGCATTCATTTATGAGCGATTGTGTTTTCTTGGGGGGAAAAAATCGAGAAAAGCAAATATTAAATTCCAGAGTTGAAATACTAACAATGAGTAAAATACAAGCCTGAGCAGGGTACAGCATTTCATTTATGCAATATTTACACTTGCACATACTCCTTCAACAAGTGGGGTAACATAAGCAGATCTGCTTTACACAAGGATAAACTTCAAAGGAAACGTTGAATTCTATAGTCCACATGAATATCGTTACCTCAAGGTCTAATGCTCTCCCTTCTTTTGCATTTTACACAGCAACTGTCTACCATTTAAGTCAGCAAGAAGAAATAACATTGCAACAAGACAGTGCCTATTCTGTTTGCAGGTTGCTTATATTAAAAAACCAAGAAAATTGTTGCCTATAATTTAGTAAAGTACATGAATGTTCTGCAAACCAAATGAGCAAATCCYCAGTAAGAGATAATATTCTGCATAACACAAGAAGTTTGCTCTAGGTGCTGCAATGACTAGTTTCCATTTCTTAAGTCTTTACACAGCCTGGGATGGACACCAACTATTCTCAAGCAATGGATACCTGGTTTTAATCAAAGAGAACAAGATAACTTCATTGTCATCAAGTTATTAATGCTATTAGGCATGGATATCCAGCACTACACAACAAAGTCACAAATAAACCCCAAACCTACATGCATTTCTTTTTGGAAAGAGCACTGCATAACGCACTCATTAARGCATGTGTAAGTTTAAACATAAAGGAGTTATTGCTAATGTTGTTTTACAACATTAGTTTCAGTGAGATTCATTTTATCCTTGAAGTGAAGGGCAGACATCAGTCTGTGCTCTCTCTTGAGTAATTTTTCACTCCAGAAAGTAATTTTAATGTAAGAGTTCCCCGTGTTGGTGAGGGACTTGGCATTTGGTGAGGTCATAATTTCATACGTATGCTCCAAAGTTACAGCCCAAATATAAAAGTCTATACTGGCTTTCACCTTGTAAGTGTATTTGTACCTCACAGGAATTCTATTCACAATTTCCATCAACTGCTGATTTTGATAAGTATTTCATGTACATTTCAGTATTAATTTCTCCCTTTTAATTTGTTAAACATTGTTTTTTCTTACTTTTTTTTCTTTGAGGCAGAAAATAAAAAAGAATAGATCATAATTTTCTTTATTTGTGATCCTTGAACTAGGATACTYGGTTGACACTTTATATAAAACTGACAGCTAATAAGCTTCATTTTACAGTGCCTAGGAGAAGTGAAAATCTGTTTCATGATTTAAAGCTWAATTCAGTTTAAAAGCAAATAGTCTCTCAGAGCATTTACAATGCAAATACTGCCACAAATGCATAAAAATCAATTAAGTCAATAATCTAGAAACTGTAGATAAAAATTTAGACTGGTATCTAAACATTCAACCTGAAAAAAAGTAAAGCAGAGAATTAACTAAGAGCAGCATAATTATTTTGAATAATTAGGAAGAAATGCTTCTAACAAAATTGAGGGTTCCAGACAGAAAGACTCATGACAGAGGATCAATCAAAAAAGAAAGAGAGAAATCAGTCAGAYAGGTCTGAGGCTGCTGCATTATACTTCTATATTCAGAGATCACTTAACAGTTTGGTTGGAAGGGCCCTTCAAGATCACCCAGTTCCAACTCCCTTGTTGCAGCCAGAGACACCTTCCACTAGACCACTGTGCTCAAAGCCCTATCCAGACTGGCCCTCAAAACTTCCAAGAGCAGAGCTTTCTGCAAAGGACAAATAATTTGTTTGACTTGACATTTTCAGATGCCAGAATATGGTTAAAGGTCAAGTCTGAGTAACAACAAAAAGAGTTACTTTATGAGAAAATTGGACAGTTCTGGGAAAATCAGTAAGTCTCCTAAAATATTAATATTTTGACAAAATGAAAAAAAAAAAAAAAAAAAAAAAAGGAAAAAAAACCAGGGGACTCAGGCTCTTTAACCTCTGGGTTCAAACAAAATATACAGAAAGTTATTATGATAACTTCATTTGTGAAAATCTTTCCTCTGGGAAATATGAATACAGAGAATACTTAKGAAGAAGAGAATGCTACTTATGCTATGTACCAATATTTTATTTCTATGTCAATTGGAAAAGAGAACTCATGTAAGGAGTAAGAAAAAATATGAATCATCATATAGAAAAGATTACMATCTACTCAAAAAATTTCATGCCTGTAGTGTGGCTCATTTAACATAATAATAGCAAACCTATTTTTCATACATGGCYTTATCAATATCAGTAGACAAAGAGCTGAAAGAACCAAAAATTATCCAAAATTAGGCCCTGACTGAGCAAAGCACTTAAATGTGTGCATAACCCCAGGGGCAATAGCAGTCCAATTCACCACAGCAGCAATATGCAGTGACAAGTCAGAGGACTTTGCTGGACACATTTCAGTCACACACTGGTAAACTCTCACCCACAAAAAAAATTTGCTCTGATATTTATGTCTTTGTACAATCTTCCTATACAAGGGTGTTTTGTCAAGGAAAAAAAAAATCAAAATAAAAAATAAATAGAAACCAAACCAACCCTTTTTAAGAACTTAGTAGGGAACCTTTTTAAACCTCAAAGCATCATGGGGTGGTACAAAACACTATTTCCTTTCTGCCTTCTTCCAACCAAGCAGTAAATTTACTCACATTCTGAAAACTCTGCTGAGTTTTGGGGTGGTCAGCCCCTAGTGAGGTCCTGCTGCTGTACTGCCAAGGCTGCTGGCAGCAGGACCTGCTTCAGAGACAGAGGCTCAGAAGCCCTGGGTCACAAATTGCTACTGTAATCCCATTTTGTGTGTAATACATCTCTTTGTTTGTCCAGAAGGATCTGAGAAGAATTAATTTGATGTTCCAGGATTAGCTAATGGGTACTTTTGTAGCTGCTGCCCCTTTGGGACACATGTCAGCCTGTCATGCTGCATGGACACCCTTCTAGTCCAGTGGATGCTTCCAGGCTTTTCTCACCTGCCTCATCCCAGCATGTTTTCACAGGCCACAGATACAAATCGAAGTATGGTAACGAGACTTCACTTTCAAAAAAAATCCCTAAGTGAAGCATGTTATTCAGCTTCTTACAAAGTGTAAGGAAACTATAGATACCATATTTATATTTATATACAAAATATAAATATCCACAAATGTGGATAAAAAGGTGTTTTAGCACACACACATATTACTCTTCACTCTAGCATAATGCATAAACTTATGAAACATTTACAGTTAAAATATGAGATTAATTTATCCTATTTTTTCTTTTGTATGTCATTTTTGACAGCAAAATTACATCAGTCACAAAGTTCTCACCATTTTAATGTCATTATGTATTTTGTTTTAATTTGCTAACAATGAACAGGAGTTGTAAAATGTTTCATCCTTAAGAAAATTTATATTAATTGTGGTCTTAAATGAAAACCTACATGCCTATTTCACATATGTTCCTTTTCTTTGTCTTTCCCACCATAGCACCTCACTCCTGCTAAATGTAGTCATAAGGGAGATTTTGCTTACAACAAAGATATCCATTAAATAAATATGTTAAAAGCCAAGGTACAACTCAAATGAAGGCAACAAATGAGAGAAAACGATCATTTTCTAAAACTTTGGCATCATACATCTTTTTGGTGGAGCATCTGTCATACGCTTGAGCTTTGTACTGCTTATAAATTAAACAAGCCCTAAGGACACAGAACAAACTATAATGAAGTCTAATTCTTTASTGTCTTTGTCTTGCAAACATTAATTTACCTATGCAGTCCTGCGAGGTTTTTTTTATCTCCTTGCACACAGAGCTATTTCACAGAGGTCAATGAAATTTCTGCAAGGAGGGAGACTCAGTATAATCACGCACTTCAGAACTTGCTTACAGGTTAGGATTTATGAAACACACTGCATACACTGTAGATATGCACTATCCTGTACACATCCTGCACTGAGCTTCTGCTGTTCTCTTCACTATTTRGTGAATTATTTCTTCTCTTCACCATTTTTGGATTAGTTTTTGTAACTAATACAAAAAAAAAAAGCCCCTCCAAACTTTGCATATTAAGGATGTGTAGAATTTCCTCTCTTTTYGCATAATAAGGAGAAGTAGGAATAACAGGCACTTTAATGTCTTCTATCATGATGGCCTAGTGCCAGCATCTAACAGATCATCCACTAGGACAACAAGAAGTTAATTACTGTGCATGAACCTGGTTCTTTTTATGACTCATTCGTTCTCAATGAGGATTTCCTTATCCCAACTGTTAAAACAGTACAGTCATTTCACTTTTGACAAATAATACAAATTCCAGAGCTCTGCTGCCGTCAGAAATGACAACACCCATCCAGTGTTAAAACTTGAGTATTTTTTTCCAATTCCCAAAAGAGGCAGTTRTACTGCATATGCATCCTGTGGCCTYTATTCATAAAAGTCTTTTGTCTGCTWAATGACTTTGACACAGATGCCCTTAAGTTAAAACTGTTGCAACACACCCATTTTCTTCAGGGTGACAGACAGCAGGGAATCTCAAGCAWATCCTGCAGAACTTTAACAAGAGCTTGGAAAAGTACTTTGTAAATCTTCACCATTTCAAATCACAGAGCACACACATTTTGCTGCCTGCTCCCTAGCACGATGTCCCGTTCCCCATCTGGCCCTCCCTGAATACAATTTTGAAAATTCTGCTTCAGGCTTGGTCCCATAATACAAGGAAGATATTCTGAATATTGCACAAAAGTTGTGCAGCGAATCGAGTCAACAAATTGAGACCAGAGAGGAAACACTGTGCTGTCACTGTATCTGGCGGCAGTGGAACCCCCCAAATTCAGTCCCTCCCATAAACAACATCACCTACAGAAGACCATATATCCCGTGGTAGTTGAACTCTTTTTAAACAGAAACAGGTCTGCAGTTTCACAGGAGAGAGAGTTCCTGCCCAGTTCATTCTGCCTGGGCAGTWTCTGCTGTGGGTCWCTCAGAAGAGCTGTCACACAGGTACCATTTGTCAGAGACTCCCTGCCAGTCCTGACAGAGCAGATACAGCACCCATTGACAAATTTGTCTGCTTTCTCTTTGTGACACTAATGTTCTGCTACCATTCTTTTTTTCCCCCTGCTTTCATGCCATTTGCAGTGAAAATATTTCATGGAAAAGAATTTGAAGACATGGAGGARGAATCATGAAAGTAACTGGAAATCGTTTGTTACCCACAACAATTTCTGTAATTCAAGATAACAAGTTTGCATACACATCCCATTGTTATATTCCTGTCCTGAAGTTATTATTATGTTCTTCAAAGACTGTAACTTACATAATTTCTGTATGGCAGTTTGTCTAGCACTGATAAATTACCACAAGGAAGGGAGCACAGTAAGTAAATTYATGAGTTCCCACATCTGTAAGATTTTATGATATTACTGTGCAGTTGTAAGATTTATAAGATTTCTTACTRCTTTTGACAGTCTAAAGAGCAATCTACAAAACATCTACAGGTGTGATTTGTTATTTTGTTATTTTATATATTAACTAACTAGATTGACATTAAACAATCATCAAAATAACAAAGAAATAATTATTTTTCTGGAGAAAGTCAGACACTGTAACTCTCCCAGAAATTAAAGWGACTAAAAAATTCATACACAACAAAGATTGAAATAAAAGAAGAAAACAAACAAACAAAAATAGTAACAGAGATTTCTTATGGCTTAGAAACACTTCACCACCAAGAAATACCCCTGTGATGCAGGGCAAGTCACCAAGAACATGTTAAAGACTGAGCTGTTGAGGTTGCTGTTCTATATTTTAGAAGGCTGTTCACAACCCAGTTCATTTCACTCACTGGCACAGAGCACAGTTTCCACAGGTTACTGAGGATAGTGGTCTGATGAAAAGCTTTTTACTGGATTTTTCACCCAGAAACCATACTGTGAAGTCTCACTCTAATCTGCAGTGTTAATGCAGCCTCTTAAGAAYGTTGCAGGACAAAAATTTACAAACATTACCTTTTATTTTCATTTAAAATATCTCAAATAGGGTTTATGGATGAAGATATTTTGATCCTTCATTATGCAAAAAACCCCATCCCTCTCATTTTCTAAGCAGGAAGGATGGATGCAAAGGGGGGATAAAGCATAACAGCAGAGCCTTGAGAAAATAATAAGGAAATTGTACACTGGAGTCAGGGCAAAAGGCTGAGCATGTCTGACTCCCCTGAAAAACTACATTTGAATCAATGCACCAAGAAACCTAAACAGGATGGAGGCCTCAGAAATACTACATTCCTATAGTTTTCATAACAGGCATTTAAGGACAGAAAAATTAAAAAAGGTTTTAGGAACAACCAGCACTAATGTGTGTCTTTCAGGGCTAGAGCTCAGTCCTTAAAAAATCAGACTTGAAGTACAAACTCAGAGGAAAACAGGATTACTGATTTCTGCTGTTCACATTTCACACCACTGTCTGATTTTTCTGTAGCCAGTGTATATTTTAGAAGGGAACTCCCAAAAATCTTTACACTTTGAAAGGACATGAACTACAGCCAAACTTGTCAGATTCAGTTCTTATCACATCATGAGTAGCCATGGTAATGTCAAGCTCTGAGGATCATTTAGAGTTGAGCACTCATATTGCTGAGGATGGATTTTATGTCTGCTGGTCCTGATCACCCAGATCTCACAWGCTGTATTAAAAATAACCTTTCAGGACCATGATTGTGCTAGGACTGCAATATTGCTGCAGAAACAACATTGCCCCAAATTGTCTATTTATTGCTGAGGCCAAAGAGAACAAAGTTCAAATGTAATATAAGTGTTATCATACCTACAATAATAATAGATAAAAATAAATACATTCCTTTCAAAGTGAGAAAAAATATTTATAGAATGAAAGAAAGCATAAATACCCCAGTTAAACATGCAAGGTAGCTGAAAATTACTAATGCTTTGTAGAAAGTTTAAATGCAATTGGGTCACTAATACCCAGTGAATGGGGACAGAGAGACTCTTCTAGAGGGCAGTTCAGGTATGAAGGAAGAGTTTCTTACTAGGAGCCACATCTGCATACAAATATCCTTCACAGCCATCCTTGAATGAAAACTGGTCTGCAAGTCATAGTCGTGTAGTGCACTCTCTTGAGAGCAGAATTAAGTTGTTCACAAAGACATCAAAACCTAAAGACAWGCAGTTCTTCCACAGGAGGAGACAGACCCTTAGCTGCACATTGTRCAGGCAGCACAACTCTATTTCCACCCTAGTGCTGAGAGGCATCACCCCTAATTTAACATCTCATTTCCTAATTTCAACCCTACATTAAACCTAAGTGTCCTTAGTCCAGGTAGAGCTGTATTTTAGGCCTCATCTTTAACTGCTCCTATCAAGCCCAGCAGTGGGTACAACTGGCACACATTTGTGAGGCAACACCTTTGCTGAGGGCAATGCTTCCTGAGCACAGCTCACCTGCACCCACACYGGCACTTCTGACTAAGGGATGATTAATACCTGTAAAAAGAGATAGGCTTCCACTTGAACGTAACASGGGCTTAGAGCAAACACTTAAGGGCAATGACAGTGGGAGGGTAACCACCTCTATCAGCCTACGTTAACTAGATTATTGCTCAATCCTAAATCAGGGGAGATAACACTTTACCCAGGAACTCGATGGGACGTAAAAGTGTGGGAAATTAACGTTGATTCATTACTTTGAAGGGAGAAGACAAATGTTCAGTATGCAAAGTGAGTCCAAGCCTTTCTGGCCTTGCATCACTTCCTTTGGCAGCATTCTTGTTCCTCTTGTACTMTTTGCTGTGGGGTAGCTCTGATTCAGACTGACTCCAACTCAACTTTCCCAGAAAATTCAGTTGATTGCCAGGCCTCTCTTTCCAGATACAATTTGRATCCCAAGTGAGAAAAAGTGTCAAGATTGTCAGAAACAGAGCCGTGCAGATTATCCCACTGCAAAAAAGGACAAGTAATTTGGGTGACTGACTTATTATTATGGTCATTATTTTGATTCTTGCTCTGAGGACACCAGAGGGCCAGAAATGCCAGACCTACTGAGAATGTAAAATCTAATTTCTCAATCAATTCCCCATTATTGGAAACACCACTTAGAACTCTGGTAATTTTCAGAAAAATATCTGGTATCTCAGGTTTTTCTTGGCTGCTTTCCTATCTAATCTGAAAGAGTTTAAATGCCATAWTTTCACCCTACATTGCTAGGCTTGAAAATATTTGCTTTTGAGGTGGCTATGGATTTTCCATATGGCAACGAGAACAAATCCATCCTTCTACCTCTGCTTGCAAGGTCRTATGTATAGCTGTCTTTGTAAAGGTGTAAATAATAAAGGTTTAGGTAACAAGGCAGMAGAAATATTTCCAGTCAGAAGTCTCATTGTGTCCCTTACATGATATCACAGATTTATATTTTTGTATATGGCTATATTTAATAATACGCTTATATTAATTTGTAAAATCAGTTCAGAAGAATGAATAACTCAGCATCCTCTTAGATGGAACAAGCTATAGAGAGGGCTTTCAGGACACCTCAAAAGATAAGGCTTTGGGCAAAAAATCTCCAAAACATTCAAAATTAAGGGGTTTGAAGTGAAACCTTGTTCTGCCTTTGAACCATATTTCCTTGTTTCCCTCCTCATTCCCCCTAGACTGAGGTTCAACAACCTCAGCCACATCATTAAACTCCCTTACTTCCTTCATCTCTGGTCTGGCAGTGGTTACCTCAAATACACCACCACATTCTCCGCAGGGAACACTGGGTCCAAGGCCACACTCAACAATCTGTTATTTTTGGACAGAAGCTTAAATCTACCTTTTTCCAAAGGGATTCTTGGAGGCACAAACAAGCTGAATATCATAYGGTTGAAGCCCTCTTCTCAAGGGCAAAGGCCAAAATGGTAGTAAATGCTACTCTAAGAAAACTTGTTCCTGTTGTGCTGGTTTTGGGAATACAGACCAGCTGCTGGGGACACCTAGTTCATATTACTCTGAATATGTCAACTAGCATGCAAACATGTGAAGCAAAACAGAAAATCTCAGAGTCCTTCAAAGGAGAAAAGGCTTTTCTTAAGCAGAAAATGCTCTTCAGCTTTAAGGAGAATAAGCCTACTTCACTGAGATACTACAACACATAAAAAATTACTTCTTAAGACTTCTTAAAAAATGATTTGTTCTTCCTGCCCAGCTATTATTTCCCAGATATTACATTTTCAAATTACATCTTCTACTGTTTTTTAAAAAAATATTCCATTTATAGCTTGCAAAATGAGAAACTTTAAAAAGGTGATACAAATCTAGGAAATTACACAAAACCTTCACAGGATGCAAAAGAACTGTTGTAACCACTGTGGCAAATATGTAAAGTGTTCAAAGACCATGGAAGTGGGCTCATTATCCATACTGTGATGAATTATACACCTTGTAAGATGATGCTTCTCTCTGAGAAAAACCTGTACTGCCATTTCACGTAAGAAACTGTGGTTTTGTCAAGAGATAAATTTGTCTTTGGGGTTTCTCCCATCACATGAAAATTGATCTAGTCACATGTGACAAAGTGCTGATGTAGTATAAAGCAATTCTGCTGGTTCAAATTATTTCAGAAAACTTTGAAGCTTTAATCTTGTATGAAAGGCTGCAGTCAAGATCAAGTATGGTCAATACACACAATTCTAATTTTATGTTATATCAAGTATCATAATGATATATAAAGCTGATGTGCTCACTATATTGAGTAGCAGTTTTACAAAATGGCATCTATGTGCCCAAGATTATTTGAATGACAACAGGATTACAGCCAAAGACCTTGGATCAGGAAGAAAGGCGCACATATAATTCCAAAGTCACTGRCCCTGTTCTTGTTTGATTGTGCCTCAACTGGACCCAGCAGCGCACTGACATGAAAACTTCTCTGCTTCCTGAGACAATAGGTTCAAAATATGTCGTTCTTAAGACTGCATTTAGGTGTAGGTGTAAAAAAGCACAACAGTGAGGTGTACCTGGCAAACCCAGGATATGAGTCAATATTTTCTTCCTACGTAGTAAYTACATGAAAGAGAGGGAAAAAAGAAAGGGTAACAGAAAACAGCAGAAATATATTCCCTTAAGGCTGGGTTTTCCCTTGGTCCATAAACACTTCTATCAATCTCCCTCATCAATTAATTAGAAGAATCACAGAAAGGATTAGTGAGAAGGATCACAGTACATCAATCACCAGTGAGAGGACTATTTGTTGACTAATAATTACGTGTCTCCAAAGGCTATGGCTAAAAAGTTCTCCCTTGAGGATGGACAGACTCATTCTGCTCAATTCCAAACCTACCTGAACAGTTCTATCTATGATTCGTATTTGTCTGGTCAGCCAAAATGCAAGCATGAAAGGGAAACAAAGCTGAAGAACAAGTATATTGCAAATTTTAGGAACAACCAGCACAAGTAGTGCCATCAGATTGAAAGACAGTCAAACAACAGTCACCAAAAGGTAAGGGCAACATTTCAGTGATTTTTTTTTATTATTAATGGGGCACTGAAGGCCATTCTAAATKAAGTGCAATTCTAAAATATTAATATTGCTATCATATGTATGTGCATGTGGGCATTACTGTTATCTTTATGTGAGCATGTCTGGTAATGGAAATATTCAGGGCAGTGCTAGYAAACATTCCAAGATTATAGTCATTTTAGGTGGCTAAAAAACCAAACTGGTTTTTCACTTGAGYGAAATTTTGCATATAGCATAGTATCCCTTTCAAATTTTCTGTGATATGGGAAGACACATCTTTGAATTAATTTCTAGCTATTCATCCATTTATCTACCCTTCCATGCCTTAGGTGGTAGTTTTTTATAAAACACAGCACTAAGACCAGTCTACTCTCACTTTATTCTCATTTAACATCCAAAGTTACTGGCCAACGGGTCTTATAAACTTTGAGCAGATCAACTAAACAGCAGAGACTTGCAAAAATAACAAGGTTCATGTGAAAACTGATACTGTTTGAGCAGAGAGCAAATACCGTTGGTTATGAATATTTTTTTAAAGGATGATAACAACTTCTTAGCCTTCCTCATCCCTGCTAACTGTAAGATATAAGAAGTATCTCCTTTACTGCTTAAATCACACTTACAGAGGTCAGGATGCTATTCAGAAAATGTGAGATTTGTAAGTACTTTCAGAATTATTAAATATTTGCACATTTCACACCCTCATTTTTGTTTAAAATGCACATTAGGAAATCCCTTTTCCCTAAAAAGGGAATCCCTTTTTAGGTAGGATATTATCTTTTGTAATCTATCTAATTGTAGTTACTCCGTAATCTTAATTCCAACACAAGGCTCTCCTGAGTTATATATAACTTTCTTCAGAGATATTCCATGGTTTGAAGAAGATGTGATTCTGGTTAAAAATGACAATAGGTGGTGTTTGCTGCTACTGTCCATCTCTGACAAATCCAGTAGATATTAAATAAAAGATATATTTAGTGACTCCACATGGACTGCAGTCACCTCTAGTCTTAAGGGGATTTTTCTTATGACAATCACGTACATAATGACAGCACATCATTGCAATAAATGTTAAGTCAGTTGAGACAGGCACTTACTCTTTAAAAACACTCTGCATATGCCTTGCTCTGCCTCAATGAATTTAATCTCACAGAATGGGCAGATAATAGAAGCAGGTGGCAGCTTAGTGAATTAAAAATAATTTTATGAAAGATGTAGAAATCAAAACAGATATCTGCAATGGAAAGCCACAATGATTAGCAGCTCAAAGAAGGCTTAAAACTGGAACTGAGCAATATATGTTCACGACAGCATACTAATTTTTAAAATAGCTTAATAGACCAATCTAGCCTGCATCTATAAGCAGAAAATTTTCCAAACACTTTTCTGTTTAGTAGTCCAGGTACTCAACCCTAGGGTAACTCACTGTGGTAATTGCTGTTCCAGCATGTATGTCAATCACTCTGCAGCAGAAGAAACCCCACCTTGTCTCCTACAGCCCCACCAAGAACATGGTACTTTCCAAATTTCTGCCAAAGGCAGGATCTTAAAGTATTATTAACAAGAAAAATCAGCCTTGAGTACATCACTGCCTCTAAAATGTTCTTCTCCCGCTGCAGGGTGAAAGGATAAGTATCCCTACCAAGAATATGGTCTAGCTAGCATAAAGAGGCATGTGAGAAGGAAATGAATGAACCGAAAAAGAAAGAAAAGCAGGACGAGTTGACTTTTGCCTTGCAGCCAGATGGGAATTTTGCTAGAAGCATCTTGACAAGGTGTACTGGAAAAGGAGAGAGCCAACTACAGCAGAAGCCTTGCTTCCTCCACAGCTAAGGCTAGAAAGTGTTTGATTCCTTCCAAGCAATAAATAGCTTAATCCAGGGCCTGCCAATAAGAACATAAAAAAACAAAGCAGAGCCTTATAAAGCAGTACAAACAAATATTAAAGTATAAAATTTAAAAAAATATTCAACATAGTATGATACTTGTGCAACAGACAATACAGACTGCAGTTTAACTTGGCTCCACAAAGATAATTCAGGTGTAGCCTGTGATCAGCATTAGGAGCAACCAGAAAAGAAGTGCACYTCTTTAGGAGGAAGAGTCTCCTGGTTAGCAGTGTCTTCACTGTATTTTGATAGAAGTTTATCACTCACTGATCAGTCTCAGCAGCTCCACACCAGTACAACTGCTTTTTATCAGATTGCTGACATAAGAAGTATTTTTAAGTATTTGGCCACTCAAGTAACTTTCTGGAAAATCACTTCGTAAAATATTAATTTTCTTCTCTGAGCTATTCAGAGCAAAACAACACCGTGTTTTGAGATGGCAGAGGGRTSATAAATGTCAGYAATCCAGTACACTAAATTGTATGGCTTTGTCACTTAAACRTGCTTCCAGTCAGATGTTCATAACAGCAAGCCTTTGAAATACCYCTTCTGTACAGGAAAAGGGCACTTCTGATGGCACAAAAATCCTTGCAAACTSAGGCAGGGTTCACACATGATGGGTGAACACTTTTCATATTTTTTTTCCAAGTGGACAACACTGGTTTAAGAGACTGTTTCAGAAAAAAAAAAACCCACTTGTTTTTCCTCAAAACGTGAGCATTTCTCAGATGAAGCCCTTTCTTCAGAAGATTGGATGGCCCATATAYCAGGTCTAGGCTTTCTGAGGAAAAAAAACACCTTAAACTCCATTCGAATGGCAAAAATCTCCCGAAGTACAGATCAATTATTACGTGATAACTGGTAGCAAGTATTGTTTCTAGAAGAAATGCAAAAGCACTGACAACCTGTTGCTCCCTATTGTGCCTCCTATTGTGCTTCCTCTGAAGCTTAAGTGCCTAAAAGACTTGGAAAAGGGTCTTTCTATAAAAGACCTCACAGGTATAATCACCAAGACCTCTATAAATCCATTTCTGCTTTTCTCATCAAAGGGAGTTAAAGCACAATACACAGTTAAAGGGAATTTTCCCAACGTTAACTTCTGCTTACTGTAAGGTCCTTTTCTGTGTTCAGAGAGGTGTAAAGAATTCTGCTGCAGACAGAAGTAAACCTATATCCAACTAAAAGAAGGACTAAACTTCTTAAAAGCTGAAAACTAATSAAATTTAATATGATTTTCAGGGCAATTTCAGTGATTTAGACAAATTACCCTTAATGAAAAAGACCACACAGGAYGGTTTCATTATTTTCAGGGCAAGTTTCTCTGGACAGCTTTGAAAATCTCTGTCTACTGTATTTGGAAAATCGCTACCAAAGTCCTTTGTTAGATGCTGCATTAAGGAATTTAYTGCTGAGAATTATTATTGAGACTAAAAGCTACAGCAAACAGCAAAGACAGCCTTACTGTTGATCCATTAATATCTGTGTACAGTGTAGGGCTTGTGCCATTTCTATAGGGCATATCTATGATATGGCCCTGACTCTGTARAACTCCAAACATTCATTGACATGCAGAGGAAATTCTAGCCACAAGAAAAAGAAATGTATAACACAGGAATTAGTGATCTCAATTCAGACTGGGGTAACGTTGACTAATTTGAYATCCTTGGATTCATTAAATAGACAGAGKTGCCTAAGAGATACTGTCTAGATGGATTTATGTAAGGTATTTCTTTTATTTCATTCTGTTTCACCTTGAAAAATATTAAGCATYTCCTGTTTGTYCTATGCATTCTTTTGTCCTTCAAAAATTGCTAAGGATTGAAGGTGTTCAGTATCCATCCRAAAAGCAGTCACTGTCTTTCAGCTCTGGAAACTGTTTTATGGACTGTGCAATGTCAGCTTTTGCCAGCTATACATAATAAGCTTGGTTAATAACCAGGACATAGTGATGAGGACTGCAGCTCTGTGGAGTATATTTYTCTTTTCAACTGGTGGTTAAAATGTATGCATTTCCATCAAGACCCAAAAGTGCCAGATCATAAGAAAAATGTTTGGAATAAACTGTGGGCATGATCCTATTTTAGAAATCTGTTGAATTTCATTGAGCATGACAGCAAATGAACTGCAAACAAAAGCTGCTGTATTGAACTTCCTGAAGACAAAGACTTCAGCTGGAAGTTGAGTGACAACTGAGATGAGTGACATAACAAGCCATCCAAACTGAAACAGGTCTTTCAGAGAAAAATAAAAGGAAGGATTGAGTTAGCATCAATAGTATCATTTCTTTCTTGCATCATTTGTATTAGTATGAAAATGCATTACTGTTTCATGGGTGGAAATAAAATCATCCACCTCCTTCAAGTAGTCTAAAATCACTTTAAAAGAGTAGCTACAACACCTAAAATATATAGACAACAATTTTATATTTTTAATGAGAATATTCCTTATCATGCTCTGACAGTTCAAAAGACTCTATGAATAAGTAAACATATAAGGGTAAAAAATAAGGGTAAAAATGCAGGACTTGATCTGCTTCTACAATGGTGAAATCTTTAAGATATTCTTGATAACATCCTTAAGAACATTTCCTATGGGATTTGATACTAACAGTAACTTCAGGTCTCAGATAAGCTTGCCTCCAGACARAGCAGGAAGTGCCCAAGCTGATAGCCAGTTATCAAATGCAAAATGTTAGTTATTGTAAAAGGCAAACTCATCAACAGATGTGCAGATAAATATTTTTCCAGAAGATTTTAAGCATAAACTTAATAAATTAAAATAATCATGACTAAACAAGACTTTTCTCATAGGTCCCATAAAAGAAAGAGTGATTATGTTCTTCAATTGAACTTAAAAGACTTTGAACCATAATTGTTACCCATAAGACAAAAACAAATCTGCCTCATAAAAGAAAAATAACAGCATCTTAGGGAAAGGCAAGAACTACATCATGTTTTCGATAATAAGAAAGTGTGTCCATGCCCTATATATAACACAAACCTGACAGGTATTTGTATCACTTAGKTTACACATGCCTAAGTGAATACTTAAATAAAGTACAATAGAGAATCTAGTCTTCCTACTAACTGTCACATTTTGTAGAAGACTGATACTTGAATAACCACTGAGTATGAATTTAAAGCATTCCACAGCAAAACCTATTMCCCAGAAGCACAGAATACTTGGTTTATTACCTCTAATCAGACCTATGTCTGATAGCTCAGCATCACCAGAAGAGAGACACTGAACTTTTTATTATCTAGCCCTCAGAAAGGGCTGACTACAAAAAGCAGTAAAAACAGTGAATGAGGCAACTCCATTCCTCCACACAGAGGATTGCAAGAGCAGAACCACACTGTTAAGAGCACAAACCATGGAGGCTGTCACCAGCTGAAGTCACCCAGAGGACTTGGCTGCATGTGCTGTTTGGAGGTGCGAGTAACAGCTTGTCTGTGTGGGAACCTATTACACAATGAAGCAGWGTGCAATCTGCGCGTGTTGAATCATTCCCCTACCAATTCACTCCATCCTGGGTCCCAGTAAGGTTTAGCTCAGCCCATCACTACAGTGGGCTTACAGCAGGAAACTGATTGGTGCCCCCATCAGCAGCTAGTGGGGAAAAACTATTCCACAGAAGGTCATAACTAGACTCCTGACCTGGTTCAGTCCAATTGGCAGTCTCCAAGGAAAGGACTGAAGAAGCCAGCTGCCTTTCYGACACACGCTGTATCTGCTGCTGAATGAAAACTCCTTTTCAGCTCCAGACTGCTCTGCTTCACTCYTTTCCCTTGCTTCTCAGCTCTGCACTCCAAAACATCTTCAAACTTCTTTATGCACATCTACAGTTGCATGAGGAAAAAAAGTGTTAAGAGTTTTTTTATCCCTGGTTTTGAAAAAAATAGTCTCTGACCTTTGTCCATCTGCTTACAGTGGTTTGTAAGTGGACAACATTAGAAAAAAGCCAGAGTGAGAGGAACCAGAGGGATCCCCACTACGTCTTTTAGGATCACTCTTACTGAGAATAATTGCAGACAATAAATGCCTTTAACCATTTTCCCTCCACTTCCATCACTCTCCAAATTGCAAGAATACCTAGAAAACACAGTAAGATCAACTTACTGTGCAATGCAAAGTAGCATTGCTCAARTCTGTAGGTCTTCAAAACTAAATTTTCTTACCTTCTGCTTTATACAGGAAGTTGCAGGCCTTTAAATACATGAAGAAATAAATATTCAAAATTCAGTATCAGGCATCAGCTATTTATTGCAACTCCTGATCTCACTCACATGCAGTATCTGCTTATGACATCATGTTGTTAACATATTACAATAAATTGTCAATTAATTATTTTAATTTGTTTTCTCTATTTGTAACCCATCACACCTGCTACTGAGAGTAGAAAACTGTTTACTTTTCATTTGGATGTCAAATAAAAGGAGACCATGGGACGTTTTCAAGATAAAACTCAGCAAATATATAAGTGATTGAAGGTTTACAGTGGGATTTTAAGATCAGGACAAGACACTCAGAGAAGGCATTCCTCAGTATTTAGTCATTTCAACAAAAAGTGGATCTCTATCATGAATGAAGGAATCATTATATATTCCTAGTGTCAGAGCTAATGGTTGGTTAAAAATGCAAGAAAATTAGGTAAGGCAGAAAAACCAGGCTATTGCAAACAGAGAACATGTCCCAGGAACAAYGAGAAATTACTGCAACAATGCGAAATGCTGGCTTTCACACTTTCATGTAATACTTCTGGCTACTTTTTTTTGAGATAATTTGATATACATTGTACAGACTTTCTATGAAACAAATTGATGTGGTCTTTCAAACAGACTTTTCTCTACAATTTACTTGAAAGAAACCCAGGGGTTTCTTTGTTACACATATGTGCATACATATATGTACAGAAGTAGGTTACACAAGTTAAACAATGCTTATGATGAACCTGTTTCTCTAATTGTTCCTGAACAATTACTAAAGCAAGAATTACTAAAGAAAGTAAAGCCACAGTACTTCTCCAAAGAAAATTCTCAGTAATTTAATTCTGCTTATTTAAAGAAATATGATWCTTGACAAGGGCTCCTTTAATCTATATTTAAATTAATGGTGGTCACTGGTACCAAATACATCGAATGCAGYCAAACTGCAGGGTTTTCTAAAGAATTTCACTTTAATCTTAATCAAGGATACTTTGGCTTCTAAAGGTGTGGCACATTGTGTAAGGAATAAGCTACCAGATATCCCYACTTTTCCAATAGTTACAAATAAAAATTATTCCAAAAAGAAAGGGCATATTCCCCACAGTTATTCTGCATGTATATCTCTCATATTCCAGTGACCTGTGAAGTGCAGCTAATAAATTCTCATAGCTACTATGAAACAAGGGTAAAACAAAATATTTTCTGGCTTATAAAATTCTTGCCTGTGTCCAACATACTCATATTTGAGACTGATGTTGACTGCTGTTGAAACAGTTTATTTATTATAGTCTTAGAATGACACAYGCTCCTGTGTCAGTCCTGGGCCACTGTTTGAAACAGGTCCCGAAAGCAAGCTGGCTGATGTTTATGCACCAGATTTTCATCAAACATGTACCTTGGGAACAGACTCCACAGTAAATGGATTTTTGCATTTCAACCATACTGCAGTTGAGAATCCAATACAAAATTGTCTAACAACAGCAAGATGTCCCAAAAGTGTTTTTCACCATAAAGCAAAACCTCAGGTTATCAATATTATTAAATATCTCGGATTTTGTTAAGAAAGARCATACACTTTACCGAAATGTCAGTGATGCCAGGACAATTCTTCTATGACAGGCATTTCTCCACCCCTACAATGCTATAAAGCCCAAACCAAAACCCCTCAAAGGATAGGATGTGCATGTGTGGGACTCCAGTAATTATTTCTACCGCCAAACTTGGGAGTGGTTACAATCCTACAGATGTAATCTCTCCATTCAGCGATACAACTCTATAAAAGTTTGTTTTGGCACGCACCTGTGAAAGCCACATTGATAATGAAAAGCTGAATTACTTTCTCCCATGATGGGTGTGGGCATTTTGAGACCAGTAGATTCCTGTCAAAAGAGATTGCAAAATACTAYTTTACAGTCTTTTAGAGTCACATTGGAGATCATGAGAAAGYGGTAGAATTTTCAATAAGTTTCTGTGAAATTTAAATCTGATAGGTTGCATTAGGATTTAAATTTTGCTTGACAGATGTTAGCACTACGGGAGAAGTAGATGCCTTCAAAAACTTATAAAGGCAGCATTTTCAGGAGCAGTCAACTACTTTGAGGCTATTGAACATAAAATTACACATCAGTCTGTCAGAGGAAACACGATAACCAGTCAGGTCAATCGTATAAATGCTCTTTGAGATAATGCCCTTGTGTGTGTCTCAGAAAGCCACATTACTCTGTTTACCATTACCATTTACCACCATTTACCACCATTACCTCCAGCTAACTGGTACCATCTCTCTGAGTAATTGTCAAAAGATTCCACAGAGGCAGCTCCATGTCTGTCCAGTTTTGAAACTTACTGATCCAGTGCCACATGGGGGATATTTGCAATTCATTTTAATGCAGTTTCAGCATCTCCACATTCTTCAAAGGAGATCAAGAACAGTTCTGGACAGGTGGACAGTTTTTGTGCATCCACATCCCTTAAAATATTTGCCTACCAGTGGCAGTGGTAGCATGAAGCTCAGCAGACTGCAAACCCTCCACTCCACCAGCTGAGTAAACACTTGTGCAGTGACCTGCATTGCACCCAGTGCTGCAGCTCTGCCAGCAGCATCCACGTCAATGGCTCAGCTCAGGTGTGTCCGTAGGAGTGACCATAGTGTAAGCATGCCCATCAGTCCTTCTAAAAAGTCCACTTTCACCAAACCAAGTGACCAAGCTCAAACCAAGTTGAATACTGATGTATAAAACAACTGTGTTTATTGTAAGCTGGGCAGCTCTCCTAAGGATGCTGGTTCCAGCTGCGTTCTGCACACGTGCATTCAAAGTTCGGGCCATGCCTTTCTATTCTAGACTTCTGAAAACAGAGACCTAGCTCCTAAGGCAATATTTCAGTTTTTCAAACATCTGCTCCTTTTAAGACTTTACAAAATAATCTAAATAGATTCAACACCCATATTGCCCTATAAATGCAGTTCTCCTTTCCCCGAAAAGTTATATAATGGAAGTAAAAAAACTGCCTTCACATATAATGGTGAAAATTCACCCTCTGTAGTGAAGAAAAAAACTCCATCACTTATTCTGGTCATTTATATTACCTTATTTTTATGCTTTCTTAAAGGCTCTGTACAATGTGATAATCTACATGCATGCGTGTGTGTAGTTCAATTAAATGTCTGCTAAGACAATACAATTTTGAGGTATATTATCCATAAAAGGAACCCTTGAATAGCATGAATAGACACAGCAGCACTACTTCTGTTAGAGAGCATGAAGATACAGAATATTAAATAATACAGGAACTTAAAGAAAAGGCATTTTATATGAAAGAATTCCTTTTAGGTTTACTTCTCTCATTAGTGATTTATTGCAGCCACACTATAGGATCTCATGCCACCCTGTATTTCAAAAACCTTTCTGTGCTAGACAGCTCTGTCCTGAACAGTGCAAAGTTATGAAGAGCCTCTGAGCTGATAGTCTAGGCCTTTCTGCATTCACACCTCTCCTTTCAAGTCCCATTTTAGAATTTAAATGTGTGACTGAACTGCTGTAGACTAAGAAACTCTGCAGTATTTGACAAAATCTTAACTCTCCAAAAAGACAGAATAAATGCACAGAAAATGTACCAGAACTAGTAAAGGTCTACTGGTACAGATGCCAAAGATTTTAGGACAACAACCACAAGTGAAAGGAACAACAGGGAATTAATCTGTACTGTGAAAATAAACAAAAAAATATGAACTTACTTTCTGATTTCTTGCTTTCTTAAGCATCATACTTTTAATATTGTGCCCCTATTGAAGATTAGAAAGCAAAAAGAAGAAGAAAACAGAATTTTCTGACTCTCCAAGCAGGGAAAGGGTCTCATCCAATGTCTGTTCTGTTATGCACACCCAATTTTGATAAATACGTTATCGGGAAGTCTATGAGTAAACACAAGCAACCAGCAAAGCTGATCGAGCATCACCATGGCTTGAGGTTACTTCAGGGATAAATATGGTCGTGGGGCTGATTTTGCCAACTCAGACTGCCATGTCTGCACAACAAACTGCTAAGTGAGCTTCCTCAGACTTTGCAAGGAATCTTAGGTTCGGCTGCACAGCCCTTAAGCTGTTCCCAGATGTGATTTTTCCTGTTTCTGCACAAACACAAAACTCTAATGGTTGGAGACATCTGTTTTGATGCCCTCGTCAAAACAGGGACACCTGAGATCGGGTCATTTATGACCAGGAATCATGAACGAATATGAGGAACTCCTTAGAAACAATAATAAATTTTTTAAACCCCCAGCTCCAAACATCCAAATAAAAACCCAGTCTATGAGGATCTGCAACCTCATTTCAGTCTGTAGCACTCAGAAGTTTACATTAAAGATACATGAATTAAAAATACGAGAGATAAGGTGGGAAACAATCACCTAAAAAATCCTAGCTATAAGAAGAAAACTTCAAAGGGCTTAAAGAAAAGGGATATTCTACCTCAAAAATGCAATCCTAACTGTCCTGGTTTTATTGCTGTTGTTGTTAAGGGCTGGTTTTTTGTTTGTTTTTGTTTTATTTTTAATATCTGCTGACTACAACAGTAATACACCAGGTCAAAAGTATTCTGAATGAGATGAGGTGGTCTGAGCTCTCAAACAATACCAACACCATGCAGAAAAAGTAGAGGAATAATCCTAAAGCAGTGCGAATGAGGTAAAGTGATCTGACACAATATTCTTGCCTGAAGAAAATTATTCTACCATATTTTAAAGTGTCAGCATTTTTTTCCGTGGAGTTTTGGGAGCTCTGCCTCTGTGATCCTTTGCAGTGCTGCTAAATCAAGAACAAAAATTATGTGTATACATACATATATATACACATATATACATATATATATATACTTCATACATATTATGTAATATGTACTCATATATGTTATATAATTTGCAGACTTATGGAGATGCCCTTGAGACGAATCCTGTTCATTCATGCACACCCCATTTTGCCACTGACAAAAAAGGAGCTGTTCAGATGTCATAGTGTAAAGCACTCACTCTAGTTTTTCTGTTTTCATTCTTACAGACAAGCCTGTCAATAGTTGGAAATTAATATAATTTTCTCAATCAAACAAGTTCTTTGTCCTTTTCTTATTTCTTTATGCAATGTTCACAATGCACAAGATAATAAGTTGTTTTAAAATATAAAAAATATCAGTTCTATTTATTAAAAAAACAAAACAAACTGTCCAGGAAAATCACCAAATGCATAGGAAATTTTCTTCCTTTCATTTCTGCCTGACAGATTTTGACTAAGAACAGATGTCTAGAGGCTGAACAGTTCATTATTGACATATAGGCTTGGGACATCACAGAGCTTCTGTGTTTTCTTCATTCAGGGCCAAGAAAATATGCCTCAGTCAATTGGAAATTATCATTATTTAATCATTTATCAACAGCAATAAAAAAAATCTTATGGCAAAAAAAGGGCATCTTAACATTTACAGAAATGACGACTTATAAATGGTCATTAATTACTTCCAGAAAGCCACATTCAGTTAAATTCAACTGGTTCATTGGCTTCACATCATGACAAGAGCACACAGCAAAATCCCTCTCCCCAACACCTAGAGGTATTGTGCATCAGAACCACTTTCTGACTGTTGTTAAATTATTTGCCTCTTACAGGGCGTCGTTGTCCAAAAAGTGTGTTTTAGCTGCTCCTCAAAGGCTCTGAGGAGAGTTTCTGATTAGAAACTTCATGTATCTCAACATGTTTTATCAGATGCAATACCTGTATTAGACTTATATAATTTAGACTAAACTTCCAAAAGAATGCTTATAAATTGAGTGTGCAAGTGTATAATAAATAAATAAGACAGATAATCTTAGCGCATTACAACTGCATACAAAATGAGGATTTTGGTTACTGTAGCACCTGGTCTTCTAATATCTATGTCTGTATGAATTTCTTTCAGTCACAGAGAGTAAATACAATTTCTGAATACATTCTCATCAGGTGCTTTCAGTTTGCACGACCTTCCCAGGCAACAGTAAAGCACCTTAGCTTCACTATGAATAGCTAGTACCTGACTAGACAAAGAAAATACTTATCAAAATAAAATAATTAAATTGATATCTTAAAGCAAGAGTCCAAGGAAACAGATGTAAGCTTAAAAATAATTAGGTAGAACTAAACAAGTGCCCAATGGAAAGTTTAGGGATGAAAAAGTTACCACTCTGAATCTACGAGAGATAACAAGAGAAGAGATATCCCAGACTGAAAAAGGCCATCCCCAGAACACATACAACTGTCCTAACACAGCTACTCAAACACAACAGAAAGGTGACAATGTTTTTCTTCCATAGTATCTCACCTGCTTCCCTACAACCCACAAAGCACCACCCTGTGTGTTACTTTCCATGAGTATCCCCTCTCATTGCTGCTTTAAGGACAGAGCTGAGGGAAGGCACTGGCTGCTGTACAAACCGTGTAGATCCCCAGAAGGGAGCACCCCTGCACCACATAGACAACCATTTCCCAGTTCCAACAGCGGTGCTACCTTTCTGCTCCTTTCTGTCTACGACATGTGGATCCCACATGAGGCAAGATCCATCATTCCAGCAGATCAGTAGCAGCTGTGCTGTAGAGCCTGGATCTCTGCATTTGTTTCTGACTTCACTGTTTCCTGTAACACCATCTGTATAAAGCCCCCAAGGAGAGACAGYCATGACCCAAAGAAAGATGAACAGTTTTTAGCCTGTCAGACACTTGCTGTGCAGGTTTGGAGGGAAAATGAGACCAATAAAGCATGGATACTGTGCTCAGACCTTTACAAGCAGACAAAGCCCACAACAAGTGAAGATGGTAATTTTGCTCTGGTTTGGTTGAAAAAACAGGTGAATTTTGCATTACATCATCCTAGGAAGTATTTTCCTGATTAAATGTGAACAGGAATTTCCAAATCAATGGTGCTGACAGGCTGACAAAATCCAAGTAGTTAAACCAAGTGGCTTGGCTGAAAGTCTAGCATTCTTTTTTTTCTCAAATCAGAGAATTCCTGTATTCCTGTACAGTTTTCCTAACACTAATAGGGTTCTTCTAAAACTGCCTCTGTGTGTCTGTAACCCACACAACTATGTCACTCCAAGTAAGGGACACGGTTTCTAACCTTCAGTTTCAATCGCTGACCTATCAATGTTACTCAGTTTTTACTCTTTATCCCCCTGCTCATCTTCAGTGGTCATCAAGTGCAGATACAAGTTCACAGTAGCTGTGAAAGGCACACTCTGGCTCACCCCACCACGAAACTTCTGCTCCTTAAGACAGCAGCTCTCTTGGGGTCTCTGTTTTAATGTAGAAAATGAAAGAGGCCATTTTATGACACTGTATGTTCTCACACAAATAACTTGTGTTGTCTCATCCCAAGCTTTCTCAAAAGTAAAATGAGGCCATAATACCTACCTACTTAATGTCATTTATCTAGCACTTTGGAGGTGAAAAGTACCAAGACTAACACACCTTGAGGAGATATTCTGTTCCTTCTGATTTCTACCTTCATATTCTGGGCACTGGAGCTTACAGCAACCTAATTTTTTCAGAGCAGCAAGAAACTAATACAAGAATTTTACAGAGAAATGGTTAATGAAAACGTATGTGGATGGATCTGTTTGCTTATCAGCCCAATACCTCACTTTGATAATTACTCATGTCAAGCCCATATGAACAGATATTTACAAACATATACATGTACATATCTTTCTTTCATGCTATTTCCTATGTATCTTTCTTTCATGACAAAATGTGCTATATATATATCTATATACGTCTAGTCTATATCACCAAGAATTTGTCAAACTATGGTCTGACAAAAAGGAGAAAGCACAGAGATGGAGTGTACTTCAAGTTAACTAAGCTTGTGGAAAGGGTAACCCACAAGTTCCTCATCACTGAAGTGTGTAAGGAAGTGAATATATAGTCTAGTCTTGCTTGTGGGAGAATTTCCTATGTAGTGGTCAACCTCAAACACACTGTTACTACATTTGACATGTCTGCAGTATCTCATAATGCTTCTGTAGGAGTATAATAAAGTTGGTATTTATGAGGGGTTTAAACTCTTAATTCAGAATCAGCTAGTAGTTGTGAAGTCAAAACTACTGCTTGGCACCTCAGTTTTTAAGGTAAAGCAGAGTAAACCAAATGAATGTTAAATGCTGCAACACCGAGGAGAGGCAGAATTCTAGAATCAACAGGTTGATAATTAAGTTTGGAGAGTTTTCTTTGAGGATTTTGTTTTCTACACTAAGGCAATACTTTCATTTTGAGCAACTTCTGTTCTTTTATCCGTGTGGCTTCCTAGGCCTTGTTATACTTTAAAGCACTGGAAATTTTCTCTATTTCAGTTATCCAGTAAAAAAGGGAAAGCTTAACTGCAATTTTTCTGCCATGCAAAATTTGGGATTCAGACCAAATCATGCTTAGCTACTGACAATAGAACTGCCTTACACACATTCAAAGAGGGGGAGAAGAGCAGCTCTGTATTAGTAAGTTCTATGTGAAGCTGCTCATCAGGCCAGAGACCCTTTGGTATTATTGAAAAGTTCCCTGTAAAAGACCACCTGCCACTCTGCAGGCTGGCAGGAGGTTCAGAGTCACATTCTCATTGTTTTATTATTGTCACTGATAGATTTAGCCAACTGGTCATTGAGAGGTAGCTGAGATCTGCAATTCACGCCTTTGTCTTACAGGTAAATTAATTAATTTCACAATGTCTCTTTTACCAAGAAATGAAAGACGAAAGAGTATCAAAAAGCCACAGCTAAACAAATACTCTACCAAAACAGCCTGTACAAGGTTAAGCAGCACTTTCATGGTCTCTGCATGCATCTTCTATTTTTCCTGATGAAAGCTGTGAGTGTGCAAGCACACATTTTCTCTTTAACTTGCTTGGTTAAAGAGAACAGCAATTCTAAAACTAGAGTCCTACACCTTTTTCCTAACCTAAGGCTTTTAAAAATCATAAGCCTCTGTTCTTTTCCCTCTCCAAATCAAGGAGTTAGCTTAAAAAAAGCTCACACAAGATTAAAGAAACACTGCCTTCATAATGAAAACAAGCTCTGAGTAATTTTTAGTTTCCAGATGCTACTGTTATTAAAATCCTTTAATACAGTAGCACAGTTGGCTAGAAAAGCGGTAGAATTTTTAGATCAAAAGAAGAGAGATGCTCTTGAAAAACCAAAGTAAAACTCCAAAACCAAAAATCCAATAAGAATGTTTGATTTTCTGATAAAACTWACCAATTGTTCCAGACAAAGATAATTTTAAGAAAAATAGAATTTAATCATAATATATTTTTTATATAATATATAATTTAATACTGTATATTCTATCAAATTTGAAGGGGAAGTCAGTCCTAACCATAAAGGATAAAACTGGGAGAGATGGCAGCGTCATGGCTCTGCTGAACAACTTAAAAGCTTTCTGTACCATTCTGGACTGCCTTCTCTCTTTCAAGGAAGACATAAACAAATCAGAGTAAAAGTTCATTTTGTGTAACATGTTGGTAAAAGAACTAGTTACACATTGCCAGAAAAGCAGCTGAAGAAATGTTTCTACTTCCTCTATGTTTGCCTTCCTCATGGCTCAATAACTAGAATATACGAATTCTGAGTGAGGTCCTTACCTCCCCTCTCACATTGTAAAGTTGATGGGAAGAGCCAGGACTGTGTAAAACTCCCTGTTTTGCCTAAGAAGCAGCTGCTTCCCCTTCACCATCTCAGATCTCGATGCACACACAGGAGGTGGCATGCCGAGAATCCAGGGGAAGAACTGTAATTTACAATGCCATCCCCTCTACTGCCTTCTACACGCAGAAGTTTCGAAACCTGACCAGGGAGGTTTTCAGACTTTGAAGGATGTYAGCATACAGGGAATGCCGCCATTGGAGCTGAGCTCTTCTCACGGGGAATCTCTTTGTTTCTGGCTAGTGCGGACTGTATGGTCTTTCTGTAGCTCCCTAACCAGCCACACCCCTGACTCCTTACAGTACTTCAGCCAGCTCGCTGAGCCCTGATTCTTACCTGCACAAAACATGTAGTGACTTTTCAAAGAACKGTCTGCTTCAGTGGTTGTGCCTTGAGTAAAAACTGCTACACAGATGTGAAAAAATGGCACTAATATATATATGCTCAGCAAACCCAGAGACTGAAGTTTAGGTTTTAGAGCTTTAACTTTCAACAAAAAAGGGCRGCAAGAACTATGTCCAGTATTTCAAGCCCCACAATGTATATCAAAATAAAAGCTTCTGTCAGTGGATTTCTAGATGCTTCTTAAAATTATGTGGTTTGGTCAATTACATCATTAAACGTTAGGTGGACATACATGCCCTTTCATTTATTGTAATTTCTTGAAGTTGCATTAGGGTTTTTGGCATAAGAATTAAGTTATCCATTTAGTATAGCATTCTTCACAAAATCATAGGAGGTAAAGGGGTTGGAATGGAGCTTAGAGATCCTCTAGTCCCAACTTCCTCTGCCATGGGGCAGTCACACCCTAGACCAGGATGCTCAAGGCCTTATCCAACCTGGCTTTGAACAGTGCCAGATTTGTGGCATCCAGGACCTCCCTGGGCAGCCSGTTCCGGCGTCTCACCACCTCACAGCAAAGAATGTCTTCCTAATTTTTCCCCCTCCCTCAATTTATTTTTTTTTCTTTCCCATTTCATCTGCAGTTTTAAGTAGTCAGAAAGCTTTCAGGTTTTGACCAGATGGGAAGAAAGAATCAACAGAATCGAGCATAGTTTTAGTTTGGGATTTCCTTTAGGATATATCTTAAAATTATCTGAAAGGTGAGAAAGCTTCGCTGTCATGAGCTTCTGAAAAAAATCCAGGGAGAAAAGAAAAAAAAAAAACCCAAAAAAAAAGCATTCCTGCTCAAATCCAGGGGGAAAAAAGTACTACTGCTCAACAGAAATATCAGAAAAACTATTAAAAAATTAGCTGATGATCTTCAGTCTTAAGATGAGCCAAGGGAAATAAAGGCTGGATATTAGGAAAAAGTTTTTTATGGAAAGAGTGATAACGTGCTGGAATTGTCTGCCCTGGGAGGTGGTGGAGTCACCATCCCTGGATGTGTTTAAAAAAAAGACTGGATACAGCACTTGGTGCCATGGTTTAGCCGTGGTGTTAGGGTATGGGTTGGACTTAGTGATCTTGAAGGTCTCTTCCAAGCTAGTCATTCTGTGATTCAAAGTGCTTTATAATCCCTAACACATCACATATCATGGGAATCAACAAGCAGGTAGCTCCAACTTTACTACAGGATAAGGATTAGGTTTGACTGGACTACCCATTAGAATCATYGCAGGCATGGACAATAAAAAGCATACAAGCAACACACATGATACTTCACAAATCCAGGGAATCTGCAGTCACTTCCTGATAYGTATCAACTCACTAAGCATACACAAATCCCTGGGAAATTTTATGACCAGATTGATACACACATCTTTCAGCCTTGAGTGGCTGTTGTTGCTTTTCTMTTCTAATAATTCCATCTGGCTTGGTGGAATCAAATAATTCATTTCAAAAGACTTTGCCAAGGTACCCTATAGTAGCAGYCCTGCATGTAAGACCGAGATATTTCCAGACTGCTCTCCTAATGTTATCTTTAAAGCAAGCAATTTCTGTGTTTTTCACAAAGTTAGGCTGTATTAATTGTGACTGGAAGCAGAGGAAGCCTGTTTAACACATGTGAATATTGTCTATGCCATGAAAAACACCTGAGCGACAGCTCCCACCACCAGAAATGAACTGAATTGTAAAGCACTGGTACAGGCAGAAAGGGATTTCACATGTGCTGGGAGATCTGCTCAAGCCTTGCTTGGTTTTGCAGTAAATTGGTGAGGGACTGCTTTTATAGCACGTGTTGCTTTCCTTTCTCATCAAGAGGAAGGTGGTTAAAACTGACATAATTTTGCAGCTGGTAAAATAAATCTACAGCCAGTTTTGCAATGCAAAAAGCAGAGAACTAATGCCTATCTCCAGTCAGCAAACTTTCTCCTGGAACACTATTGAACCATCTCTTACAGAAGGCATTAAGGAAAAACAGTCCATATGTGCATAACTGAAAATCCTCTTAGCTAGGCACCTGAAGATTTTATCTCACTAGCTGCTCTGTCAGTTTTGTGGGTTTACAATTGCCTTCTTTTAATTTCAAAGGAATGTTTCAAATTGCTGTGAGAACACTGCATAAAAGAACATGGCACTATGCAATTAACAGAGCACAGAAGGAAATACTGAAAATTACTCTATACAAAGATTTCTGATAAGAGTACAAACCAGAACAGGAATAAAGAAAAATATATTTGCCTAATCACTGCTTTATAAAAAATGTATTGGAAGTAAATGTAGCTAAATTTAGAAATTAGCACAATTTTTAATTAGAAGCATGCTTCTCTGTGGTGCATGCTCATGCACTTTTTGGAACAAAACTTCAGAGTTGACTATCTCGCACAGAAATGTTATTTTAAAGGTCACATTTTAAATGTGTTTTTAGCTTTTCTGTATTGCAGTTTCTAGCATAAACTCAAATTGCGAGTAAAACACCACCAGAGAGAAATCATGAGAGTTTACCTTCCATGAGTAACAGGACACAAAACCCACCCATCGCCCTGCTCTTCTACAACAACGTTCTCTACCTCTGTTCCCAACCAACCCAACTGATTACTTTTTAAATTGTTTATAAACTTCATTTTACTTTTAGTCTTGCATTTTGCTGCTTCTTTTCARCCACAAGGAATTAGGCCTAAAAGTTCGACTGTGCTTCCCAATTGTACTGTCAGGTCGGATAAGCAACATTTTCTCTACACATACAAAATACGACGTTTAATTACAAAAAAAAAAAATTAAAAATAAGACGTTTGTCCTACTACCCTAAGAACTGCAGAAAGTATTAGGTGGCTGTGACATTTTGTGTACGTTACGGTATCTTGCTGGTTGCTCTGAAGTGAACAGAAAGTGGCAAAAGCTACTGAGCATTCAGCGCTGGAAGAGTGTTGTTTGGAATGAATGGTTTTAAAATGGTACACAGACTTCTTTGCGTCCAGACCCGCACACCACTTATGCCAACAGTCTGTAAGCCCACACCAGGGGACCCGCTCTCCCCAGTCTCCGGCTGCTGTGGCGACACGGAACAASCCCGGAGGCCCCCGGGCCCGCTGCGGGGTTTGTGCCCGGCTGGCGGTGCCGAGCGCTCGGCGGGCAGCACCGCACGGCGCGGGCCCCGCCGGGGCCTGCGGCAGCTGCGGGCCCGAGGGGCGGGTCTGCGGCCGGCACCTGCGGGAGGACACGCTCCCGGACAGCAGCCAGCTGCCGCTCGCCGGCCGGCTCTCGGAGAAGGGGTTTGGGCGGGCTGCCCCGCGGTAGCCCCCGGTAGCCCCCGGGTCTCGGCGCACGGGGCAAACACCGCGCCCGCGGGCCCGGCCCCGCCTGGAGCAGTCCCGGGGGGAGGCGGAGAGAGGGCAGAGGGGGCGGTCGGAGCGGAGAGGCCGTAGGCGGCAGCCGTCGGGGCTGGCCCCGGCCCAGCGGGCCCCCCCGCCCCGTCAGGGCTAGGCGTGTCCCCCGCGGGCGAGGCCGGCCCKCGGGGCCGGAGGTGGCCGCTCCTGAGCGGCAGCGGCAGCGGCAGGTGTGCGGCGGTGGGCAGGGCACGGAGCGGACACAGAACGGGCACAGCCGAGGCACAGCTCTCCCGGCTCTGCCGTCCGCCGCTGCACGTACGGAGCGAGTCGCGCTGCGGAGCCGTGGCTGGCGGATGTGCCGGCGCASGTCGGACCCGGTGGTCCCCTGCGGGGGCCGGGAACTGCGCCGAGCCCGAAGCCGTCGCGGGCGAGACCACCCTCGCTTCCCGTGGCCGGAGGCGAGCGGCGGTAGGGAGTCCTGCCGTCGGGACGGGCTTGGTTTGGAGGAAGGGAGTGTCCGGGGGAGCGGCCGAGCTCGGGCTGAAGAGACCCGAGCGCCCCTCGCCAGAGCTGTGGCGGCAGGCGACGCCGCACGGAGGTTCGGGTGTCCCGCGGGGCCGGCAGCGGGCTGTGCCCCGGAACCGTCTGCGGCGGGGCGCAGGTACGTGGAGAGCAGGAACGCGGATCTCCCGGGCCCGCCGGCGGCGCTCCGGTCCCTCCCGCAGGCGTCCCCGGGCGAGAGGGTGGTTCTGCTCGTCGGCYGGAGAGTCGAAGTACTGAAAGTCACTTTTCTGTTAAAACAGTAGTTGCGCTAAGGCGAAACAGGTATCGTGTTAGCTAGAGTGTGCTTAAGGAGTGAACGGTAAGGATCAAAGAATAAATTCCTCTCATGCAAATAGTGGGCAAAGGGGCAAAGCCACCGGCAGACACTGCCGTGGTGCTCAGGTGTGGTGTAAGGTAAATGCTTTCGTAGGGCAACTACCGCGTTTTACAGCTGGCCATTGGTAAGACATTCTATTTGATTATATAGTTARTTATGTTTAGCCCTTTGCAGATCTTTGAAATATCTCTTCCTGCAGATACTGTCAAATACGCTGCTTTTTACTCGCRCTAGTGGCTCCTCAGCAATATTTAACTGGATCCTTTCACTCCTATGACAGGAGTTGAGCCATAGTACAAAATGTCCATGTTCTCACTGAGCAAAAACTTATAAACAATACAACATTTTAAAATTTTTACTTCTTTTTTTGTCTCTGAACKACTTTAGTAATTTTTTTTATGCTGTTCTAGTGAGTTTGATACATTTATGATAAGGCTGCTATTGACACCTTAATCTTTAATTCAGCAATAGGTGTCAGAGTCTATGGACTTCCAGCCCATGGTTTGCTGAAATATCTTGATTTTAATTTTTGTATATAGAAGGAACCCTTGAGCACAGTGAGGCTACACTGCAAGTAGTAAAACACTTCAGTTTAAGCCCACTTAACTTACTTTCTCCGAAGACTTCTTTATGTAGTAGAACTAGGASAAAAGTATTTACCCTGCACGTGTATTCAGAGACACATAGTTTAGAGAGGGGATTTGTTTRTAGATTATTTCAAGATCGAACTTTTACTATGAGAAGTAAAACACCTTCTCAACTAATCTATARAAAGATTTGTGTAACTTTGAACATTGACAACAGTCTGACTCATGTGCAGTAAGGTCAGTTAAAAACAGGAGAAAAAACCATTCTTCTATACCAGCTGACTAGCCCAAGTATATGCTGAGCAGTCATAACCTTTATTTTATTCTGCAGTATTTGACATCTGGACTCTATAACAAGTGTCACAGTTAYGTGTAGCCATTATTTTTTTTAATGCTTCCTGCATCTGGTTTGGGGAGGAGTAAAGAAAAGTTAGATGGGCAGATATAATTAGCCCAGTATATGATTGAATTCTCAGTGTAAATAAAACTTCTCTTCATATGGAATGAGTTTTAAATCTTTAAAACCAAGACAAGAATTTTCCTATTGGGTAGCACAAGGTAAGTGAGTTGTTTTCAAGGTAGCAGACTACTCCTTGTAGGCAATATGTATATAACAGTATGTAGAGAGAGAAATCCCTTACGTATCTCTGTAGCTGTAAAGGCTGATTGCTAAGGCATTAGCCGTATGACTGACCTCMTATTTTGGACTTTGTGCAAGTAGTGGTGGCAGCAGGTTTATGCCTTTTTTTGGGTTTTGTAAAGCTAGCAGGCTGCTTTAAATATTTGCAGAACACTCTGCAGTTACAGAGGAGCTTCTATCCTGGGAACAGAACCAGGATTTTTCCTTTGAGGTGATGTATGTCACTGTACTGGGATGTTTGGCAAAAGAACAAGCCAGTATTGTCCTTTGCTACAGGGGGAAACCCACTCCCTGCTTAGTTTTGAGTGGTCTCTTATCTGGAAGTTTCTCTTTCTTTTTGTTTGACCAAGTTATTCCAAGAAATGAAGCAAACTGTCCTCTATTTGGAGACTTCCTAGAACTCTAAAATCTCAGATATGGGMATGCCATTTGTTCTACTATGTGCAGTTGTTTGGGTTGTTTTTTATTTCTTAGTGCAAGAGTATTGCATGAAGGAGCTGTGAACAGAAGGAGAAAGAACAGGGCTGGAAGAAGGTGAAGAAATTACGAGTAAAAAATAAATCCTTCTCTAAATTCTAATTGTGATCTTAGCTAGTGATTCTTCGTGTTATTTCAGCAACCCATGTGGCTATTGTGTCTCCTCAGGAAACRGCTTGTTAAGCAATACTATTTATTCTTAAAAATCAATAGGGATTTTTAAGGACAAATAATGTTGCTTAACAATCAACCTGATCTCCAGTCAGGTTCTGTCCAGAAAAGGAAGGCATGGCATTCCCTCACATGGTATGAGAAGTAACATGTCGAGAGGGTGGGAAGAATTACAGGATCTTGGCGGTTCAAAACCCACAATGCAAGTAAAATTCAGTGAAGGATAATACTGGGGATTTGGTTATTCTTTGAGGAGGTTGGGAGCAGAAGGGAAAGGAATTTGCCTCTATAGTAGAGGTAAACTTAACGTTGGGCTTAGCTCAGAATAGCTCTGGCCGTCTCTTCTGTGTCTAGGTCTTCCCTCGCTTGTTAGTGATGCTGTGCAGTTGGCAGATGAACAGATGCTGTGAGAACTTTCCCTCAGAGGAAAGGTTAGTGGTAGGAGGAATGTTTTTATGGGAATGAGCTATGACAAGTTTGAGAATAGGGCAGATGAATTAGTTCTTAGATTTGAYATTTGTTTTTAAAGACAGACCTGATGCTAAACGATAGGATAGTACCATCCAAAAGTGCAGTCTGCAGAGCTTCCTTCTCTGGATTTCATCTTTTGCTGTCTGTTTTCAATGTTAGTAGGTGTGTTGATAAAGATTTTGCAGTAATGTTAGCCCATTGTCTTTTAAAAGGAGTTACATCTTTCTGTTTTGACCGAAAAAAAAGAAAAGTCAGTTTGTAGCAACATCCATYTTGTCTACTCATACACAGGCTTAGAATGTGTGTTCATGGATCCAAGGCATCAACAAAATGAGTCTGCCTGTGACACCAGTGTTGATGTTTCTTTGCAAGGGCTTCTGGCCTTCACAAGTTACGCACTTCTTTTTTTTCTTTCCTGTTTTTTTAACCACAACAGAGAGATGTAATTTCTTTTAGAAGACTAACTTTATTGTAAAATTAGTATCAACATATCTACTAAACTTGAAAGCAGACAGCAAAAGACAAAATCCAGAGAAGGAAGATTTACTATTTTTCGCTCAGTAGAGTCCCATCTTCATTTGCTGAAATAATTATTCTCTCTTTTTTTTTTTTAAATACCTTTCACCTCATTTATTTAACCAGGTTTTGACTTTATTTAATTTTATCTATGGTGAACCAAGGACCTTTTCTTAAAATTTTTCCAAAATGTGCCTTTGGTTCAAGTGTTGTGTGTGATTTCTGAGTGTCTCATAACAAACAATTTAAATTTCACAAAACCTTCAGGACTGGGGTAAATAGTAGGGCAAATACAGTCAGATGCATGTTCTGGATATCTCGGCTCAGTCTGATGTCCTTTAGGTGACTATTTCTGCAGCATAGCAGGGAGCTTCTCATCACACCTGTCTTCGTGTATTTTATCCTGGTTATTCAGAAAACAAAGTGCTAGCAACTAGTAGGCATTAGCACAAACTTTGAAAGGAGTCTGGTACCTGTTTTGGAAATGTAGGCTTGAGTAAGAATTCAGAATTTTCTAGGAGGTCTTTCAGCAAAATAACTCYTTTCATTTCTCCCACCCCTGGTCTTAATTCACGTATCTCCTGTAGCGTCTGCAACAAGCAGTGCAAAGTCTGTCCTTTCATGTACTACAATAACTGATATCCCAGGTCATAGTCTTTTGAATTGTACTGTACTTGACAGTACAAGGTAGAAAATTTTAAAAACTTGTGATAAGAAAACCTTTTGAGCATATAGCTAGTAAATATTGTTAATACAAAATGAAATTTCTTTAAGAAAGTCAATGAAATAAAAAGCTACATTTGTGTTTGGCAGTAAATAATTATCTGTTGAGATTTCATCTGGTAGGRTGCTATGCATCAGTCATTTCCACAGACTTGGGTAGCAGAGTTAACCCTGACATTCAGAGAAATTGAGCCAGTGCTTCCTGCAGAAAAATACAAGAAGCAGTTGTCCTTATAAATAGTATTCACAAATTTTCAAGACAACCAGGAGATGAAAATTAGAGGCTAAAATATGTAAGATTTTTAAAACAGAGCAAATGAGCAGCAAACTATTATGCTCTGAATGCATTTTAAATTTTCTCTAAAATCAGTATAAAAAAAGAAAAAATCAAACTCATAAGGCCAGAGTCCAGTTTAAAGATTTGTACTATTTTAAATATCTACAACATTATTTGCTGCTTTTTTSTCTTGAATGCATGACTTTAACACAAAAGGTGTGTTTAGAACTCTATTACCAGAGATCTTACGGCCACAAAAATCTTGTTTTAAWTAACTAAAATGGTTTAAGGGGGGCAAAAAAGATATTTCTTCCTTTTACTGTGTGCATGTGCATAACCCACTTCAATACATGATAAAATTAATGAGAAAATTTCAATCCATTGCAGCTTTTTGACATAAAATCTATGCTTAAAATAACTATTGTAGGTTATGTTTCATTCTTTTCTCTTAGAATTCTAGAATTCAAATAATGGTGGCTCATTAAT
>CADDXX010000212.1:1198552-1224374 GCA_902810485.1 Alauda arvensis
CAACAATTTCTGTGTCCCCAGCATTTCATTACTGATGCACCTTAATTTCCAATAACAAGTTGTRTCTTTACAGGCAGTGACTGCAATGTAGGTCATGGCGTGAGGGGGGAGAAAGGCAGCACTGTAGTAGATATTAGCTTTCTATGCAGTGAACTGAAAAGGTCTGAGCCCAAAACTGAAAACCAAAACTTTCTTGGTTTGGCCTGAGGCAGGATTAAACCATACTTAAAAGTCAGAAATCCAGATCAACCCTAGTTAATTTGCAAGTTTCATTCCAATAAAGATGTTCTCGACACAGTAGGGAGCTTTACTTAATCAGTGTTTCTTAGACCTACTTAGGAACATGCTGCTCTCAGCAAGCTATTTTAAGAACATTTTAAATTGCACAAACACATTTGCAAGACACCTGCCCCTGTAAGAAGTTACCCAGGAATAGTAATTAACACCTTGCTTTAAAGTGCAACAGAGAATTTCAGCTAGATAGAGTCAGGAACAGTAAAATGAAACAGAAGATAGCACAGAATACTTGATCAAGTAGATAAGTTTTAAAAATTGGTTTTTGCAAGATCTTGAAGGGATAATGATGTGTTTTCAAGRCATCTCCAACTCCTTTTAAGACAGATGTCTAAAGAACTTTTTATTCATTTATAACCAGGTGTGGTTGTGGAAGTCCTAGCCTGTAAACTAGTAAGTTGTTATTGTGACAACAGTAACAGACAACAGACAAGTTTGTGGGTAACACAAACATATTTCCCTAATGTTATGGCTGATATGAACTGATCATAATACAGAAGTAGAGATGGATATTGTATGCCTTTCTGAGGACCGTAGTGCCACAGTAACTTGCCTTACAACTTCTGAGCTTTCCTATGTTTAGGAATCAGTGTCTGGTTTCTACACTGAGTGGAAAAAATGGGTGAATGATTTGGACAACTGATAACCTGTGGACTGCAGAGCATTTTATACCTCATGTTGTTACGATTTATTTTTCTAGACTTAATGGTTCATTYGGGAGACTGGCAGGGGAGCAGCAGGTCAGTGACTAATGCCACTATATACCTGCAGGTCCTTGGTATCTGCCTTACCCTGCAGTCTGAGTGAAACACACMGGGTAAAAATAACAAAAGGTTTAAAGACTTAACAAATTACTATCTTCTGCTGTTGGCTCTATACATCCTTTTTTAGTTACCATGACCTATTGATGAGAGAGAGGGTTTGTTACATATTTGTTACATAKTTGTTCAGACCCAGCCTTGCCCTTATGTCAAGGTATCACAGWGCACTTAAATACAATTTTACATAATTTTACACATTGTCACTACCATGTCCCATGACCATGTGCGTCCTACACCGYCATGTACAAAGTGGGGATCTCCTTTTGGGACAGCAGTAGTAAAAATGTTATTTGTGTGAACTGGACACTGTGGGCAACACTTCTCAGTTGCTACAGGACATTTGAATTTTTTGATTGTGCCTTGAGATCTGCTTCTCTTRATCTGTTTGGACAAATAAAGGAAGTAAAGCCTAGGCTCTTTCTTTGCCAATAGAGAATATACAAATATTAGTTGGCTTACATTTTCACAAACAGCATTTATTTTAGTTGTTGGACTTAAGAGTGTTTTCTGTCATTTATATCAAACTTTGCTCCAGCTGAAGGATTATAATGTTATCAAACAATGCATTTAGTTACATCCCCTKTACTGTGGATGTATGTATTAGCAGTATACAAGATACTCCTGGAAGAAAATCACACCCATTATTTTCATTATTAAAATGCTGTTAAAATTARGTCTCCCAGGAACAAAGCTAAATTCATTATAAGCTAATAGAATGCCCTGTTCCTATTTAAAGATTTCACCATTTCCCRTAATCACTGTTGTCTATTTTAGAAAAATTTTTAAGAATTTTTTTTTTTTTTCATTTGGCTGCAAATTAGATAACTGAGCTCATGAATGTCATTGGAGAAAGAGAACTATTCAGAAGACCTTTTTTTCGTTTTTTTTTTGACAACCCATTATTTCCCATGACAAACGAATGCCTCATGGAGTGTGYTAAAAGGACAGAATTCACACAGGAGACTAGAAATTCTATTARCCTCACTCTGGTTTCATTCATATTCTCACTTCCAAACATAAGCATTGGTCTATCTATGCTTCCATCGAGTCATTGGCAAAAATCCCATTTACTCAGTAGACTGAATTGTCCACTGTTAATTAGTTTTGATTTTTAGAGTTTTTACTTGCAGTAAGGATGAGAAGTGTTCATGTTACACCTATTTGGAATCCAAATACARGGTTGGGAAATCTCAGGATCCCATATTCCGAACTTCTTCCTAAATATTTTAATCTTAAAGACAGGGGGAAAGTTTAATGTAATTGTAACAAGCACTTTTATCAGATTTACATGACTGATTTTGTCAGTCACTGTTGTGTTCGATCTTAAAAAATTACTTGATTTTTTGAAACATATCCTTTCTTTCCTGCTTAGTCGTGTGACTTACTTTACTGGTATCTCATGCAAGTTTGGATTCAGTTTTGAATACTGGATATGATGACTTTCTGGCTAATCAAAATTAAATATCTGGAAGTGTAGTATTACTTTGAACTTTTACAAATTGACATAATGAGCAGACTTTTTAGATAAGTTGAAGAATTAGTTGAGGAAATGCATCCATCACCTGCAGTGAAGTTTAAAACCTAGGGCTTTAGTCCAGGTAATTTTTTAATAAATGGGCTGACATTAAAATCACAGGAACTTCTTTCATAAATAAGAACTACAGGAGTATTGGTGGATSTGTAGCATCAGATATCTTGGCAAGTTTTAGGTGTTGCTCTCTGGTTTTATCTGATTCCATTTGAATTGTTTTTCTTTCCATCTAACTCATAAGCAACAGGATTTGAAGTTGTTATTCATGTTGCAGACTTTACCAGTGGAACATGCAAAGTGTATTGGTTAAATCAAATTTTGATAAAATGTGTATTTTATTTGTATCTGCATAAACATGAAYGTAAGTGAAAGAAATGAAACTGAAGCTACGTTGTCTTTAAACAAACTCACAGGCCAGAATATTTTGAATGTGAATTGTTAGAATCAAACACCTGCATAAGGGTGACAGCTTTTCCATTATCAGGTGAAGTCAGGGTATTAGTGGGTCAAGGCTCAGTGGTGCATCGTTAAATACTGAGACAAACACATTCAATCACACACCTCAATTCCTTGGCACTGGGGCCACCTTAAAGTTTGCCGAGTATTCCAGAGGCTCAAAATTAGCTAAATCTGAGAAACTAGGGCCTCCAAGATTATTGATTCTGGGATCTTCCCAATAATCTTTCATTTTAAAACTCCACTTTCTTTCAGCATCCAGAGAAAGACAATGCATCATTCCTCAAGACACAGTCTGTCCTATGTGTCTGTCTTTTTCACAGCCATCTGCAAAAAGTTAGATTCTTTTAAAGGACAAAAATCCCAGTTGAAAGGAGATTAGTTCATTGATTGAAGTAATGTCCARTGCAAACATCAAAGGAGCTCACAGGCTATTTTTTTAAAGTAATTATAAATTGTTTTTCAGCTTGATCCTAAACATAATAATTTGTGAAGCTAGATGAGGATCAGTCATACCTTAGCTAACTTCAACATGGAGATACAACRATTCACAAAAACTTGGACAGCCATGTTTAAAAAAMTATTTTAAATGCCAAAACAAGACCTGMCCAAAAAGAAAAGGGAAAAAAAAGCAGCATATGTACACCCAACAGGCTCAGTTAAAAACCCAYAGAAATTAATTGGGATCTCTTTGATAAGGGTGTGTCTTTTGATACCATGCAGGAAAATTTATGTGCATTAGGCTGTGGCATAATCTCATAGGTTTTAGAAACAAGGGAGGGAAGAAAAAATTTTTCTAAATTAACTCAAAAAAAAACCCATGGAAAATGTAGTATGGAAGAATCGTTCTACTGAAGGAAGAGGACAGTTCTATTCAGTCAAATGCAGTTAGAATGAATAATTATTTATACTGTAATAAGTGAATAAGTATTTCTGGATTGATAATATATCAAACTCYCCATGGTCAAGTAATTTGGTATGAGGGAGGAATATATGTGAGCATTTATAAAAGAAATATGATGAGATTTTCCTCAATGAGTATTCAAGCAGCTGTATGTTTTCCTGTTTCCAGCTGCTGCTTCTCTGCTGTTGATACATTCCCAGCAGAAAATTTGCATGGGAACTAGGAGTGCAGAATCTTCTAGAAAMTGTTTGCCTGCTCATTCTTTCCATCTTCTTCCTGGTGCAGGATGCTTCCAGATTTTCAGAAATCTACCAAATGTTCTGTGGGAACCCAGTCTGTAGGAGAGTTGACATGTCTTTGGCCTTAGTCTCCCTACAACTTGGAGCCCCTCCTGGCTCTTCACCAGTCCTCTGGGATTAAGAGTGTTACTCCTCAGCAGAGTTGTGTGTGCATATGTTCGGTTGATCTCCTTGAAGTGAGCTATTTCTTTCCTTCAAAAATGTGCTTATTCTGCATTTAATGGGAGAAAATACTTTCGCCAGTGCAATAARTGGAAATTAATTAAAATGCAATTAAGTCAATTTATGACACTGTTATCTTTAAAAAATTCAGGCTATTATTCTGAGGAAATTAGGTATAGTCTCTCTATAATTAGTGAAAAAAATACATGGAAATGGATCGTGCATGTCAGAGGCTGCCAAAATACTTGGTTTAAAAACAAAGATCCTTGAGGGAATGTCCCAAACTCTCAGTTTTATGAAGCTTCAGAATTTGTTTGTAGATCTTTACTTTACCAGGTCTGCATAATTACAGGGATTAAACTATGCCCGTAAGGCTCCCCRCTTTCTCCTGGTGCTTTCCCTCACACATACTCTGCTAGTACTAATGCCAATGAAGCTTCTGGTTCTGATAGTAGGAGTCCTAAAATACAAGAAGCTCCAGGCAGCTGCCAGTGCTTTGAATACTGGTTGTCTAAACCTGCTCCGAGCAGGTCTATACACAATAACCAGGAAAGTAACTTTGCATTCTCAACTGCAAGGTTCATCCCAGTGGATCAGTATCAACAATCATTATTTCTCCCTCCCTTTCTTACTTCTCAAAACCTTTACCTCCATTGTCCATGTGTAGTTTTCCCTCTGTTTCAAGATTCTTTTAAAGCCACAGCTTTGCTTCAGTGACAGGTGCTGATTCTGTGTCTGATTCAAGCACTTTTCATAGAATCACAGAATCATAGAAAGGGTTGGAAGAGACCTTAAAGATCATCTGGTTCCAACCCCTCTGTCATAGGCAGGGACACCTTCCACTAGACCAGGTTGTTCAGAGCCCCATCCAACCTGGCACTGAACACTTCCAGGAAGGGGGAGCCACAGCCTCTCTGGGCAACCTCTGCCAGGGCCTCACCACTCTCACAATGAAGAATTTCTACATGATAGCTAATCTGAACCTTCCCCCTTTCGACTTAAAGCCATTACCCCTTGCCCTATGACTACAAATCCTTGTCAGAAGTCCCTCTCCAGCACCTTTCAGGTGCTGGAAGGCTGCTGGAAGGTCTCCTCAACACAGCATTCCCTCCAAGCTGAACAACCCCAACTCAGCCTGTTTTCATAAGAGAGGTGCTCCAGCCSTTTAATATTTCTGGCACTTCACTGGACTCTCTCCAGCAGGTCCACATCATTTTTATATTTGGGGCCACAGAACTGGACACAGTAATCCTGATGGGGTCTCACCAGGGCAAAGTAGAAGGATGGAATCCCCTCCCTAGCCCTACTTTTGATGCAGCCCAGGACACGCTTGGATTTCTGGGCCATGAGTGCACATTGACAGGTTATGTCCAACCTCTTCTACACCAACAGTCCCAAGTATTTCTTTACAGGGCTGCTCTCATTCCATTCTCTTCCCAGCCTGCACGTGTGCTTGGGAATGTCCTGACCCAAGTACAGGACCTTGCACTTGACCTTGTTGACTTTCATGAGGTTTGCACAGCCCCAGCTCTCCAGCCTGTCCAGGCATCCCTTCCCTCCAGCATGTTGACTGCCCCACACAGCTTGATGTCTGTGGCAAACTTGCTGAGGGTGCCCTTGATCCCACTGTATGTGTCACTGACAAATCCTGAACAGCGACAGTGCCTGTAGTGACCCCTGAGGAGCAGCACTGGTCACTGGTCTCCATTCAGACATTGACCRCAGCTCTTGGAGTGCAGCCAATCCAATTCCGTATAGACTGAGTGGTCCATCCATCAAATCAATGCCTCTCTAACTTAGGGACGAGAATGCCATGTGTGACTGTCAAATGCTTTGCCTAAGTCCAGGCAGATAGTGCCTGCTGCCCTTCCCTTGTCCACCACTGCTGTAATTCCACTGTAGAAGGCTACCAAATCTGCCACTCACAATTTGTCCTTAGTGAAGCCATGTTCTTTTTCATTATTTGCCTCTCTATTTTCCATTGCCTTTGCATAATTTCCAGGAAAGTCTGTTTCACGATCTTGCCTGACACAGAGGTGAGATTGGCTGGCCTGTAGTTCACAAGGCCTTCCTTTCCCCCCCCCGCCCCCCCCCCATTTAAGAATGGGGGTCATGTTTTTCAGTCAGTGGGAATTTCTTCAGACTGTAACAACTTCTCTAATTGGATGGGTAGCAGGCCTTTCATCTGCTAGTTCCCTCAGGACATGCAGGTGCATCTCATCATGTCCCATGGACTTGTGCCCCTTCAGTTTCCTTAGATGGTCTCAAACCGGATCCTCTCCACGGGGGACTGGTTCTTCCTTCTCCACAGTCCCTGCCTTTACCTTCTGAGACTTGGCTGGAGTACTTGCAGGTAAAGACTGAGGCAAAAAAGCCATTGAGTATCTCAGCCTCCTCTATGTCCTGGGTAATCAGGTCTTCTGTTTCTTTTGAAGAGGATCGTATTTTCCTTAGTCTTCTTTTATCACCAATATACCTACAGAAGCATTTCTTCTTGCTCTTGACATCCCTTTAAATGCAGGCCAGATTCAATTCTATCAGGGACTTAGTTTTCATAGAATCATACAATCTGTCTGCTCAGACAATCTCTCTGTATTCCTCAGAATCTGTATCTCCTTGTTTCCATGCTCTTTAGGCTTTCTTTTCATGTTTGAGTTTGTCTAGGTTCTCTTTGTTCATCCATACAGACCTCCTGGCAATTTTGTCTAATACTACCTTTGTTGGGATTGCTCCTCAGCCTGGAGGAGGTGAATCTTGAATACTAACAAGCTTTCTCTTTTCCCTCCAGGATTTTATCCCGTGGTACTCTACTGAATGGATCCTTCAAGAGCAGAATCTCCTCTCCTGAAGTAAAGTGTAGTGAGCTTGCTCTGCTCCTTCCTTCTTTGTGGCCTAAGGATCTTGAACTTCACCACTTCATGGTCACTGCAGCCAAGGCTGTCTTGGGCCTTCCCATTCCACACTAGCCACTCCTTGTTGGTGAGAACAAGGTCCAGGATAGCACCTTTCCCTGTTGGTCAGTGCTCAGTAACCTATCAGTGACATCTCTGCTATGCATCCCCAGTAAGCAGCACCTCTCTAGAGAGTGTGTCAGGTCTCTCAGAACCTCTCAGAAGTCACCTACTGCTGTCACTCCTTGCCTTTTCTTAGCTGTGCTGGCTGTGATGTGCAAGCTTCCATTGTCCTGCGTTATCTACCCCCCTTCCTTCTGTGCATCTTATGTGTTCTTTTGCTGTCTCTGTTCCCTGCTCTGCTGTTGCTGCATGTTTGAAAATTGTGAAGAGCAGTCTGAGAGTGGAAGATGCTTTGATGCATCAAATGAATAAGCCTGTAGTCTGCTTGCTTTCCCCTTTCATATTCTGACCTGGCTGTACTGACGATAAATTGGGGTCWGCTACTGAACTTTTTAAACAGAGAGAACAGATGAAGTTGGCAAGTTAGTTAGAAAAATGCACTATCCCAAGCTCTAGTTTTATCAGTTATAATTACATGCTTTTCCTTAGTCAGAAAATGGTTCTTTCAACAGCTAGTTTGCTATATGTGTCTGGTAGCATTTGATGTACTGCCAGCTACTTAACATGTTCTTATTTGTAGCTCATAGGGTCTGTGGAAAAATCTACAAAATATGCAAAAGCCATTAATTATATTAGATTATATACAACTTCCTTTTTTTCTTTCACAGTAAACTTGATCTAAAATGAGCTGTGGCAATCAAAGGTACTTTATCAGCACATTGTCAGAATCTTGTGCTGCCAGCTCCTTGTGCTAGTTCTGAAAGCTCTACACATCTCTGCTTCCAGTTTCAGAGGCGGATTTGTCAAGTGGGATGTTAATTCTCAGCAGCAGCCTGTTACTGCTGCATAGTCTTGCCTGTGTTTGAACTGATTAGATTTTGGGTCATCACAGCATGCCAAATCCAGACTCTTTGGGTCAGTGGCACAGCTAGCTTTGAAATAATGCCTCCCTTGGCCTAAGTCCAGACTAAGCTTCATTTCATACACTGCCCTCCAAAAAAACAGGCTTTGTTAGGACAGAAGTGATTGTATGAGACATCAGATTGGCAGTTCAGAGAGCATCGATGTTAACACACCCTGATCTTGTCTGCTGACGCAGCTGTTTAATTTAAATCTTGTTTATTTTATGTCATGTCAGAGTATAAAAACCCTCTGCTGATGTGAGTACATGTACACCCAAACATTCTGCAGAATATGATCCCAAATATAAGCAATATTCAGTTCAGAAAAAAAGTATTGGAAAAGTTGTTATCTTAAGCAAATTCAGAGATTATTGCGAGAGTTTTGACATAACCACACTGATTTATAAGAGATCTGTAAGATAATGGTAAACAAAAGTTCTATATGAACATACAAGCTTCATGCATATTTATAAACTAAACTCTAAAGGCAGAAAGAAAAGTTTAGCAAACACAAAATAGGCAAGTTAATATGGGGTACTTTGTACATCCACGAATTTTTATTAAATAAGTATTTGAAACTTACAATTTATTTTCCATGTTGAAGAATTTAAACTTTTTCCCATCCTGATATATCTAAATGGAAAATTCTAATGGAATTTACYGATAATATTCCCAAATGGTAGATTTAAGAACTTTTCCTTAAATATAAATCCAAAGGGACTCTCTGAAATGTGGTGTCATTCACATGTCTTCAGCTCCACAGTTTTCTTAGAAGACAGTAATAGGTGGAAAACAGGCTTTCACTTTCATTTCAGAACAGGCTTGTGAGACAGCTTGCATGCTAATTGTAATGTTAATTAAAGACACAAGTGTTAACAAGGACAACAAAATGTGCTCCCTTGTGGCGTTTACAAATGTGATTAACTGCTTGGCTTCAGAATGTTTTCTATTCTATTTATGGAATATGGAAAAATGTGCTATTTTATCTCCACTCCCTTTTTTGGAGGGTTCTGTGTTGTATATTTTGYAGTGACTTGATCACTGATAGCAAGGTAACACCCGAGGGAGGCTACACTGTGCAACCTCGGCTTTGAAAGATTTTACTGAACCCCAGCTTCTTCAAAGATTACCTGCAAAATTTTAAAATACCCRGGTGCCTGGTGACAATGAATGTACTTCTCTTATGTCAAAGACATTGTAACGAATGTAGACAACTCTTCCTTTGCTTTTCTCCTCATTCTTAAAAAAACACCAAAACTACCAAAACTCCACAATGCTGATAAAAACTCAAGGTGTCCGTTTTGAATACAGAGTTTGGAAATGAAAATTRAAGGTACAGTTGGCGTCTTCCACAGCTGACATAATCTGTTCAGTAAAGCATGTTTGGTTTGCGAATGACTGACCTAGTCAATTTGCTCCAGATGGTTATCAACTATCTTTACACTTATTAGACATTTCACTCTTGCCATTCTGACTGCTTTATAGAACCAGGTACATGATTAGAGAAAGAAATTAAAATATCTCCCCTGCTTTGTTTAAATTAAGTGAAATGAAAACACTGACCAGCCATCAAACAGTGAAAGTGTGTGCTGTGGGCATGGTACATTGGAGGAGTCTGTCTCCTTTTGTGATGACTACCACTTTCCTCCTGAAAATCTGTCTCCTTGGCAAATCCACTGCTCCCAAAATACCATCTGCAAATGTTTGTGTGAATGGAAATAGATTACAAGAAGGTGGCAGTGTGATTTCTAAGTATGAATGAAGCTGCTGATGTATTTTTGTAACAGTGAATATGTGTGTTTAAATATTTTCCTTTSCAATCACTTTGTTTAGGTGAATCTGGGAAAAAAAAGAGAAACCAGACAGAAAATTACTTTAAAATGAAGCCACTTGAGAATATGATTCCACTGCGGTGTGTAAGATACAGCTCTACATCATCCACTCTCTCTCTTGGATTTTATTGATGCTTTGGTAAGAAAAGTCCTGAATACATAATTGCTTTGTGAAAAATAGTTAAGAAACACTTCTCTGTTCTGCAGCTATTACAGAAATACAAACTTGGCTTTTGTCAGAGATTTTTTTTTAGATCTCCTAGCCTGAGGGGTAAAAATCCACTCACATCAGCATTACTGTACACTGTATGGTGAGACTGATATTCAGATGTTTTGCATAACAGTGTGAATCTTTTAAATAAATTTCTGCTTTCTATTTTAGATCAAAAAAATCACTGTTAAAGACTGTACAATTCCCACAGACACCTTTCCAAGAAGTTCCTTTATGCAGAGCTGGAGAGGAGGCAAGATGTTGGCATAGCTGTTGACCTAAAAACCTGCTATGCCAACATATTGTCATCTTTCCTGTCTGTTTGCGGCAGAGGGAAGTTACACGTTGTAATGGGCATTTGGAACACCTTTAATCTTGATAGATAACTTGAAATGTCACTTTTCTGGCCCTGCTTTTGAGTCAATGAGGCAAGTGTTTGTGAGTTACCTAACAACCAAAGGAAGGACAGAATTTGACTTGGGCTTTTTTATTGCTCAAACGACAAACAGCTTAACGTGCTCTGAAAAAGTTAGTGTGGAGAGAAAGGAAYGGGCTTGGGGTGGCGCCATCAGGGGACAGGACAAGAATTAAGTGGTTTTTCTGTCTGATCTCTACACATTTGCAGAGAGGTTATGAGTGGTCTGCATATTACTATTTCTCTTTACATAATTTTTTTTTCCTTTTTTGATTGTATTCTCCATCCCTTTTCATGTTTGTACTTTCTGTTAAAAGCCATCGAATAAAGAGTGTTGTGCAATGGTAGTCATAAAATGRATGAGAATCCACTGCTGAAATGTTGTAGCTGCATTTCAGTGATCTGTTTTCAATACTTAATTAAGAAAAATAAAACAGTAAAACTTGATCTACACAGTCTCATGATTACTGTACAAGGAACCCCATGAAAAATATAAATATTCTATGTAGCAATTTCTTCATTCATGTACTTATTCTACATAAGGTGGTACTTCACACAACTAGAATTTTGCAGCTGCATAATGAAGCAGAACTTGATTCCACATTKCATACACTAAAGTATATGAAAGTACACATAGAAGTAGTCCTCTTACAGTTCTAGCTCATTCTTGTCACTCAAGTGCTGCATTTGATCCRTGCATGAAAAAAAGTTTATTATGGTTAGGCTATGTCATTGCCAAACCCAGCTTTGGGTTGTTATCTGYACTCACCATAACAAAATTATTATAATCAACTTTTTACTTTCTTGTTACTTTCAGCTATGTAATATTCAGTTTTATGTACCCTCTACACTTAAGCCATGTATGGTATGTATCTGCAGTGGGAAGTCATTCAAGTGATGCCTAAACTTTTATGTATATGTTTATTGTATATAACACATTTTAGTATCTTAATGTGCTCATAATGAAAAACATAGAATAGAACATCAAATGTAGTTGTAGAAAATTCCATCATTCTAATAAGCTAACGAGAATGCTCGTCTCCTGACTGATGTTGACATTAATTTGATATTTCAATAACAAGGTCTGAAGGCTAAAACATGTTACCTTTGTTCTAAAAGCGSGTTGCAGACAGAACTGAAAATTCAGYTCCCCTATTKTGCCAAACCTACCACAGATCCACARAGCAGCTGTCATCTTTCTTGTGGCAAGGTGACTTCTTGCACTCAGACAAGTAGAGTCCCCTTGTTTGAGCACCTAGCCTGTGATACTGGACCTTGTGCTAGTGCTCTAATAAGCAAAATAAATATTACTTGGTTTTCTGAAAGGAGAATAATGGTGAGAATATACTTAATCTGTTAGAATGAAGAAAAAWGGAGACAGGGACTTGATATTGGAAAACAATTATTATGGTCTGGTCCTTGTGGAGAGATRTCATTGTTTGGTTTAATAAGCAAGTTTTAAGTAAGAATAAGGCACTTAGAGKTACAACACAGTGTGATATAGTATGTTGTTTGCCTTGAATTTACTTGCTTTAGCACGAGTAGCTGAATTTTCGGGAGTTATATGCCAGTAGTTGCAAGCTTTCATCTAGAGATGTTTCTGGCTGGAATAGAGTTAATTTTCTTAATAATTTTCCTACTAGCAGGTACAGTGAGAATAATGTTGATTATAAGTTATTGCCTAGCAGTCTTTACTTTAAACCAAAGACTTCCTAATTTCACATCCTCACCCAACTGAACTAGTGCATCAGAAGCACAAACCAGAAGATGAGGAGGCTGCAGTCCTCAGCAGAAGCTGAGTCTCAACAAGGTAAGAACAATTACTTGCCTGCCTGTGGGGTCATGGGAAAAAAATTCTGTAAGTTGTTAGGAGGTCCCAGACCAAAAGTTGCCATTGCACCAAGAGGCMCGTGCAGGGCACATGAGGAACAAATGCATAAATTCTGAGGGAATAAAGGCCCACAGGTTTTTGTAGGCGGTCCCTCCACAGAGTAACCTAGCTCTAGCTCTCCTATTGATGKGGTTTTTTTTCCTGCAGCAGTTCCTCTGCTTTGAGGAACCTAGGGTAAAGAAATTTATTTTTTAACATCTTCATTACATAGAGCAGYGTTTTAGTAGTACACATGTAGAACATAAACAGTACTGGGCCTTATGATCCACAAACTACATAACATAAGCATATTCTATGAGGAGACAGGAGTTATGGCAAAATCTTACTGTTTTTGTAGGAAACAACTGTGCTTTAGGAACAATATGTCCACTATACTCTAGATACTGTGAACTGCTACTACACCATAAGAAATATACTCAATAGGTGCAATTCAAGTGAAGTGTAACTGATTTACTTTTTTGTGCATATAAACTTCAAATGTATGTYAAAGGTGATCTGATATGTTGAGAAGAATGATAAAAGGTGCAGGAAAGAGCTGAACACGAACAAGGAAAATTATCCATCTCTTTCTTGCCAAATACAAGACTGGGCAGAATTATAAGGAAGGGGAAGGCAAGGGCCTGGGGTGAGATTCTGACCTTGCTGGTGTCAGCACAACTATTGTTCCGTCTTTATTTAGGATGAGGATACAGACATGGAATTGAGCTCATTGTTAGCAAGGTCTGGTTTRGAACATCTATGAACTTCAGTCCTAAACAATCCTCAGTTGTTGTGCTTCACTTATCATTCTAATGCTGCTCCTTACRTGCTCTGCTTCTGCTTTGTGACACAGGAGTAGATGGAACTTGGAGGCCTCTTTACATGAAAAAAAAAGAGAGAATTTGTCCAGGAAGGAGCTGGGGAATGAAATACGTARATACTCCACCAAGCAGCCCAGTGGATGTTCTTCATTAGTCATCAACATTCAACAGCAGTTGGCCAGCTTGACTCCTGTGACCTAGAAATATACTGTGAATATAACTCATGTCCAAAATAGGAAAATATAATGAACTGGGGAGGAGGAAGGCGGGAGAGGCAAAAGTAATTGAAAACTAGTAACACAATGAATCTTGTAAAACACAGGAAGCAAAGAGACTTGATTTTTCCAGTGATTCCATTATCCTCTACTCTGGATCTGGCACTTAGAATCTCTATCTGATTTCATGTGACTACMTGTTCTGTTTAGCACTGACTTTACTCTGCCCTGCTACCTGATAATTGCTAACACAATTGAGACATGCAGTGAGGCAAGGAAAAGCAAAGAACAAAGGTGTCTTTTGTTTCATACTTTTGTGGTCATGGCAAAAGTAAAAACAAACTGCTTGTTTCAGTGTGTACTTGTCTGGAGAGCAGCAGTCAGGACTCTTCTGGAAGACAAAGGCCTATCCTCATCCAGACCAACTGCAAAACACCTTTTCCAGAGGGAATTATATCTGTTCACTCACAGTACACACATTCCTAGTGCATAAGTCAGAACAAGAAGTAGTCCTCAGATGATGCACTRTATTGAAAGCTGTTTGTCAACAGCATTGTTTGCTTCTCACCTTGGAATTTTTTTCAGTAAATGACAAAGACTTTGCTGATCTGGCGTAAAGAATGAGATCGGAAGGATAGAACACAAAAAGGCAAAGCTACATCTCAATAAAAAATTAATTTGAAGCTAGGTTGACTGCTGGTAAAAATTTCTTAAAACATTATYTTTCATAATCAGGTAATCTCTTACATTATTTTCCAAGAGCATACTCAAGGTAGTACTTGACGAATACTCAGTTTTTGATAGCTCCATTGACAAAGTATTTTGGATGTACTTAGAAACAGTTTCATTCACGGCTTCTGCCAGCTCTGTAGAGCATTTCTGCATTAATTCAGGGGTAAATTGCATTATTTTTGTTAGCTGCCTTCTACCCTATTAAATCATTATTAAGATATTATTTAAGTTGCAGGAACTCACTTTTTGTATTCACTGCTGCATTGTATTCTTTCAGAGCTAAAAAGTTTTCCAGTGCTGAAGTACCTGACTGGMGAGTAAGAAGAAGGAAAAGGGACATAATTGAATAGGAAATGGAACAAAATKATTTACTTACTGCCATTCCAAGGAGAAAAAGTTAGGCTTACTTAAGGTGATACAAATGTAATAATGGTACTAAAAAAGTTGTTCTGCTTGCTCAAGAACAAGAAGGGACTGGATAAAAGTTGGCATATACAAAAGGAAAAGTATTGCAACGCTCTTTGCTCCTTTTTCATCACATGATGAAACTTGCTTACATCTTCTGCTGACCTGTGTGCATGCGTGCATGCAGGGAGATTTACTGGTTGATTCATAGGTAAGTGTGTGTTCCTGCAGTGGCAATTCTGAAATACATTGATAAGAATCTACTTAAGGTATTTTAAAATAGCCACAGCACCATGTCATTTTTGGGTATCTTTCCTACCTCAACATCAGTCTCTACTGAACCACAATAAACAAAAGAAGTGCACAGGCATGAATGTGTCTTTCTTACACAGCACAAACCCATCCACACCCAACCAAAACTACAAATTCTCTGAATAAATTCCATGTTTCTTAAATCCCTGTCTTACAGTCAAGATAATGAATTCCCAACATTCATAAGATACTGTAATTTGAAGCATAAGGAATTTCTCATGTCTATCTTCAAATGCCTCTTGTTCTTCTCCAAGTGGGTATCTGAACTAATTTTAATTTCAGGTGGTACCTCCTCAGGCAATGTACCAGATTTACTCAGGTAACCATTAGCTGGATGGTCAAACTGGGCTCCTGGCTACTCATTTATGTAGATATCCCATTTCCAGGCACAATAGAGATAATCCAGCAAACTGATGTGACAATTCCTCTACCAACTGCTACTATTTTCCAGAAATATCCCTACAAGCGCTGTGCTCATTCCTCTGCTTCCATCTTCTGCTGAATTTGTAGAACATGGTCAAAGAACTAATCTGTGTATATATGCAGCAGTGCTTGGATGAGCATATTCTCATAATGGAGCTATAAAGCAAGAAAAAGTTGACTTAAAAAGCCCATCTAGATTTTGGGTGGCATGAAAAGTCTCCAGTGCAGTGTACCTTCTGGGCCCAGGGGTGACCTTGGGAGAGCTACACAGTTGCTTTATCCAAATGCCCAGACCTGCGGAAATGATGCCGTGAGGTTGCATCCCTTTTTAATATAACTTTCTTTGACTTCAGGAAAAGTAAAGGAGGAATGAAAAAGGGATGCAAAAAAAAAAAAAAAATTTTTTTACCTGTAACTCCTATACTGTTAAGGAAGCTTACTTGAATAACTGTGATTTCATGCATACTGGTGACCTTGATCACGTCTCTTCGGTACTCGGTATATGAGTCTTCAGGGCAGCAGGCTTCCCTCTCTCCGTTTCATTCTAGACCAGAGGAAAAAAAGTTTTCCGAAGAGAAAGTCTCTGCACAGTAACCAGCACCCTCTTGTGTTCACTGCGCGCAGAGGCCAAGCCCCGTGCCAAGCAACTCCGGATGACTCGGGAGCTTCRTCCTGGAGCACCTTCCACAGCCCTAAACCTGACATAACAGCAGGAACCTGACGTCTTATACGTGTTTCTCCAATAGCTGCTGGCTATTGCCCTGACAGGAAAGCAGTAATTAGCACGGCTGTATGTACCTCACATGTTAATTTTCTCAAGCACCATCAGAAATCTTCTGATAACAAGTAATCTGAACAACTTCTGTCCCAAGYCTTTCTTTTGAGCTACCACTGCCTTTCCAAGAAGCTTGGGTGTTTCTCAAAAGAGTTTACACCATGTCTTCAAAGAAGCTGGGAAATTTCCCWTGGCTCTTCAGCTCTCCAGTGCTTTACTCAGTTATGCATTTATGTGATAGAAATAGCCCTAGRAATAGTGTAATAGCAGTGAAATGGCATAAGTAAATCCAAATCAGAACAAATATGTAGTTTGTCTAGGGTAAAGTACTGGTATCTAAATAAAAGAACAACTGATGCAACCACCAGTGGATCAGTTCTCCAGCCACAAAACTGTCCCTGAAGCGTGCTGTTGTTCTTGTTGGTTTCCTGGCTGGATTACTTTGTACAGAAATTCAGAATTGCATATAGTTTGCATACACTTCTCTGTAGAAACTACTCAATAGCTGCAGAGTTTAATTCTTGCGRGAATGGCTAAAAGCTGTGTCAAGGACATTTAGGCTAGATATTTGGAAAAGGTTCTTGGACAGTGATCAGGCACTGGCTCTGCAGAGAAGTGGTCACAGCACCTGACAGAGTTCAAGAGGTGTTTGGACAATGCTCTGCGGCACATGGTGTGACTCTTGTGGTGCCTTGTGCAGAGACAGGTGCTGGACTCAATKGTCCTTGTGGSTACTTCCCTTCTGATATTCTATGTTTCGCAGAGAACTGCATTTTTTTGCAGTTTTTTAAAATCCTCCTACAGAATTCTGTATATAATTCTCTATGTAATGCTCTTATTGCACAGCAGTCATTCTCCAAGAAACTTGCAGTACAATGAATTATTTCTGTTTAATTCTGTCATTTTCTGTATGAACAGAAAAGACAGTCCAAATATTTTGCACATGACAATAATCATATTCTATTKGGTTTGTATCTTACTTGCATAGTATTTTGTCATCTTTGTCTTTATGCTTTTAACTATATTCTTAATTTTAGTTGCCTTTTGTTTAACAGATCATCCTATTGTCATCATTATTCTCATTTCTGTGATCTCTGTCTGGCAAGGATGTGCACTTTGGTCTGAAGTGTTACCTGTTTTATGGATAAACACAAGCAGACAACTGCCAGTGATGTTTCCCAAATTCACAACCAGAATTCAATTATGCTTTAAGCAATTCTGGGTATCAAAGAACTCTTTATCTTGGCCTGGAAGATGCTGAAGCAGTCTTTTAATGCTTAGTTATTGCATTTCTCAATTGAATCAGTGGATTGGTTTCTTTAATTCCTTATAAATATCATGAAAAGCTGATTTTTAAAAAGGTGGCAAACCTCTGAACAAGGCTTGTAACATGCTGTTGCAAATTGAACTCAGTGACTATTCTGAAGGCTTGTTGTGGTTTGACACTGGCCAAATGCGAGGCACTCACCAAAGTCATTCACTCACCCTCCCCTGCCACAGCTGGGCAGAGAGAGAAAAATTTAACAAAGGCTTCAAGAGTTAAGGACTGATAGAAAACACTCCAAGGGCAAAACAGGCTCAGTGTAGACAGGTAAACTGAATTTACTACTAACAAAATCAGAGGAGGATAATGAAAAGTTAAACAAGCCCTTAAAAACACCTTTTTTCCCTCCAGCTCCTGCATCCTTCCCACCGACAGCACAGAGAGAGGGGCATGGGGGTTTGGTCAGGTCATCATCCAAGGTTTTCTTCTGCTGCACAGGGAGAGGAGTCCTTCCCCTGTGAGACTGTGGCATCCCTCCCATGAGAGACAGTTCTCTGTGAACTTCTCCAGCGTGGGTCGACTCTCATGAACAGTAGTTCTCTCAAAACAGCTGCAGTGTGAGTCCCTCCCACAGGCAGACAGTCCTCCCAAAACTGCTGCAGCRTGGGTCGCTCTTCCACGRGGTGCAGTCCTCCAAGTACAGGCTGCTCCAGCCTGGGAGCAGGGCCCTCTCTTCACCAGGTCTCCCACTGGATCACAGCCTCCTCCAGGCATCCCCCTGCTCCAGCATGGGGCTCCTSCATGGGCTRCAGGTGGATCTCTGCATCTCCATGGATCACCACRGGCTGCAGGGGCACAGCTGCTTCACCATGGTGTCAYCATGGGCTGCAGGGGAATCTCAGCTCCTGAGAGCACCTCCTGCCCCTCCTTTTCCATTGAACTTGATGTACTTCATAAAGATTGCTGATTATTCCATCAATACAAATAAGATGGAATACATTGTGTCTCCATGTTGTTTCCCTCACATGTTCTCATCACCTCCTCTTCTCTGGCTAGAAGAAAAAAACTGTGTGCCACTTTTGTTTTGATTTTCTTCTTAAATATGTTACCACAGAGGCATTTCCAACAGCTCCAATTGGCTCAGCCTTGGCCAGTGGCAACTCCATCCTCAGAGCCATCAGGGATTGGCTCTGCCAGACATGATGGAAGTTTCCAACAGCTTCTCACAGAAGCCACCACTGTGGCCCCCCTGCTACCAAAATCCAGGCCATGCAAAACCAACACAAGGCTATGAAAAAAAGTGAAACAATGCATGACTGCTCTACAGAGCTTTTTGGAAAAAGCAGATAAATTTTTAGCTGATACAACAGAGAAGAGTGTAACTGAAAATTGTGTGTCATTAATGAATTCTAATAGTCTGGAAGRTTAGTCAGGGGAAATGTACTTTAATCAGATCAGTGCAGACATACTGGAGGTCCAGCTCCATAAGGGAGAAGATCAGCACATCTAGTGTGTCTCTTCTCACTAATGAGAATTAATAACTATGTTGAGAAGAATGGTAGGGTATGGTGCCTTTTTTATAGAGTCACAGAATCAATCCTTTGGGTTGGAAGGGACCTKTAGAGTCTCTCTGGTCCAATACCTCCCTGAAATGAACAGGGACATCTTCAACTAGATCAGGTTGCTCAGAGCCCTGTTCAACCTGATCTTGAGTGTTTCCAGGCTGGGGCACCTACTACATCTCCAGGACACCTGTGCCATTTTTTTGCCACCCTCATCATAAAATTACTTCCTTATATCTAACTAAAATTTATCCTCTTTCAGTTTAAAACCACTGCCCCCAGTCATATTACAGGGGGCCCTGCCAAGAGCGGAGCCCATCTTTAAGCCCCCTGTGAGTATTGAAAGACTGCATTAAGATCTTCCCAGAGCCTTCTGTTCCCTGAACTACCCCAGCTGTCTCAGTCTTTCCTCATAGGTCAGGTTTTCCATACCTCTGATCATTTCTATAGCCATCCTCTGAACCTACTCCAGCAGGTCCATGTCCTTCCTGTGCTRGGACCCCAGAGCTGGATGCAGGTTCCAGGTGGGGTCTCAGCAGAGCAGAGCAGAGGGGCAGAATCCCCTCCCTCCCCTGCTGCCCACACTGCTTTGGATGCAGCCCAGGACACGTTTGGCTCCCTGGGCTGGGAGTGCCCATGGCTGSGTCATGTCCAGCCTCACCCAGCAGAGCCCCCAAGGCCTTCTCACAGAGCTGCTCTCCCTCTGTTCAGCCCCAGCCTGGGCCAGTACTGGGGGCTGTCCTGGCCCAGGTGCAGCTCTTCTCACTTGGCCTTGTTAAACCTCATGGGATTCCTCAGGGCCCCTTCTTGAGCTTGTCCAGGTCCCTCTGGATGGCATCCTGTCCTTCAGGAATGTCAGCTGCACCACTCAGCTTGGTGCCATCTGCAAACCTGCACTTAATGACACTGTCATTACTGAAGACATTTGATAGTTCTGATCCCAAAACAGACCACTGAGGGACARCACTTTCGGCTGGCGTCCCTCTGGACATGGGGCAGTTGACCACTATCATCTGGATGKGACCATCTGGTCAATTCCTCATCCACCAAGCCATCCACCCATCAAATCCATCTGTCCCCAATTCAGAGAGGAGAATGTGGTGGGGGAGTGTATCAAAGGCCTCACAGAAGTCCAGATGGATGATATCCATAGCTCTTCCCTTGTCACTCCACCAGAGAAAGCCATTGGGTTGGCCAGGTAAGACTTGCCCTTGGTGAAGCTGTGCTGGCTGTTTCAAATAATTTCCCTGTTCTCTGTGTGCCTTAGCACAGTTCCAGGAGGATCTGTCTTCCCAGGCATAGAAATGAGCCCTCACCACCATCCACTCTCTATGTGCCAGACCCTGAAATGTAATTTGTGGTTCACAGCTGGAACCCAGCAGCAGGTTCTTTGTGTTACTGTCATAATTTCTGTAGGATCCTACCAGACAATCATAGGGGACTGGAAGAAGGGAATTACTTCTGGGACAAAGTCTGGCTCCTGTGGGGTCATGTCACTCTGTTACAGTAGTGCCTGCAAGTGAGAAGACGTTCTGCCTACCAGAACAGGATCTCCAAGTTGCAATCAAGTCAATTACCACATACAAAAGAGTATTTGCCATTTTCTTGGGAGAAATTAAAAGAGCCACCCCTGAATGCTTAGTCAGTACTTAYGTTTTCATTTCCAATCTCATTACAGTTGCTACTGCAGACAGACTGTGTGGAAGGGCCCCAGGCAGGTCCCACACACCTTCTGCACAATCTTGGCAACATCTGAATGCCCAGATCTGAGCTGTAAAAGGACTCACACAGATGGCATAAGGGACTGGGAGGGTGAAGGAAGGCTGCTCAGGTTCCTGAGCCTCTTTTTGTGCAGTCTCCCTTCCCAGCAAGGGGTCTTATCACTTCTCCTATASACCTAGATCTGAAGGGGAGTTGCTAGACTTGCTGGGAGTTGTAAGGGGTCACAGATTCTCGCTGCATGTTCCAGATTGCTCTATAGTAAAAAAAAAAAAAAATTAAAAAATCCATTCCCCCAAAATCCCATTCATCACTCTTAAGCTTACACACTCATTTAGATGAGACAGCTGCATGCTGAAAATGCCATTCCATTGCAACACTGCCACCTCTTGTTCTTCTGCTGGTTTCACTTTTGGACAGCTCCAATCTGTGGCGAATCCTCCAACAGAAAGGCAAAAAGTCTTCACCACTTTTGTTGAACTGAAAGGAAGAACAGTTGGCTGGATGCAATGTGATGTGCTTCTATACAAGTTACAAAAAAGTAGAACACTTGAAACATTCTCATATTCCACCAATCAGTGTTGATTAGTGTGTGACCACTTTCTCTGCTAACTCAAAGAAGGAGATACTGAAAGAAAYGGAGTGGGGAAAGAGGGGGGAACAAACCAAACCTACCACAACAACAAAAAACCACCCCAGAATCTGAGAAGCAGCAAAACCCACCTCAGGAGAAAATGTCACGGGATTTGTCCTGTATATGTGAAATACATTTTATTCATGCAATTTTACCTCCAAACTCTGTGACTTCTGATGTGAAGCTCAGTTTTCCTCTCAGTACTTGTGCAATCTCTTTACCCCAAGGGCTGCCATCCATAGGCATACATTTTCTAAATACTTGTTAATGAAGAGCAGTGCCCACCTCCACCAGGACCACCAAGCCTGAGAATTATGTAGAGCCTCCTGAAGAAGACCTGGCTGCAGATAAATAAAGTAAGTTGATAATCTTTGAGTTTTGACTAGGTGGTCTCTGAGAAGAGGTTTGCTCTAGAAAGAGGATCACACTGTGCTGGCAGGTACAACATGGGAAAAGCCCACAGATGGCAAGGAGAAGAGACAAACTGGACAGACTGGCTGGGCCTCTTTGTGCAGCTGCTTGATGTTCAACTAGCTTCTTCATTGGGTTTGGACTACTGACAAGAGATGGGGTTTCTGCATGGATTCCTGGATTTCTAGCAACTATATTTCATTTTTATTTATTTCAGATAGCAGTTATGTGTAACACCCTCTTGAATTAACACCTTTTTGCTAGACTTTTTCATGATGTCTCTCTATGTTTCAGTCTTCATATGCAGAGYAGCTGAAAACATGGGTAATGTTTTAGCCAAACCCAAGTGCCTGGGAGCTGCCAGAACCCTCTGAAACTGGTGAGTAACCCAACACACAACACTGATCCTTTGGGCTGTGAGGCCAGCTGAAACTGCTGGTCAACCCACCACACAGAAGGAAAATGACCTGACAACCAGCCCATCAGGAGCAGTTTTCACATCTCTTTCTAGCTGGAAGATCCTGTCAAAAAGAAAAAAAATGTTCTTCAAATGGAGCTGGCATGAGGCAAGCAGAATTACTGTGGTTGACTTCTAATATGATAGGACTTAAAGCAGCTGGATTTTTTCTACTTCATTAAACACATTAATTCTGAACCATAGTTATTAAATCCAGACTTTCTTGCAACCGTCTCTGGTGTCTAAATCCAAGATGAACCYTCAAAATCTGTGCTTCTTGCTTTGGACATGTTGTGTGTAGGGCCCACCTTGGAAGTGTTAGTAAGATGAAATCAGGAGATACTTTAAATTGAAAAATTGTGTCATTTCATGTAATTGATTTTAGGACTGAAAAATATGCAAATGCTAATTCCATCCAGGATTGTTACAGCACAAGTTTCTCTCATCACCTATTTTTTAAAATCTTTACAGTAGAAATATCTGTAACRTCATGTAAGTAGTCATGTATATAATCAACAAGTTAAGAGCTCTCAGGTTAGTGCACACTATAATGCAGACAATATTGTCATAATGTCAGTATAATGAATCCCCAAATCCTGATTCCTTAAGTTAGGTTTTAGAGATATAATTTTGATCTTGATGTAAACCACATTTATAAGTTCGAGTACTATAATCAGGCAAAACTATAGAACTATAAAATCAACACATAAGCCGAACAGTTCTTGATACATTTTAGGCCAATATTTCATGTTTCAGTCCAATTCTGTGTAAACACACCTTCAGTAAATGCTACATGTAGAGTCAATCTAGTCAATCTACATGAGCAATTCGTTGAGATGACTGTGGTACTTGGGGCTTGACACAGCACTGACAGGACCATCAAACAGACAGAGTACAAAAAATACCAAAATATAAGTCCTTGTTATTATTTGTATGGGAACAAAACAGAGTTGCTACAAAACTGATTTAATTATCCCTTGAGAAATTAAGGATTTCTACATTATGTCTGAGAAATGCCATAAAAACATCCACAAGCAGTTACAAGTGTACAAAACCTGACACTCGGCTCCAGCCCAGAGAATGCACAATCACACCTCTCSCCCACAGGCCTTACTCACCCATGGTCACAAAACCAGGCAGAGCTGGCTGCCACTCCTGACTGCTTTATCCCTGCTCACTACATATCCATTTCTCTCTGTCAGTTCTCTCTGAACAGTGTTCCCACGAAGAGCATCATGGCTCCTGCTTTAATTTGACCCTCCCCTCCTGACTGCCCCACATACACAATCCCCCAAGACAGTACTCCCTTGCCCACGAAAGGCACACCTCAGTCTTGTGCCCCCACTTGTTAAAACAACCTTCACACTCTGGGTGTTTTCAGCTACCCTTTATTTTGTCCTTCTCCAGGCTAAGAAGAGCTCATTCCAGTTCTGGGGAATAATAACTAATAACAGCAATAAATCCCAGCAAGCACAATACCGGCAATAATAACAGAAGGAACACTGATAGCAAAATTAGCAGTGGTGGRTCTCTTTTTGAAGTCAGCTTTTCTGTACCTGTTTCAGAAAGAATTGCTTATGTGCTCTTACTGTTTAGGAGTAAAGCAAGTGCCTCACAGACGCCTTTTTCTCACAAGACACCTAAATTTGTGCTCGCTTCAGCATGAAACATGAAATTTCCTTGTATATCTTTCCCCTGTATCTCTCTCAGCCTATGCAGCCCCTCATCTCCATGCTGATTGAATTAGGAGCTGGTTTTCATAAAGACACCCACAGATGGATTGCATGACAAAGGAGAGGCAAGAAATTCCTCCAGGGATCCATCACTGATGGGACTCAAACACTAAGTAACACAGATGATCCAGTTCATGTAGGTTGCCCCCCATACACTGACAGGTACATACACCCTGCCTCTCCCRAAGGAAAACCTGAGGTCCTGAGCCTCTATGTCTGTCACAGTCCCTCTGGGTGTCTGTGGGGAAGGAGCAGATGTCAGCTGAGCAGCACCAGAACACATGAACCTTGGTTTCTAGTCCTGTCCTGACCTGGCTGATAGCCTGGCTAAAGCACGCAGTAACACTTGCAGTAGTTTTGGAGATAGCTGCCCTTAGCCTCTCCCTCCGAGTGCTAGGAATTCCCATGTGTGAATTAAAACACCCAAAATACCGTCTTCAGAACACTGATTTTATTCATAGAGACGAACAAAGGAYCAAAACACGTCATGAGCTTGCTGAAATACACAGTGTACCTGTGGAGGACAGACATATTTATAAACATCAGTTCATTGTAGAAACGTGAGCARTTTGTTCTAGGTGACTAGGATATCCCCAGGTGGTTTGCAACGAATCCAGACAGCTTTCTCTCCGTGGTGGCCCTGGTAAAGCAACCGATTTCCCCCCAGCCCCACCCCAGCCAGGCTAGTGCCAGACCCCCTGCACACCACCAGCGTCTCCTGCCGCACTTCCTACAGCACAGGGTGAGCRCAGCTGGGTTTGGCCTGAGGCCAGCGGTGCGGCTGAACCCCACCGAGGGCTGCAGGCTGCTCGCTCTGGGGTGTGCCCAGCTGGGGTCCTCTCAGCGGGGAGGCAAGAGACAGGGATCCGGGTGCTTTGGACACTCCCGCATCCCGCCTGCCCACGCTACCCCAACCACCCCAGGGGAATTCCCTGGTCCCGGCTCCTCCAGCCGGCTGTGGGTGGATGTTTCCCGCCCGAGGAAGAAGCCGGACAGCCCGGGTCACGGCACGGGGCCAGTACTGCATCCCGACACGGCTTGGCGCCGCTCGGGTCTGCACTGGGACGGCACTGCAGCTCCCGGGAGCGGCACCTCTGCTTCCAAGGCACGGCCCGGGATTTTCCTGGACGGACAAAAACAAGCGGGGGAGGAGGGGAGAGAGAGGACGGGGTGGGGCGGGGGAGAGAAAGAAAACAGCTCCACGGATGTCGGATGTCACGGACAGCGTTACATGGGCGACGTGGGGRCTTCTCGCTGCGTTTCTCGGGCGGAGGAGCTGCGGGAAGTCGCCGCACGTCGCGGCCAGATGTCAGTGCCTGCGCTCCGGGCGGCGTGTCCCGGGGCGCCTCTGCTTACAGGCACTTGAGGAGGAAGGAATTGCACGACGTCCCCCGGGGGCAGTCGCAGAGCTTCCCAATGCGAGCCCCTTTCCTCACGGCGCACTGCTCCCCGGCGTCGCACTGCGGGCAGCGGCCGGTTGTGAGTGGGACCACCACCAGCGGCCATCCTGTGGTCGCTGTCCCGTCCCTGTCCTGTCCCGTCCCGTCCTGTGCCATCTAGCTTCCCTTCCCTTCCCTTCCCTTCCCTTCCCTTCCCTTCCCTTCCCTTCCCTTCCCTTCCCTTCCCTTCCCTTCCCTTCCCTTCCCTT
>CADDXX010000212.1:1224944-1252231 GCA_902810485.1 Alauda arvensis
CGCCCCGAGCGCCGGCACGGCACGGCTCCGCGCCCCCCGCCTCCCCATCGCCCCAAAGCCGTCCCTGGCCGCCGGGCCAAACAGCGGATCCATCCATCTCTGAGAGCGACGGAGGGGAAGGCGGCCAGCCCAACCGCACCCTGTCCGCACTCCCTGCGGCCGAGGGCTGTGAGCAGAGTGGGAAACTATTCCCCCTGGGGGCTGGGACGGTTGAGGGAGAGGGTGGACATTGGACACGAAGAGATGAAAGTGGAAGTTGGGCTTGCAAACTAGGGAGACTAGGCTTGGAAGTCAACACAGGGATCTGACAGGAGGGAGAGCAAGTACACCGCGGGCTAAGGAAAAACACGATGTGTTGGAAGGGAGAGCCATGTGGGAGGATTAGCCTGAAGGAGTCGGGGAGGGTGGGTAGATAGTGATGATGAGYAACAAGCTGATGAGGATGAGGATGCTTGAATAAGGACAGGTGGGAACCAACAATGTGGGGAGGCTCAGGGCCACCAAGAGCAAGGTAAGAAGCAGCATCAGAAGGCCCAGGATAAAGGAAACTGCTAATACATCAGGCAGAACCATGAATGGTGCTTAAGGTCAAATATCATAGCAGTGAACACGATCTTGGTTCATCAAACACCCTGTGTATGAAATGAGGCCAMCTCTGTTTTGGAGAGAAAAAGTGCAGTCGCTGAGAGGAGGCCTAGCATCAGCGAACATATCTCATTCAGACCTTCCCACTGACATTTGGTTCTGCAAGCCCATTGACCTSGGGTCCATGAATACTCTCACTGAAAAGATCTCTGGACAGGCCTCGTGGCCATGGTGGTGGCAGGGGCAGCTCTTCCTATTCAGAAAAGCTGTGGYATGCCAAGAAGAGCATGCAAGATGAAGGAGAATGCTCAGCCTTCTCCAGCCTCCTCTGGGCCAAGCCTGGGGTAAAACAGGGCTGCTGGGTAGCAGTTTGCTGGCATGAGACATTTGGGCATCTGGTTGTTGGGACAAGGAGGAAGTGAGCTGGCCCTGCCTGTGAGGAGGCTTCACTTCAAGCTCACAGCTCTGAAGTGGCTATGGGGATGTTCCTGCCTGCAAATCAACAGCTGCAAGAACTGGGCTGTCTCCTTAGGTGAAGGGAGGATCATTTGGAGGAGGAGGAAACTGGAAAACATTGTTAATAGAACCCTCCCAGCTTGTTAACAAACTCTTAACAGCTGGTCATTTGTACAGAAGCTAGGAAGGGGAGCTAGGAACAGCTTGAAAAGGCAATACAATGTGAGCACATACACAAAAAAAGTGGTTTAAAGACAAATTAAACAGGTCCAGGCATGTATTTTTCCAAGCAGGCAGGCATATTTTCAAGGGAACAAAAGGACTGTGGTTTAACAAGTAATTTTCAACAGCAGCATTTTGTTTGAGGCAATAAAAAGGCTCTGATCTCTCTATCACGTTGCTTGCCTCCAGTGCTGCATGTTCACCTCTTGCTGTTACCTCCTCCCACACAGTCCTATTGATCATCRCATCCAGCAAAGGTCTCATTTGTAATTGCTGGTCAGAGTAGAGATCCTCTGCCTGTCTCTGYGGATCCTCCAGTTTCATTTAGCCACAGGGAAGGCTAAGATTTCAGATGTCATGCTGGTGGTAAACCACTCATAGCAAAGTCCAGGCTCTGTTCCCAGGCTGGAGCAAAACCACAACCATGTGCAGGTACTGAAAATGATGGGTGTGCCAAAACAAAGTTTCTTAGAACAGAGAAATAACCCAGGCTATGAAAAATGCAACACCTCATACAGAGYGGCAGATATATGGCCTATTCGACTTTAAAAGCAGCATCTGTGAAGCCTGACCAAAAATTCAAACCATATTTTATAGTATGAGGATTACTCATGCAGTGTTGAACACACCAGAGATGCTCAGAAAACATCACTGCTTTCTTTCCAATTTATACTTACAGTAAAAAGCTGAATTTGATGTTAGCTACTCCAGTAAAATTATTGTTGAATGTGGARACAATTACAGATTTCTGTTTCCAAAAGTCATTCTATCTGTCTGGCTACARAAACCCACAAAACTGTACAAGTTTCTGTGCCTGTTACTGCCTCTATTACACTGTCCCTCGTTCCCCATTCAGCCATTCTTGTACACTTTGTCTCCGGTCAGAGGGGATAAAAAATCAGCATGATTAATATCAGCAGGATAGCTGAGTATTTAGTGAGAGTGTCAAAGGCTACCAGGTCAAGGAGCAGAAAAGAAAACTGGAAAATGACTGTTTACCATTACAAAAAGGCACCATCAGTAGCCAGTCATAAGACAGCTGGCTATGGAATGAGGGGAGCCTGTGGCACTTCAGAGCTCAGCTCTAGGTAATCCACATGAAGTGTGATCAGACCTTGGGGATGCGCAGCTCTGTTGTACCTAATTCTAGTTTCTTAACTTTCTCCATGTAAATGTTATTGCAAACAAGGTACAAACAGAACACTACCAATGTGCACTAGCATCTGTATATCATATGGATAATTTTGTCACACATGCTTTTCATAATCACACTTCCATCATGATTAATTAAGTGTACTTCTAAAACTGGGAAAATAATGGGTTTTATGTTGATGCTGGTGAGCAGTTCTGAGGCATTTCTGTGTGTTCTAGTTTTGGCTTGGCATAGACACAGTGTTGGATGGATTTTAGGGCTGTAGAGATTAGTGTCAAGCATTTGAACAAGTGCTCTACTGAATCAGAGACACGAAAATGGACATCTGGCTTTAAGTGGATGCTTTAAGGCTTTGCAGAAAAGCAGCAGGCTTTTGTAACTGCCTTGTTAAATTGCCTTAATTTATAAACCACAGTTCAAAAAAATAATATACCATCATTGGTTTTCTGAATCAAGACTTTTTTTTTTTTACTGAAACCTTGAACAGTGAGGAAACTCTAAGATAAATCAGAGTTCTGCCACACTTGAAGTAATAAGAGTCCAGAGGCATATTTGAAAGACATCTATTTCAGCCAGAGATAGCAATCCATCTTGATGAGTAATAGATTGGAAAAAAGCCATTTAAATAAAAGATGGGTTCTCAGAACAACAGCACATACACCAATGCACACAMAAACACTGAGGCTACAAACTTCCCAACAAACCAACCCCACATGGGTGGAAGAGTGGTGGGAACAGGTCCCCCAATGGCTTCTCCATTTCTGCAGGCAGAGCTATTGMAGAGGCTGTGCTCTATCCACATCASATTTCAGCCCTGGAAGGAGGCTTGMAATGATCGTGTTCCAGAGGTTCTACCTTGATGTTTGTTAAACAAACTGCCAYCAATTTTGATTGAAGACCAAATGGTAGCTCCAGGTTCACAGCACCTCCCTAACTGCCATGAAAATAAAAAGGAAAATGGCAGTGGGTACATTTTTACAATCCATCCTGAATTCACCATCTCAGCCCAGTAGGATTWGAGAATTTGAGGAGACCCTTGGTTACTGCAACAGTCTCTAGGGACATGAAAAGATGCTTAGCCCACCTAATTCATGGTTTCCCATTTCCTTCTGTAGAGTTGTTTGAAAACACCCTCGAGGTCATTGTATTGACTCTGAAACTCTTGCAGTCAAATGTTAACCTCTTTAAGAGACCATGCCTAACTATCACGGAGAAACGGAACTAGGTAACCTCTTTGCAGGGGCTGGAGGGAGGCACATAGCTCAGAACAGTTATGCCCAAGGCAAGACTAGATTGAAGCAAAGGTCCCCAGGAAGTCTAGAGCACCTGGTCCACCAGTTTGTGTGCTCGAGAGGGCATGACTATTTCCCTTGTTCCTCAACCTTTGTTTGAAAAATCATCCCAAGTACAACCCTTTCCTGTAAGGAAACAGATTAGTGGTTGTGAGCTGCTTCAATACTTCACTGAAGAGGTTACATATACCAGAAACGAATAGGAGAATAATTAAGATAGTCATCCACAGCTTTTACATTGCCTCTGCCATCATAAATATTATACCCTTACAGAGGCAGCTACCTTTAATTTAGGTTTATTTTAAATTTCCTTTCATTCCAAAAGAGATCCTACTGGTAGCACAATGCCAATGAAAACTGAAAATTACTGTTGTAATGGCATCCATRCTAAACCTAAGAAGGAGCTGCTACTGCAAAAGCATGAGACTCCTGGTGGCAGATGCAATGTGAGAGCTCTGGGTGATTGAGACAGCATGAATAGATCTCCCAACATCATCAAACGTGGCACAAGCCTCCTTGCTCCTGCTGACTCCACAGAAAACAGTGTTTCTCRGCAAACCCCTGGGCAGCAAGAGACCATCTCAGCAATCATAACACTGGGGCAGTGCTTACAGTCAGTGCCCCATACAGAATGCAGCACAGTAACATGCAAAAGCTTTTCCAACACAGCTGAGTAGTGGAGGAGTGATAACMACTAGTGGCTCTCTGAACTGCTGTTCTGCACTGAAGACCCTGCTTGGTACTGACTGCTAACCAGATCATGCTGATAGGATGCAAAACATGTGGTGATTAATTTCATTTGCTTAACATGTTTGTAAAACTAAGTATTATTAAGGCAGAACACTCCTATTTAATCAAACATGTTTTGACTTTGCTTGCACACATATTCAGAGGAAGAAATTTTGACAAATGTGAAGAACTGCCTTTTCAGATRTAACAAGCAACTGGGAATTACCATTCTCAGAATCATCTTTCCAAACATACTTGCTTCTATCATCTGTATACCAAGATTATCTGTTACTGTCTCCAACTTCACATGATTTAATTACCAGTGTAATTGAAAGAATATATTCAAATTAAAATATTCTTCAGAAGAGATAGATTTCTTAGTAGAAACAGGCAGTAGTCCTCATGGCTTTAGAAGTGACAGGCAAAAGTGATCCCCATAATTTAGAACAGAAAGTCAAGTGCCTGAACTGATTATTCAACTGGAGTAGAAGAAAATACAGTGCATTTCTTCTCACTGGAAGCCACTAACAGCATTTCAGGGTCTGGAACTCTTTTTCGCCTTGCTTATATTTTATATATTTATATTTATATATTTGATAGATCTGTATTAAAAAGTAGGGTATTTTAAAATGAATTTCAGAAGCCTACTAACCATAAATAATTTCACTTTTCTTTCAAGATCAAGRAATCTTGGGTCTATGCCAGACATGYTCCCAAATGTGTGTAGTGAGACAAGTGACACAAATGCACAGCTCTGTGCCTAGTTGGCAGGATTTTAAATTATTAYCCTCTGTTACATATTATTTAATATACTAAGAGCAAGCATGAGAGTGCAGAYCTACAGAAGTAATTTTTCTAATAATGCAGAACACACCACGCTTTGGATACATTTCATCTCAGTAAAAAGAGAGGGAAAATTGCTCTTCTAGTGCAATATAGAAGCATGCCAGAGATCACACTGCTCAATATATGCTAGGCTGTCTATATTCTACATTGAAGATGCCCCTTCCAAAGCATTATTTCATTTTCTCTTTCGCATCTGAGACACACCTGGAAAGGCTAGTAGACAGCAGACCTTCCAGCCTCCTCCTGGATCCAAGGAGAACTCCTCTCCATACAAGCCTAGGAAGATTACAGCTAGCACCTTACCCTAGGTGATCACCCCTCTTAGCAGTCTTTCCCCRCTGGCTCTTCTTGGATTTGACTCTCAGTTAAGAATATTTCTGGCAATGGCTATCCAGGCACCTGTAGAGCAAAACTAGATAAAATCAAATCACCTTCCTGTTCCCAGCTAGAACAGTATGCAGTTTCTACAGGGTGTGGTGTTTCCGAAGAGAACAAACCAAATTACAGACACCAAATTCTTGARAAACTTTACACTCCAACAAGCTACTCTAAACAAATCAGAATAACCAAAGCACTCCAGCATCTCAAAACTCCTTAAGTCAGTGGACTTCAGGCTTCTGCTATGAGTGAAGCATTGATTCATGTGGAGAGAACATTCTGTCTTTGTGAAAACAAAATTACCAGAAGGACCACATGCCAGGTTTAAACACCTTTGCAGCCAATCCCTGTCCTCACACATGCTCTCAGCAACTTGCTGATTTCACAGATACCAGCACACATGTCCCATCTCTTCCAGAAAACATTATGCATTCACCAGGTTCAATAGTTGTTTTGACTCCAGGGAACCACACAGAAAAGCAATGTTTTTTGGATGAAAGCCAGAGACAGAACAAGATGACAACAACTGCATGAAATCTGTAATTTCATGCTGTGTTGAAATCCATGGCTGACCTTACAGCACTTCCCTTTCACAAATATTATTTATTAGCACATGTGGGTTTTTYTTTGTTGGACTGCAAAAGTACTTTGCACTTGTAGGAGATATACAAAAATAATTAAAAGAAACATAGGCACTGATAAGCACCAAATATGTAGCTTRTTTTGGCCATTTATTTATACAAGAGATAGTATCAATAGTTTCTTGTCAAACATGAGGAATAATGCTAGAACCTGCTATTCATGAAAGCAGTTATATAAGCACTTAAATGACATCTCAAATCACTATTAAAGAACTGAAGCACTGTGACAGTTACAGTCAGTGAAAATAATGATGAAAGTTTCATTAAAAATAGCATCTTACAAATCTTTATTTTTAATCACAGCAATATTGTAGTTAAGTGTGCTGCCCAGCCCCAAATATAATATACAGAAGTAATTCTGATGATCACATGTTTAAGTTTACATCCTGAAAACTCCAAATTCTGTCTTCTTYGTGGGTGCATTTAGGGCTGCGCTGAGACTGAGGCCCAAAACCAGTCTTGTGTCAGCTGGATCAATAATTCCATCATCCCATAATCTAGAGAAAAACAAAAACATAACAAACCAAAACTTTTAATAATTACAGRAAATCAACATATACAGCTGGCATACTTTCAAACCCATGAAAATGAAAATGCTTCATTTTAAAGGAAGAGGAGTAAAGAGCTAACTTATACTTAAATGATGAAGTCAATTCATGCTGTTCATCAATGCAATAGACTACTGTGCATTACTCCACRGAATTTGTCTTCTAGAAAAACTGTACATTTTAGGTGAGTGAAGAATGTCAGACCTACGTATTTTAAACAAATACTTCACACTTAATCACCTCCTTTGTGGAAAAAAAGCCCTTTTTGCTTGTTAATGTTCCTGTGGAGAATGACCATCTGTCAACAACCTATCTAATTCTATTAAGAATGCTTGCACATCAAGGATTATGTCACATCATTATTTATACTATTCAGGTTAATTAAACTGCCAGATGAGTGTTTATTCTTTTATCATTAAAAAGCCAGAATAAATTTCAAGTATTATCAGAATTTCTGTGGTGGGTTGACCTTTGCTGGATTCCAGGTGCCCATGGGGCTGCTCTATCTCTCCTCCACTTCCCAGCGGGACAGGGAAGAGAAAATAAAATGGAAAACAATAGGTTGAGATAAGACAGTTTACTAAAGCAAAAGTGAAAGTTTGCATRTGCACAAAAAGAAAAAAAAAGTTAACAACTTAATTCTCTACTTCCCATTAGCARTCAATGTCCAGTCACTTCCCAGGAAGCAGGGCTTCAGCACATATGGCATTTGCTTTGGAAAGCAAACACCGTAAATAATCAATGTTCACCTTCCTCCTCCTTTCCTTAGCTTTTGGAACTGAGCTGAATTAATGTGCTATGGAATATCCCTTTGGTTAATTTGTGTCAGTGGGCCTAGTTGTGTCTCCTCCCAGGAGCKTGCCCACCCCAGAATGTGGATGGGGGGAAAATGGAGAGAGAGGCTGGTGCTGTGCCAGCACTGCTCAGCCAAGGCACTGCTGTGTTGTCAACACCTTTCCAGCTACTGATGCAAAGCACAGCACTGGGAGGGCTGCTGTGGGAAAATGAACTCCACCTCAGACAGACCCAATACAATTTCTTTCAWTTATTTTGCCATTAAGTTCGTTTCTAAACAATGGGAAGATACTGCCCTTCTTAACCCAGGCCCGAAGGAAATTAAATTATAAATGAGCAATTGTCAAATTCCCACATTCCCAAAATTGCCAACACTTGTAAATAGTCTCTTTGATATTATCCAAAATTTAAGGTCTTAGTGGCATCAGTTCTGAATGACAGCTCCATYCTACTATATTCAAATCCATGTTGAAATTCCCAGCAGGCCATGAAACTGTAAATATTGTTATTTCCCCCGCAAAATATTTAAACAAGATACCACATTGCTCATTGAAACCCAGTTTCACTTAAACACATACTTTAATCAGCATCTGCAGAACACATRCACCGTTAAGAGAAGGATGCTCCTCCTTCATCCCGTCTTTCCCTAGAGTGACTTATTTTGCACTTTTTGTGAACTTACTTCAGTGTTGGCTAATGCTTCATTCTTTGTGGAAAATTTAAAAATACAAGAAACAGCCATGAATAGGGAGCCAATTCTGACTTCACCAAGGGAAGACAAAGCCTTTCCCTTCTAATTGAAGTTCCATCTGCAAATTTTATACTGTTTGGAGATAAATTTAGCAAGATCTATTAGACAGGAAGCAAGATATTTTGCACTCTTCTTTMAATCCTAAATATGGCAACCTCACCCCCAAGAGGACTGCAAACTGTACATAAATACATGCTGAYAAACCCAAGGCAGCAGCAGACATTTGAGTGTTTTCCATATTTGCTTTATTTTGCCRATTGCTGTGAAAGCAATATTGACCAAATCAGATAAATATACAGAGATACTGACAATATACGCTTTTATTTTACAAGGTATATCTATCCTACAATGCACAAACTGGAATTACAGTTGAAGACATCTTTAACAAGACCAGGCATATGGGTTCAGGCTCAGCTCTAGGAGCATGTTTCCAAACTATTAAACAGAGAAGAAAAAGGATTCCAAGCTCAGAAAGAATGCTATAAAAGCATCTTATCACGGTGCAGCTTCACAAGCAGGAGACTGTTAAACTAAATGGGACAGAAGAGCAAAACTGAAGTACAGAAGATGAATGTGTTTGGAGAAGGAAAGAATTCACTRCTAATTTACAAAATCAGGCTCTTTCTTTTTTGGGAGTGAAAACCACATTTTTATTTAAGAAGTCTTGCACCACAGTAGTCATGGCACTCACTGACCTGGMTGCCAGGTCCCAACAAGCAGAGAACAAATTCTGGAAAAATGACAGAATCATAGAATGGTTTGGGTTGGAAAGGACCTTAAAGACCATCTAGTTCTAATCCCTTCACCATGGGCAAGGACACCTTCCACTAGACCAGGCTGCTCGAGCCCTATCCAGCCTGGACTTGAACACTTCCAGGGATGGGGCAGAGGATTGCTCCTCTGGGCAACCTGTTCCAGTGCCTCACCACCCTYGCAGTTAGGAATTTCCTCAAACGTAAARAGTAGAAAACTCTTCTGGCATGGCAAAAAACCCCCCCTGCTATAAACCCAGAATACAAATATAAGAAAACTGTAGCTTTATYTAACTTCTTCTCATTTTAGGATTCTCAGCCAGTACCTCCCTTCTAGTGGGCTAGCAACCCAAGCACTGGAATATTCTAACAGCCACACCTGTACCTGCATGAACTGGTACTAAYAGCATATGCTGTTTCAGATGACGAAAGAGCTGCATGTATCATAACTTGGATAAAGTGCATGGCCTAAGCTCCTGCTGTATGACTCCTCTGAGCAACTTCTTTAATAACTGYATCTTTAAATTTTAAGTAGTAACTAATTAAAATATTTGGACTTATTTGGGCAATACTCCTTCGAAAAGATTCAGAGGAAGTGCTTCTTACAATACAAAAGCAAAAGCAATTGGAAGGKTTTTTTTGTTCAAAATAGCTGAAGAAAAGTGTAACTTGGTTTTACAGAGACTTATTTAAAGAGATGTTTTAATTTTCTTAATTTTTCTCAAGACAATGGTTGTAGCTCTTGATATAATTTAGCATGACAGAATTGCCAAGGCAGTRTTTCCTATRCTTTCAATTTCATAGAGTGTGCATTATCAGAGTTTAATGCACATACTTTTTGCTTTCCTTCACCTTGTATTTGTATTTTGATTTAGTTATGATGAATATAGTCAGATTAATCTGCCAAAGGAATGGAGAAGATTCTCCTTAATAGTGAAAATAAAAGTATTTTGTRAGGTCAAATCAATCCCAATCTTTTGTTTTCTTCAGACTATGAAAAAACCCACACTTTATGAACAATCTGAAGTGTAGTAATTTCTATTTTAAGCAACTTTTGGTTTTTTGACTGCAACAGGTTTGTTTGCTCTGCATATAAACTTTCTTTTCCCCAATAAATACCTSCAATTAACTTTCTTATTTATGAAACACATTGAAACAGAATGAGGGGATTCATAATACTTAAAATGTTCAACCAATCTGCTCAGTGCCTGGAAAGGGCAGGGATGAACTAACTCCAAAAAAAATCACCAACTTAGTGCAATATCTTGCAAGYGCAACTTCACAGTGATTACTGCTCTAATAAATATCCAAACATGAAGAACATTTTAATGGCAGATTTGGGTTGGGTTTTTTTCCTGGTTTTTTTTGTAACACAACTGACTTGTATTGACAACCACAGAGATTTTAAGTTGCATGGAGTCCAGCTGCTTTCATATGGTCACCCCTGCCTTCTGCTTCTCTTTGTTTAAAGAAAACTGCATTCTCTACTGAGATGTAACATTAATAATTAAAGTATCTATTAAAACCCCATTGCAGGAACATGAGTCACACTACACTCATAAAATATCTGTAACTGAGATAGTGTGAGTAAAAGAAATGAAGTTGCCTGAAGTAAAATGCTTGTGTAATTTGTTAAGATGCAAACCATTGAAATCTTTTAAGAAACCTGTGAGCAGATTAATATAACTCATTAAAAAGGGTGCTGCCTAATGACTGCCATTAATTAAGACTGCTCATTGTGAAAGGTTCTAATCAAAAAATTAGTTAAAGTCTGATTAGAAAATACAACTGCAGGGAACAGTATTGACATCCTGTACATATAGCAAGTTATCACTTATAAGCAAAATGATATAAACAGAATGAACAGGGATATTTTCTTGTCTTTTAAGATYATTAGGGTATTTTCCCTCTCTCTCCTTATTACTGCTAAAAGCTTGATTCAAAGCCTAATGAAGTCAAGTGGAAGGGTCACATTAATCTCAATGGCTATTAAGGGTGAGGTAGACATTAGGCAGGAGGACAGCACACAAGCAGCAATACAGACAACAATCTTTGTGCCCATCTATTGTTTTTGTTCTCTCAGAAATGCAAAGCTGTTCGTTCGAGTTTCCTTGTCGACCTTTTTGGTGGAGGGATCTTACAAAACAAAGGCTGYCTGGATTCAGTTTCAGTTACAGTACCCCGGCATTTGGTTGACAATGAGCTGGGTTTTTAYCAAGCTTGGAGCCCAACAGGATTGGGCTTCAAAAGGGACAGGTTACTCCTCCTTGAATTACAGCAAATGCTTGCTAATAAGCAGCTGCCAATGTTGGCTGAGGAAAGGGCTGTCTACAAGGTGCAAGGTGAGTGGTACATCCTTCCTCCTGAGTACACTTGCTGCAAAGACTGTAATCCACTTCATCTCGTTGTTTCCGCTTGGACAGCCTACTCCACAGTAATGAAGACTTCTGAACTATTGATCTGAGATCTTGCTTAGGAATTAGTTAATGCAAAGCATGAAAGGGCAGGAAACATGAGTATATCCACTGAAATACCCAATTAACCCCACAAGAGAGCAATTAAAAGCTCCTAGACAATGCAGACTGCATCTACTTGAACTGAAAAGCGAGAGAAACCAGCCAGGACTGCTTTGACCTGAGCCACTCACACACTGTTGTCAAAAGCACTCCTTTGTGAAARGAGGCATTTCACCTTCATTGCTTATAGCCAGATAAGCAAAAGTGGGATTTCAGCTCTGACATTTGACTTCAGCTGGGCTTATTATCTTGAGTGCAGCATCACATGAACCCAACCACATGCAATCCAGACCCACACTAGTTCTCAACCAACTCACAACTGTGCACGTCACATTTCCTTTCCAAGAGGAAACAGTAAGAAGGGCACAACTACCCTTCTTTTTGAAATAAATGACWCGTCACCTAGCACTAAAAGCACTTKCTAACGCCTTGGCTGGGCAAATTTAAGCTATTTGCTGGGGTGACTATTAGATTTGCAACTTAACTTCACAAAATGGCCAGATATTCTGAAAACAAACTGATAAAARTTGCTCATCAGAGAGCACAAAGCTGGTATTAAACACTCAAGTTTCATGTCTAAAAATCAGACATTATTAAAAATTTAAAATGTGATTTTTTTWWAATGCTAGTATTARCTTTACAAGTAAAACTGCTTTCTTACAGATCAGTAATTTACTGTTGTAAATACTGACAATCATCTGCTGGTTTTTGGGAGAGGATAAGTTTTTATATTGCTAATATATCAAATATATTGAATATTACATAAACCATGGGTAAAAGAGTCTGACTGTTTGCAGTGAACATCTAAAAAAAAGGCAAATGTAAAAAAAATTACATTATTCATCTTCTCTGGGGTGGGGATTAATTTTAAATACAGAAAGTTGGACTCATTTTTTAAATGTTATAAGTGGAATATTCTTCTCCTTAAAATCCAGTTATAAAAATTGATAGTATTTTTTTTTTAATTTTTCCTTCTTGCCCTCGAGCACAAGGTCAGCTGTTAAAAATGTTTCTGCTATTTCTAYTCACACCTGATAAAGGTATTAATTTGATGAAACATTAAAATTAATGTTTATTTCCCTGGTATAAATATCTCAGTTAAGTATATTCCACTRTCCCTACAGAAAAAAGTAGAAGTTAACAGTAATTTCATATTTTCCTTCTGATCATGAAGAAGGGGCTCCTCCCAGGTTACCTGTCCCTGCTTCCACAGTGTGTACATTTCCTTCTTATTCCTCAGTTTGAGGAGAAAATCCTTGCTCAGCCATGCCAGTTTCCAGCCTGCCATGCTCAACTTCCTACACACAGGAATAAAGAGCTCCTGTGCTCTAAGAAAAACGGCTTTGAAGAATTGCGAGCTCTRATCAGCTCCTCTGTTCTTAAGGAGTTTCCCAGGCAATCTCATTCACTGAAAACATCTGGAAGTTCACTCTTCCAAATTTTAGGGTCTGGAGTTTCTCTTTGCTACCTCACATTTCTTGAGATCCTGAGCTCAGACAGGGTGTGCCCCCTGCAGCTACAGCTGCTTCCAGCCATCCCATCTTTAATGAGCCCCTCTGCACTGGTGAGCTCCAGGCCCAGGAACACCTCACCTCTGGCTGGCTTGTCTGATACCTTGTCAGGAAGTTCWCTGCTCCAGGAGTCTCCTGGGTTTTTCACTGCCAGCTCTGCAGCTTTCACAGCTGACATCTGGGTCACTGAARTATGCTACCCTCTACTATCATTAGCAGCTGAGAGACTGCGGAAAACTAACTTTTGGATACCGCAAGCAGAAATATATGCAGGAACTTYAGCACTTTAGGAACTTAATTAGGATGAAAGTAATGCAGAAAAACCATCSAAGGCCAAGAAAGCCACCAAGCTACCTTCCAGATGTATCTGGATCACTTCAAGATGCCACTTTGTTTCATTAGCCTAACTAGTTCCAGGACATTTACTAATACTCCATCAGCCTAAGCATGGAAAGGACTTCTCAGCAAATATGAGTATGCCATTAGCTAAAGCCCTACACCATCCCTGCTATCATCCAATATAATTACCTACCATGACCATGACCTGGAATTTGCCAGTGGCTTCAGGTCTTCTTGAAACTGTTACCTCCTTTTCCACTTTCCTCTTCTACTTGCAGGACCCCACTAAAATGAATTCCTCCTAATACACATGCAGCCACTCATTATATTGTTCACTAGGCTTAAAAAGGTGACTACACGATAATACAAATGATATAAATGTTTTATATAAATGATATAAAACAAATCCAGAACAGAACACATAACAGAGAAACTCCATGCTTACCATGTAATTTCTTACAGAACAACCGAAGTAACTGCTGCTAGTGCAGCTGCTAGTGCTGTCTTCTGAAACAGTTCATGGTACCAGGTCCCCAGAGATAAGACTGACAAAACATTGGTTTGAATGCACATAAAACACAATATTTGCTTCTGATTGCTCTGTTCTGCTGTTGTTTAATACCAAGAGTTAGATGTCAAGTACCATGATTACAATTAATTTTTAGAATAGTAATTTGTATGTTACCTGGCACTGGAATAATAAGGGTTTCCTTCSTCCTCGAACCTCCTGATGATTGGCTCCTTCAAAGCTGCTTCATCTGCCTCAGATAACTAAAAAWACATATAAAATATTCTTTGATATTTTCTTCCCCAATGATAACAGAGCTTTATATGCAGCATCAACCTGAAGAAAATCCCTCAATTATTTGCCCAAAGTTTTTTTACTCTTTTAGCACACAATTGTCAATTTTGCATRTTTGACAACAAAATTAAAATAGCAATTTCCAAATCAAGTGGGTGGAAAAAGGAGAATAAACATATACTTAACTGAATGCAAGAGTAATTGGTGACTAGCACTTGAAAAATTACTGAAGCTAGTGTATTGGAAAAAAAAATTTGGGTTGCCTTTGGCAAGATTTTTTAATAAAGTGAGTCTGTGCTACTCTAACAGTGGGTTTCTGTATGATCCAGACTGGTCATAGGAATTCAAAAAACTTTCAAGCTCGTAACACATTTGACTGACATTTAACTACTCTGGAAATCATGGATTTGGGAAATTAAGACAGAGATAAGGGTGATTCTATCCAACCCCGCTCAGCAGAAAAGAGTGTGCAGTGAAACTATAAAAYATTACTGTAAGATTTAATAAAATTTTTTGTTATATAAAGAATACACCTCTAATTTTCAATTAAAATGTTGACTTGAGCAAAAACTTTTCCAAATCTCTCCAGACTTCTGCTGTTACAATCTTCCTAATTCTCAATTAGTGAATCATTTGAAGATCAGCTTTCTCTTAAACTGCCACCTTCATAATAATCCCGACATATTCCTCTCCATACTCCAAAACCAMGGAGGATTCCTGGTTGCTCATCTTGGGTAGAATAATAATAATAACTTGGTGCACAGAGTACAAAAATACAATGTGGTATATGAAATACTCCTCTTTTTAAACAAAGATAAGAAATGTTAGGTATTATCTTCACATTTCAAAGAAGTAAGAAATTAACATTTCACAAATGCTTCGTGTTTGTCAGTGCACTAGATGGYACTGGGATAGTTCACTGTTGTCTCACTCTCTTCCATCCTTTCCTAGCTCACAAAGTGACCAACTCCAGTGACAGAGTAAGTGATAATGGCTTTACTAGAAATGAAAGAAGAAAGATATACCTGTTTTCCCTCCCTTGCTTTTTGGTCCTTAGCTATTGTAGCTAGAACAGTTGCAGCTTGTTCCCCTCCCATCACTGATATGCGAGCATTTGGCCACATATATAGAAATCTTGGACTGAAAAAATACATATTAAATATTAAGGTAAGATATTGTCATATTTCTAGTGAAGAACTAATTCTCTCTCAACCAGAAATACATTTGAATGCATGACAATTTTACAATATATCATTTTTTTTAAGAAGGTACATTAACATCAGTGCTTTATGCTTGAAAATGAAAAATTCTGTTAATTTCCATTATTCAAACACCTTTTTTTTTTACAATTTCTCTTTCTTGGATCTCTTCAGCTCACATTTCTAATTTTTCTCCTAAACAACAGGAATTTTTCTCCTAAACAACTCAAATAACTTCAATAGCATCAGGAACCTTGAAAAATGAAATGTCAAAAATCACATAACACATGTCCAAAGGGTCAACAAAAAAATCTTAGGGGGTTATACAAATCTTACTCATAAAAACATGCTGATTGAAGTAAATAAGGAGTTTTTACACAAGCTGATATTCACTTTCTATGAATGCCTATGAATAAAGGACAAGTCTACACTGCCCAATGATTGTTTAAGACTTTGCAATTTTTCCACCAAGAACTGAAATGGGAGAAAAGGATATCAACAGGTTTACTGTTAGAAGGTCTCCTCTATCACATAATTCAAGGTGAATCATGAGCCTTATCAGTCTCTACAAATTTCAAGCTGTTATTTATTTATGAACATATTAATAACTCTTTTTCCAAACAGCACAACTTCCTCAAGACTTCAGACCATTTTTCAGAATGGTACTTTAAGGTTATGCTCCCTTTAAATATTTCTATTTGCTGTCATAATGTCAAACAACACTTACCTATATGCTCTTCCACACATCCCATAGTTTCCAGCCCCATAAGAGCCACCAATAATGACAGTTATTTTAGGTACATTGGCACAAGCTACAGCAGTTACCATCTTGGCACCATCTTTTGCTATCCCTCCAGCCTCATATTCTCTGCCAACCATGAAACCTAAAGAAATACAATATGAACAAAAGGCTCACCAGCTTTACATTATAATACTGTGCCATATGTCATACTATGTGCTGCACAGCATATGCAGAAAGAACTGAGAAGCAAATAATAAGGCCAAAGCCTTCACCAGCTGCTGGCAGGCTGATTTCCAAACAGGCTGGACATGTAGGTACTACAAAGCACACAAGAGGCTGTCTAGAACACAGCTTCAACAATTAACAGCAAAGTCTTCAACAAAGTGAAACCTCAAAAGCTTGATCTTACTCACCTGTAATATTCTGCAAAAACACAATGGGAATATTTCTCTGGCAACACAACTGGATAAAATGTGTACCCTGTGGAGAGGAAAAAAAGAACAGAGTAAGCCATTAGAAGCTGGACAAGTGAACCTATCACTACCAGCATTCTGAAGTCTGTGCTAAATCCTTCCACTGAAGTCCACCCTAGTATTTCCATCAGGAAGTGTTATACTACTTCTCCTTCACCTGAAGTTAACTACAAAACATATGCAGTGAACTGCATTCACTATACCAGAAGTAAGAGATCTTCAAAAATGTGTGAGAACACGGGTAAAACAGAAATAACATCCTTAAAAAGCATTACYGTTGATAYGGAAAAACTCAACTGCTGTGACTCAGCCAATACACAGTTAAACCACAGACAGGGCCAGTGTGGCATCTGACATAGAGTTTGCTAAGAGACGGTCAGAGAAATCAAGACAGTCAGTCAGAAAAACAGATCTCCCCATTTTCTGTACAAAAGAAAAGTATTCTCTAAAACTAGRAAAGGCCCATAAAGATTATTTACTCATGGCCCTGCCAATTGCTGTAACATTTTCTCCCTTTTCTGTAGGCAAATGCCCTCTCCCTGTTTACTAGCAAAAGACCAATTTCCTAGCAAAGTTACAAATAGTAGATTTCAAGCCTCTGTTTCAACTAATCTAAATCAATAAAGTTCCTTGGCTTATTTATACACTTGCTGGTAAATAAAACAAGGTAATGTAGCACAACTACTGAAAAGACATCTAACCTCTCCACTATATAAAACCTGCAAAAGTTATAAAAATAAARAAGAGAGAAAAATAATTGAGTATAATCTTCTTCAGAGAAACATGTGAATAGCATAGTGATGATCTTGGGAAAAATGTGCAACAACTCATTACAAAAATGCAAGGAAAAAAAGCTAAGGTTATAGAACCAACATAATGGACAAAGGTTTCTCTAGAAGTGAATTTCCTTTTACAGTACTGMTATGCCAGTAGAAGTCAGAAAATGAAGACTCCTTACATTTTATTTCATTCTTAGGAAAAAAAAGTTGTGGCACTACATTGTTAGGAAAATAATGGAAGTATTAGAAATACTTCAACAGTTATTTTCTACCTGGAAATAACTGTTAAAACAAATGTCAGATGAAAAAAAATATAATTTCCTGCACTGCTACAAGTGGTATTCCTTCACCACATGAAACTGAATTTTGTGTATTATTTTGTAACAGCAATAAATCCAGTAAAATTACTTCCTTTCTCCACCTCTCTCATCAATGGTTCCTTTTTCTGTATATTCTCAATTTCCTCACTGTTAGCTCAAGATGCCTAGTAGAACAAAACTAGCATTTATAATTGCTATTGCAAAAGATTAAATTGACAATTGTTTCTTGAAAATTAAAGAACTAAAGCRAGCAACACAGACCAAGGTAAACAGTTTGCAAGATCCAGATACTATTTATCACCATCATTCCCTAAAGTCCAAACTGTAAAGCACTGCTAACTGCAAGAAAATCACAATGTTCCTTCACACACAGCCTTTGATTCACAGAACAGGTATTTTAGCTTACAGATTTTGAGAGACTGCACAGGTATTCACTCATTATTCTAAGCCAGGAGATGCCACAGCAAAGTATAAAAATTAAAACTGGTAAACCGATGAACTGATTACTGGAATCCAGGTTTTAGATTTTCCAGGTATTACAAAAACAATGATGTGATTTTCTGTAGTACTCCATGGTTTAGAGATTAGAAATATTTAACAGGGTATTTGATGTAATGAGGATGGACTTGTCTTRTAACAGATTTAAGTTTCAGGATAARCTATTTTTCAACTAYGCTGTATTCACACGAATCCAAATGCTGTTCTGCTGTTGGCCTAWCTTCTGCACATCAGAAAAATCTACCAAACACTGTTTCTAAAATATGGTCAATATTTTACAGCTTATTAACAGCTTATACGTGTTTCACATTTACATAAAAAACATGGAGCCAGTTCTCTTACATTATTTTAAAAAGCTCCTCATCTCAAGTGCAAGTTGGTCACAGAAGTTTTGTTTCTCACTGGTAAAGAAGCTAATAAGCTATCTATTTACCTTTTTTGCTGACTCTGAGAAAAGAACTCCATTGTTTCCAATAATTCCTACTGGGTAACCAAAAATTCTCGCAAATCCTAAAGGAGAGAGATTAATTTGTAAATTTCAACATGTATTTATTTTTTCCACAGCATGTAAAGGTAACACTTCCTCCTGGTAACAGAAACTGCTATTCTTCTGAAGACAAATGTCATTAAAAATATCAGTGGGTGAGCCAGAATAAATCCAACTATAAAACCAATGAGAACATATACAGAGTAATAATATTTCTACTTACCTGTAACTAAAGTATCCCCATACAAGGCTTTGAATTCATCAAATCTACTTCCATCTACAATTCTAGCRATGACCTTAAGAAAAAATGGAAAAATAACATTAAATTTCTAATCCTTCAAGTTTTTTATTTTGTTTAGAAAGGAAAGYCATGATAACATGTAACTTAAAAGCTTTCCATGTATAGAACATCAAGCAGCCCACCATATAAACAGTTTGGATGGCAGGCAAAGCCCATTTAGTTTTTTAAGTGTGATTCATCCACATGTTTGTAGAAAATGGAATTTCAAGATTAACAATGTTCTAACCGAATTGCTAAATTACACAGGAACAATATTTTCCTGATTAGTTGAATTTCAAACAAAAACYTCTGCTTAGATTAAACATAAGCAATAGCCTCCCATTTGTATAGAAAAACAGGTATACAACCACAAGCCACTTTCTTAAGAGATATGATTATTTTTAGGCTTGCTTGAGTTTGTGACATACAAAAATAATGAAGATCTGATTTGAGGTTTCTCTGTGATTCTAAGGAGTCATTTTTTATAAATACAGATGCTAGCAAGACAGTTGCCAGAAGATACTTATTTAAGCTTTAAAGGGAACATAAATCTGAACTATTCAAACTTTTGAGAATGAAGTATGAAACTCAATGAAACCRTTCATCTCTTTTCCCCCTTAATGCAAAGCAAATCCTAGTAGTTTCTGCCAAATATTTTAAGACAGATACATATCAAGGCTATTTGTAAAAKACATACTTGCCTAGTAGTGAAAAAGGCTCTGAATGTGAGATTTGTGCAAAATATGAGGAAGCATGTTGGCTCAGATGAAGGTTCCAAGGCAGATAATTACACTAGACCTACAGTAGAGTACAATACTCTTTGTATGCAGTTGGGAGAAGGCTCAATTGTTTGGTGTGCTCATACTCCATAAATATTTAAACAATTCATCTTTCACAGGACTGACAGAAGAAGAAAGCCATCATAGCTCCGGGCAAGTCTATAGAATGCTTTGCCAATGAGGAGCTCCCATTTCTGTCAGCTTTTTCAGAATGTTACCAATCTCTCATCCTTGTTTATCCTTCTTAAAATTATAACCAAAAACTATTGTATTTTCAACAAGTCACTGCTATCKCAAGGGATCTGCTGGACAAAARYATAAAGMAATAARCACCCAAATCAGGTATTATCAATGATGACAATATAAAGAGTGATTTCTTRCAAGAAAATGGGTGTTTGTATGTAGGGGCATATGGATCTTGAATTAGTACTCATACCTCTTTRACATCAAAATTTCTTTTTAGYTGGTCACCAACTATTCCATATATTTCATCAGCTGGAAATAAAGGCTCTTCTGATGGCTCTACTGTCACCTGTAACAATTTGAGAAAACAATTTACACAACAAAGGAACCATCAGCTCACATTATGACTTAAAAATTCAAACAACTAATTTCTCAACTTCTTTGAGCACAGACTTCTCTTTACCAACAACATCCGAATGCCTGTATTAACTGGCTTGTCATYCTGCATAAAGATCAAGTTTCCTAAACTGAAGGTTGGTAACAGTTTCTCACTTCCTGTTACCTTTTTCCTACTCCTCCATGTATCTCCACATGTGATCCACTTCTTCCATGATATAAAAAAATTAGGCATGTCCTCCTATTTGCTCACTTTCCCCCCATACCCTATAAGGCAGGCAGCATTCTGAAAAACGGGTGAAGATTTTGTCACATCTTGCCTTCCTTGAGCTTTCATTCACCCTCTCATATCTCCCACTAAAATAAAATAAGGCAATTCCACCCCCATATGCTGGACATCCCATTTATTACAAGGAATTCTTAAATCAATACAATTCATTGTCAAGATTTAGGTCTATCCCCTTGRTTTTCATCTCCTTAATAATCCCAGAAAATGTCTATTCAAAAAGATGCTTTAAGCAGGTATTTAATTTTTAAGTCCAAGGAAATTATCAAGAAGGTTTAAAATTAAATTAAGTAACTTGCAAGACTGGATTAATCTAAAAGTGCAATTCTATGACTCTGAAGCACTCTTCCAGTTGCTTCACTCTTGTATTTAATCCCAGTAATTTTAATGGGATTAATACAGCAGGGAATTTAATTGCAGAACTGAAGCATCAGAGAAATCTTTAAGGACAAGAACCATAACTTCCATTTTCAAATGTGTRAAGTCACAGACAAAAGTATGTCTTCTAAGAAACAAATGTTGTATCAATCAGGTAGAGAAAAGCACTCCCAATTTCAGCATACAGTGTTTCAGACTCTATACACTTACATCCAGTTTCTTCTGGAGATTCAAACTTCTTACAACTTTCCTTGCCAGATGAAGTGCATGATTGTCATCCAAAGCATAATGATCYGTTACACCAGATTTTCTGTATATATACAACAATAGCAAGATGAATACTTTGGGGGRAAAAAAAACCAACATCAGGCAATGAAAACTTGAAATTTTAAARCTTCTAAGACCTTGAAAATATAGATACAGATAGCAACAATTCAGCTCTCTGTGTTTTATTATGAAATTACCTTAAAACCCATGCCTGACTTTTTCTTCAAAATAGTACATTTAAGTTATCAGACATGAAATAAAATAGCAACTGCAGGAAATAAAAAAATCTAAATGACAATATTAAATATAACAAGCATTGTTCARATGCAGGAAAAATTCATTTCAATTATAAAGAAAAACATGTTTACAAAAATGGGATGAACTGCCCTTCAAAATAATTATTTATTCACTTCAAACTGAAGTAACAAATAAGCATTTATTATAYAGCAATAATTTACTGTGCTGTAATACCTAATTTTGTTTATAATTCATWGCAGAACTTGAAAGTGCATGTATTTTCTGGGTTTGATAAGGACAAAAAGCACAAGCTATTTTCATGTTGCTTATAGTGAATTCTACATGGCAGTAAGAAGGATATAATCTGCAAAATGTATTATCTTTCTCAAGACATACTATTCTGTTAACATTCAGCAATGAAGTCCTCCATATTATGCGTGATGCTGCAGTACATTAGACATGTGAGTATTTTAAAGCAGCAAATGAAGGGAACAATGCTAACTGGAGTAACACAATGTAACTGTGATATTCTAACAATAAAACAATCATTCAAGATAACAACACAGAAATMATTTTCAAAAGGTAAACACAGCTTAAGAAAGACCTAACACCAAAATAAAATAAAATAAGGGAAGCGCAGGGAAAGGGGAAAGGGGAGTCTAAAATATGGAAGAAATCAACTCTGGGAAAATATTTTTTTAAACCTGCAGTGAAGATCTGCTCCTCCAAGATCCTCTGCTGATACCTGTTCACCTGTTGCTGCTTTAACCTGACACAAGGAAACGAAAATGAGCTTCACAGTTGACACCTGTTTTGCATTAACATTTATACTATCTTAGACATAGTAATAACAGAGATCTTTGCAAATGCTTCTTCACTGATCATACTTCCATGTTTATCCTCTCTCTCAGAGCATCAAAATATGACAACACAGAATCTTGTAAAAATTACTTTTTTTCTTTGACTTTGCATATTCTAGTGTTAATATGTAGTTATTACTTACCAAGATACTCCACACTTTTCTAYTCACTGCTATATCCATCATTTGTGYRCACAGACTTACACATCCTCCAAATTCATAAATGTGCTTTTTCACAAAAAAACTTTTCAACATATATTTATCATATATTTAATATGAAATTTCAAATGGCTTATTTCCATGCATTATTTCAAGCAAATAATACCTCAGCTGAAACCTAGGGTTTTTCAACTTTGCTTTTTCTACAATTCTGTGAATTTTACCTTACTAATTTAAATATTAACCATAGAACAACAATTAGAAATTTTATTTTATGAACCTTCCGGTAAATACATAATAATTTAGTAATAATAATTTTCCTTAAAAGAGCATATCAGTGGCAYGTAACTGCTTGGATCAAGTAGGGTGTCTCTATAAAAGCACCTGGACTGCACAATCCAAAGCTTAGATCTGTGTAATCTTAGACCTGAAAGGGCAATTTAAAATGAATGGTCTCCTTCTTAGAACAAAGCAGTATCATTTACTACTGGGGTTAAAAAAAAAMCCCAGAAGACTTCTTGAGGCATTTCTACTCTGCAGTAAGTGCTTTGGAAAGGATTCCTTGWAAGCTGGAGAAACCATTATTCACCACCCACAGAGAGTTAAGTACAAGCAAGGGAGGGAAAAATATCACCATTTCCAAAACAGATTTCAGTTTCTAAGTTTCATATCTAAAAATGAAGCACATTAATTATATATATTTATATCTATATCTAGAGATAGACAGATAGATATAAATATAACTATAACTAAATAACTATATATATATATATATATATATATATATAAAGACAGATATAGATGCATACATTCATTCTCACACACACACTTCCAAACTGTCAAGTTTGTAAATTTAAGTATAGGTATTTCTTCAACAGTGGATTTTGGTTTGAAATTCGAATTACCCATGGAATATGAAGGTGTGGCATACCAATTAATGGAAAGTTTCTGTCAGAGACATAATTAACTTAAGTCGTCATTAAACAGTGAACATAAGAAGAYACTTTTAAGAGAAGTGAGGAAGATTGCTTCACTGGAAGGGTTATATAGCCTTTTGGAACAGACTGTCCAGAGTAGTGGCTGAGTTACCATCCCTGGAGGTATTTAAATGCCTACAGATGCGGCATTTACGGGTTTAATGCACAGTTTAGTGGTGCATTTGGCAGTGTGAGCTTAATGACCAGACTCAGTGACCTTTAGGGTGTATCATAAGATAAGTAATTCTACCATTTGACTACATTATTTTAYTCTATAATTCTATTAAATGATTACATACATCTGTAATTATGCAACCASTTATAACATACTATTAACTACTGCAGAGCTTGGCACAAAGCTGAATAGAGCAATGATTCCCACTGGCATGGAAATCCAGAGACTAGTTTTAAAATACGTTACAAAAATGGCTTKTTTATTTTTCCACAGAGGTGAAGTTTTCCTTCTCCAAATCACAATATTGGAGCTACAGACTCTGCCTGCCACTACGTGAGATTGTAAAGTTTAACTCCTCTGCTCAAAGCAGTGCCACCCAGAGAAAGTTGCTAATGACCATGTAATGACCATGAGTTTTGAATAGAATGAAGATTGCACAAACTCCCTGGACAACTTGGCTTGTCATGACCATCTTTGCAGCAAATGTTTTCTTACAACTAAATAGAAGTTCCTATATTTCAGTTTGTGCCTGGCAGCGTCTTGACCCATCAGAGGATAGCAATAAAACGCTCTACTATCTTTACTCCCCCTTGCAAGGTATGCATAGATTTGCCCTAAGATACCTTTCCACCAGATGGAAAAGTGTCATCTCTCTCACACCGTCCTCATCTTACTCCCTTCATCATCTTCATGGAATTTCACTGGCTCACTCAGGCTTATTCTGGAGTGCCCAGAACTGCACCTTGCAGCCCAGATGTGTCTTACTCTGTTAGARTAGGTGACAACAAGTGTTTGACAATGAGCTCCATGACCTTTCCAGATACAGCAGTGGAGCAGAGCATTCTACAAACTGCAATTTTAAGTAACAGTTAATGTTACTTGGAATTACTGGAAGTTACCTTAAAGTTCATTCAATTCTAACAGAGTGCAAGTAAGAGCCTCAACAAGATACGTGGGCATTTTCTAAGAAACASCTGTTCGAGCTATTTCAGCTAGAAATTATTAAAAGAAATAAACACAAACTTTAGCTATAATATGCATTTTTCACAACAGATGAGGCCAATATGTAGGGAAGTCCCCAGTACATAAATACACATGAATTTGAAAAACTTATTCCCTCTTTTTACCAGACTTTTTTTCACCTCTGAGCACAGAGAGCAGCAAATTTTACCTCATGAAGGAAGAATCAGAAGCTTCTGGAACAAGAGCCTATAGGTCTACATGACATCCTGAACTATCAAGCAGTACTGCCAAAGATGAGGATACAGATACTCCACTGGAGAAAACACAGAAGAATGGCCCTGAACACTACTGCTACTGTGGCACTTGTCCTTTCGAGATCTGTCTTTTTATGAAGTCATTACTCCTCACCTTTCCAAACAAGGAGRCCAAGAAATCTTCAATTTCACATTTTGTTTATCATACACATCTCAAGACCAATTATAAGTAACACCAGGGATTTTATTTTTTCACTTCCTCAGGATGTTTTGTTTTAGGCAGGTAAGCAATAAAGCCCAATCCAATTTTCTTCATATAGGAAAGACATTTTGGGGAACAGAGCTTACTCAATAACGGCTACAATATCTGCTACAGCATGGAAYAGGAGTTTCTATGGGAGTCTGATGTAGTTTTGATGCTTAGAAGAAGACAAGTAGAATATTTTCAGGGAGAATATGAAAAGCTCTGCAGAACAAAAAGGCTGACAGGTGGAGATAATAAAGTTTGATCTATACGCACAAAGATAAGGATCATTACATCCGCAGGTTGCTAAGAAACAAATTAAATTGGAGGATAGTTGTGAAATCTTCCTCTGAAAATGGGGAAAGATTTCAAAACTTTTTAACTTCACAACACCCTTGCAGTCACTGACTTGCCTAGTCAAGGCCCCCCTAAAGGCCCGGCTTAGGTCACGCTTTTCCAGATGTCTCTCCTGGCAAAAGTCTCATGAGCTACATGTCAGTACACATGTATGATGTAAATTGTCTTGAGATGTTAAATGATTACCATCCTCAGACAACAAGTATCTGGTTCTCTTTTTTTTTTATCTTCCAAGCCAGCTTTCTGGGTATTAGATGTCTTGCTGAAAACCTTTTGAAAAGGTTTGTACTTTGACAGCTCAGGTGTTCCTGCCACCAGGACAGTTATTCTTAATTATAGTARTGAACCTACTGACACTCTGATGTACAAAGTTCATGTCTTTCATCACACYAGTTTTCTTATCTTAAAGGAAAGATGTACAAATCACATGTTACCCACTCAACTAATACTATTCTCAAATAGTATCTTCATTCATGTTCATGACACTTTTCCACAAGAAGCTCCAAATATTTAAATTACAGTGATAAATTTATAGMGAATTACTTTATTTTGAGGAGGATTTGTCTATGTTTACCTATAAACAAGTGGAAAAACACTAATACAAGACAAAAAGGARCAGAAACCTAGGTAGGACATTTGAAACAATTACTGTCAACAAAACTCTAACAACAAAATCCTAATGAGCAGTAAATAAATTATCATTACATTACACAGTTGCTATTCATTACTTCATCTGCTTTTCCTGATTACTTTGTTCTTCTTATCAGCTTGGAAAGCCTCCAACAAAATAAAAAAGTACTTCAAACTAAATGCCTTTTTTTGTTAGGCTAGACAACAAAGTATCCTTATATTTTGGTATGTGTCCCATGSCCCTGCTTTCCATACACCAGTTAAATTCTGAATTTATTTAAGATGTATAAATGCAAGATCTTTTTTCTTTCTTTTTTCTCTTTTTTCTTTTTTTTTCTTATTTGCAGACAAATGTAAAAGCCATGTATACACTAAACTTTGAAAGATGTATAAAATGCCAAATCTACTTTTATCAACAAGATGACACAACRGGAAAAAATTCACTCTAAAGGAAAATAATGCAATACAAATATATGCTGTGGAAATGAGAGCAAAGCTATAAAAGTAAACACTAAATCACATTAAAGGATAAGTCCTTCATACTTTTAATGAGAGTACCACAAACATGTCCTAGGAACTAGTCATCAAATAAGTCTGTCAGTGGCTGTTTTCCCACAATTTAATGGGACATGCCATATTTTCCCAGTATTTTAAATGTTGAAGGAAGTGACTCCCAACAGACTTTGCCTCCTCTATGACTAGAAGAATCAATGGAGCAGTATCTTCATTAACAATGCTGTTACAAAGAAATTTCTCCATTTCGGCATGCTCAAGCTGGAAGGACTCTTGAGAGACTTTTCATTTACATTTGGCTTTGTCACAGGAAGCACACCTTGAAGTTCTCAGAAGACTGTAACCAAAGCAGAGCCATTGTGCTGCCTCAGACCAGTTTGTACAATCAATCTGACAAATATTTGACTACGTCAAAAACCCAAGTTTATCCAGCCATGTTTCACTGAGACTTGAATAGCTGTGATTAATGATGCTCCGTTAGTTCTAGCACTGACATTTATCACTAAAAATGCATTTTTTCTCATAAAGCTTGTGCT
>CADDXX010000212.1:1252726-1267817 GCA_902810485.1 Alauda arvensis
AGGGAAGGGAAGGGAAGGGAAGGGAAGGGAAGGGAAGGGAAGGGAAGGGAAGGGAAGGGAAGGGAACTCCATTGTAAGTGTGCCTCCTTTGTCAGTAAACTGACATAAATTTACAGCAGTCCTATTTCAAAGGTTCTTTTACCTTTGATCTTGACTTTGAAATACAATACACATGGTTGTGATTTTCAAATTTTCAAATTTTCAAATTTTGTGTCAAGCCCAGAGAGTACATAACTGAATACAGAAACAATTTTTATCATTTAAAATGTGCACAGCAATCTAAAAGTAGTACTATAAAAACACCTTGACACAGTCTGATTTATATATAYACATGTCTAGTGAAGAGACTTGATTTAGGATAGAAACATTGAGATAYACTTAAAAATACAAACTAATCTACAGAGTATCTAGAAATATCTCACCAACAAACGTCTCAATTGTTGAAGGTGTACAATTATTGCAAGCATGATTTGGGGGGAGGGGGAGGAGAGGGACCATGTCACTAGAAACTTCTGTATCCTTACCAGCGGTGGCCCTCCCAGGAATATTGTTCCCTGTTTGCCCACAATAATACTTTCATCAGCCATTGCAGGTACRTATGCTCCTCCTGCTGTACAGGATCCCATGACTACTGCTATCTGTCAGGAAAACAAAAAGCACAACTTAATGAATTATCCAAACCATTGAAAATTGCAAAGGCACAAGAAATTATGTATTTTAATAGAGGTCATTGGACAGCACTGCAAGATTATTTTTGTCTTTTGTCAGAGCAAACTTTTTATGTTTTAGCATTTCTTTAAATATAAGGAATCTTCCATTTTATCTTCCATAGTCTTTTGAACTATGATCTTCAGACCATCCTGCTGGAAAATTTGCATATGAAGTACTATGAGCTACATATATAATATGTTTGAAAAGACATAGATTCTACTATGGAATTTGGTTTTACTGATGAACAGTAAAGGTTAAAACCTAGAGGTTTCTCCTGGTATTTATGCTTAAGTCAGGGCTTCAGTTAATGCTTATTGGCATAAATGCACCAGTGTTAACATCCTTTGAAGGAAATTTCTCCTATCTCCTAGTATGCTCCTTCAGGTCTTCAATGGATCAACTAATTAATTYTGCCCTTTTGAGATCTCATTATAGGCTTCAACGTGAATAATCTCTGCTTCATCYTTTTGCCTAATTTTGAGACTAACACCTACCCAGTGAACATTTTCTACCAGTAATATCTTGGTGATACTCTTACAAAACTGACTTGACCTCAGATATGACGAATACTGTAACTCTAGACAATCATGGAAGTGAAGTTTCTCAATTTCTCCTTCACAGAAGAATCTTCAAAGACCCTTTCAAAATACTTGTAGAGCAGMAGAAAAGGAATACTTATATAACAAAGGCAAACACTTTCTTTCACAACCACATATATACACACAACCCATAAAAAAACCTGGAAAACAATGTTATTTTATGTTAAGTTTGTTTCAAGAAATTTTAAGGCGACATCAATTAGTGTTCTCTGTTAACTGATACTTGAGAAGAAGGAAACAGCACACAGAAAAATAAAACTTCAAATCATATTATGCATAGCTAAAGCAGGACTAATGAACYATGTCAATCTGATATCATCAAATCAAACTGCCTTTTCAGCAAACAGTTTTCAGGATCTTAAACTACATTCAGAGTCACATGATTCATCTGCAGTATTCTCTTGTGCATTATAAAATAACTCCTGGCAAATTCAAAAATGACAYAAGCCTCTAGAAATGGGAGAAACTTGGTGTAAATAAGTTTATTTCATTTTTCCCTCCAGGATTTGTGKTTTTTTCCTATTGCTAATTTCACCATGCTCACATTGAAAAAAYGTGCCTGCATTTAAACTTTTAACTCAGGTGTTAATTTTTTCCAACATAAAAGCTGGAATATGTATCTAATGGAAAAAATAAAGCCTACTTGTCAAATTYGCAAATGATGTCCTACTTCCTTATCTAATTTTCTAAATTGCTGCAAAGAAATTCCGGATGTGTTCAACAAAAGTCAACAGTCCTGAGCACACATACACAACTTTACATCCACTGATCCACCCCCCGTTGTATCTGTGCAGTGTATGAGTGTGAGAGAGCTCAGGAAGCAGCTAATGAGGAGCTAATCACAGCTTTCTGATTCACACCCATATAGGCAGCAACGTAATCTAAGATGTAGTGGGTGAATAATCAATTAGTCACAGGTAAAAGTGGAGGGGGAAACTAAAAGCACTATCAGAAACTAGAAAATAAAAAAARGGGGGAAAAAAGCAAGCACTTTAAGGGCCAAATTGAGAAGAATTAATGAACTGATGAACAAACCTTCAAGCAGAACATGAGGTAGCAAACTAACAATATCCAGACTCCCATCTCAGAAGAACTGACCAGAGTGGAAATCAGAAATAGCATAATTTCCTAATCCCATTTGCTAAAGAAACATGTTCTGTTTCTTTAGAAAGACWGGAAAGATGGCTCTAGCTACGGCAATCTGTTAGAACAAGACTAATAATAGATTTACAAATGTTAACAGTGCCTTTTTGAATTAAAACAAAGCATAGATACATCTCCCAAACAAAATGCACCCTTATTACATCCTTTAAATAAAGGTAGTATTTCAGTAGAACATTTTTCCCAGTCTTCCATAAATATTTAAAGGAAGATAAACAATCATCAGTGTCATACTTGGAAAACTTAACTTTCATCAGGGTCATAATGAACAGAAATGTGTTTTATTAAAAGACAAATACTTCTTATATTTAGTTTTTCTTGTATAGRAATACAATTACTCCTAATACAACACCATATGGTAATTGAAAGAAAAACAAAGTCAACTTTTTAATRTAACTTTACAAGTATGTAAAATCCATTTCAAGATATGCTGGAAACAAGAGTATGACTGCAGAGTCAAGCACTTCTAGAAAGGCCCTGCCCAACATCAGCAATTTCAGCCTTGCAAGCTGGGTATACGTATCTGTCATTGACATAACACCTAAAAATCATTACTCCCATAGCAGATCATGATCGAAGYTATTAGCAAAAATAAGGTTTTCTAAGATTTCTCCAAAAAAGGTAATTCAGCAGAACATCACTCCTTTGACMCCTGCTGTTCCATAAAAAACACTAGGACCAATCTAGATCTGTCAGGAAGTCTTATATGACGCCCAGCTTACAAACTGTCTTTTTCTCCTATGTATTTTTGTTCTGACTAAACACTGCTATGCTCTGGAGACCTACCTAATTACTACAATTGGTTCACTTCTACTGTTGGAAAGAACTGCAGAAGGTAAATTAACCCACACTTCCTAAAGAGACTTAGTGCACTGCTGGAACCTTCAGCTTTGGATTTTTATAGAGGCAATGGATCTCAGGATTCTTAGGAAGAGTAAAACATGGTTTAAGATTTGGACTCTGACCTGCTTCCAAAGTGCGCTAAAAAGGTATCAAGGTAACACAGGTAGTCTCCTCAAAAATTCTGCAAAGCCAGTATCTGTCATGTAAGGAGTCAGAATACTGTATACCTGACTGATGCATCTGCTCCATCCTAGAAGTACTGGCTTCTGTTACCTCCTTTCCCAAGGAAAAAACTGCTGCCCAAGGCCCCAGCGGAGTCTCTTGTATGAATGGTTGGAATCATGTCTCCCTGAGCCCCAGGGCAGGAGAATCCAGTGAGGATGGTTTCTTAAGGATATYATTCCTTCTGAAAAAGAGCACTGGATAGCAGTATTATGGTGGGATTTGTGTCATAGCACTGCCATGAACTCTCTGTGTGACAGCCCAGCCTCAGACAACATGGGGTAAAATAACCGCTATGACATAAAACTTGGGAGAACCTCAGGGCACATTGCAGGCACCCAAAAATTAAACTGTATCCCAGCCCTTTGCCAGGACAAGCACCAACTTTTTCAGAATTTCAAAGTGTGGTAGAGAACTTATTTTTCTTGAAAATAAATACTGGCATCACAAGTTTCACAAGTATGTGTGACCTGTTTCTCACTCAGAATAGTTTTTCCTTTTCTCATTGTATAGAAAACAGAGGTTGAATAATTTTATGATYTGTATTCCTCCGCTCTTGCTGTAATTATCTTAATGCAGATTAATCTGTCAGGACTGTATACATCACAGGCCTAAAAGAGAACTTGAATTTATGAGCATAGCTTCTTTTTGTTCTGACCACTTGCAGATGTCCATGAAGAATGCAGGCTTCAAACAATGTCTTTATTTCTTCTAGTAATTTATTGTTTTTCTGGAAGGTTGTATATACTTTGCCCTGGTAAACAGGAACAGCTCTGCAGGATCAAATGAATTTTGCTGTGCCTCATTGCTAAATGAGGAAGCTGTCTGCTCTCCCTTGGGATCAAAGAGAAAGAAGACTAGTTTTGAGAACTGGTGCTCAGAACTGGTAGTTCTAAGAAGTTCCACACAGTCTGTCTTTTTTTGTTTTTTGACTTGTTTTTGGGACTGTTGGTGAAGTCTGTCTCTTTCATGTTAAAAAAGATAYAGTAATATTGGGAAAAGAGAATGAACTAGGATCATCAAAGGTGTGGAACACTGCAGGAAGAACAGTTAAAGTAAGCTGGAATTTTTTGGTCTGCAAAAGGGAGTGTAAAGCAGGTATAAGAAAGGGCTACAAAACCATACAAAGATGTGAGAAATGACTGAGTAGACAGCAACTCTGAAGGAATTACCACGTCTTTTGCTCTCCTGTAGTRTCCTTTATTTACAGGAGGTTAGCTTCAAAGATTCATGGATTTTTCCACCTTCCCTGGCAGCTTCTCACAGGTCACTGCTAACAATTCCCTTCAAGTCTTCAGTTACCCATCTTTCTCACCTCCACTGGGACTGTATATCCTGCCCTTCATTGTCACTGCAGCCATAGCTGCCCATCAGCAATCCTCAAATATTTTACATTCTTCATGAATAACAGGTTCAGCAAAACATGTGGTTTTGCTTCCCTAGCACACCAACAGCACAAAAAAACTGATCCCTATGTATTACTGAGTGAACCATGACACAGAACCACTTGTTAATCCAGGAACTGTGACTAACAGTAATTCTATGCATCATTAATGCATTAGAAAACAACCTCATTATGCCCTTTCAGCATAAAGCACATCAGGGTATAAAATGGATTTTTAAATATACCCATACCCCTGTTAGTGGAAAATATGTCTCATTTGCTAGCCATCCTCAAGYAGGTCCTCACCTTTGCAGCGCTGATGCAGAACTGTTCCAAGAGATTTTCTAGTGCTTTCTCAATTGGCCCTACATACCATGTTCCCAAGTCCATTTCTCTTCTACTCCCAGACAGGAGCAGGTAGGTCAAATCATTAACACTCAGATCAAGAAAGCAGACAGTTTCTTCAAAACCATAATGAATTCTTGTGGACAGTTACTGTGTTTACAGTGCTTCCAAGCCCCAGACTGGCCCATCAGGTTAGCACAACACAAATGTCGTCAGAAACAAAACATGGGCACAAGCCCTGAAAAGAGGTAATGGCAGCAAACATAAAATTCAGCTTTTTAAATTTAATTTAATTTCATTCTTAGATAAAGGCAAATTACCTGTGGAATTCCTTGTGAGGACATGACTGCTTGATTATAGAAAATACGGCCAAAATGATCTCGATCTGGAAATACTTCTGCTTGGCGAGGTAAATTTGCTCCTCCTGAATCAACTAGAATGAAACAAATTATATTAACATGTTCTGAACTGCATTAGATACTTRTTGGTAAAGTATCTGCATGGTACCTRAAATACTATCACTGATACTGTATATATTTCCATGAAGGTAGGTATAATAGCACATTCTTTTTGGAAAAATGAAGAAAAAAAATGGTAAACACCCCTCTCTAAATGATTTTCATGGATAATAAACTCCAATGTGCTTGAAGATGCGATCATACCTCCATAAACAAACTTTCTAAACTCATCTTGTTGAAAAATATTTAAACTAAGAACACTTCTAACGTACCATTTTAACTCAACTATTCTCTTGGAATTCTGTCACAAGCTCCAGAAAAAGGCAGAGCTAATCACCACCAAGTTCAAAAGGTGCTGCCTGTGTACTTTCATAGATTGATTAAATTCACAACAAAAACATTGAACTATCTTTAGGAAGATTCATTTATTATGTGCCCTTGCCTCAGGATACACTCTCCTGCTTACAGGTCACCAACAGCAGCTACCTCTGCTCCCAATTAATGAAAATACAACMTATCAAGAGGAGTATCCAAAGAAAGACAGAAGACTATAAGGAAATGCAGAGGGAGGTAAAGCATCTCTGCAACTCTGGCTCTTGGTAATTAATTTTTATCTACAACTACCAATATCTGTGCACACTGTCATCTTACATGACTGCAGCCAAAACAAAATGCCCATACCAGTGACTGACTCAGAGACAAACGGCACCAGGTGTCCACATGAGAATTAGCACCTAGGCAGTTGTTCTGCAAACAGCAAAGCTAAGTTACTTCTGTTTTTTTAACAACTAAGATAAAATTTAGCCCTCCCCTTCCCTGCAGGACTCTTTCTATGGCAATCCCACAAAATCTACAGCCACCCTGTCCCTGAATCCACCTCACCAACAGTTCCAAATTCACATTTCTCCTAATCCTTCTAACTGGTCTTATTCACATGTTTTGACTTATCAGCAGGGCAAGAAACTCCAAACACTTGYGCTGGCCAGGACCTGCATTTATGTTGACTATTTAACTAATACAAGCATCCAGACTGGCAAACAGCTGATATTGAAGTTGCTAAACTAAGCTGAACAGACAAGGGATAGCCTGCCCTATTTTTTAAAATGGAGTAGAAGGTCCTTCTCCTCTGATGCTGACAGATGCARCATCCACAGGAATATACACTTTCTTACAACTCTCTGTCAAAGCTGACTGAAACTGCCAAATTGGTTCAAAAATCATTAGATTGGGAATTCAGGCTGAAAGGAGGGCATTGGCAGAAACCTTCTTTATTTACATAAAACCGGGCAAGGAAAACACTACCAGTAATATATTACAGATATCTGTTACTCTGTTCTTCATCTTTTAATAATAAAAGCATACATAAGTAAAACTTACATGAAGGTTTGGCTAAATACTGATCTAATAGACTAAACTCAAAATGTAAAATAAAATACAATTAAACTTCTGCTTCAAAAAAAATAATCCCAAATCCTACAAATCTATTGATCCAAACTATTTTTGACAATTTTGTCACTCTATTGTTTTTATTTCCTTGGTATATTTTCATATACAGATACATCCTCCATGAGAATGTACTTTTTTTTTTTTAAACTGTAATTTCAATTGACTGGGTGAGTCTACAGGAAACATGGTTAATCCATGACAGAAAGAAGTGCTACAGTGTTAACAGATGGATCTGTATTTTATGAACCCAGCCCTAAAGCAGTGCAGTAGATAGTGCTGAGAACCTGCACACACCCTACAGTTAAGATGTGACACCCCTCTGTAAAGATAATACAGTATTGACGAAAATAAAATTGCATAGGTGTGCTTTAAGTACATTCCTGGTTAGTCAGATCTGCAGGCACATCAGCTGCCCCTTAACACAGGACCTTGTCTATTTCTGAATGAGACTTACCCAAATAAAGGCAAGGGAGATGATTTTGCATTGCAATTTCTTGAGCACGCAGATGTTTCTTAACAGTGATGGGATAATAGGTACCACCTTTGACAGTTGCATCATTAGCTACAATCAAGCATTCTGTCCTAAAAATAAAAAAAAAAGTTTATGAGAGAGAAAAGTATTTCTAGTAAGTAAGTATGTATGTCAGTTAAGAACTGCAACATACCAAGGACTCTTGAAGCCCTGATACTCTRAGAGAGCTCTTCTCACCTGCATTCTCTCAAGGCCACATTGTAACAGCAACCTCAGCACTACAATGTTCCATTCCATTATTTTGGGGAGTAAAATAGTGCTGCATAGCGCCATCATTAATTTCAAGAACAGTCTTTGAGGTACTTTGAGTAAGCAAAATKAATTTTTAGGCTAAAATACCTACAAAATTGCTTTCCTAGATGCAAAAAACTAGTCTCTTTCCTTCATTGGAYGTCTGAAACTTTATGTGTGTTTTGTTTCGTTAATGGATACACTAACTAAAAAACCCCCAACAAACAAAGAACAAAACCAAAAACCTCACTTCCTTTTAGCTATGACCAAACWAATTGAGATACCAACTTTGTTGTTATTTTGAGTGTCAGAAGCAAAACACTAGAAACACTAACAGCCTAATACTGGAAATTGAATAAAATKATACCTTCTTCCTTTTCATATCATAAGTAATGTAGATGACTGGAATCTCTCACCCAGATACTCGTCCAATGCCTGTGATAATGCCTCCTGCAGGTACCTCTTCATTACCATACAACTGGTAACCAGCAAACTGGGAGAACTCCAGAAACGGAGATCTGAATAATGACAAATAGAACAAAACTGTAAAAAATTACTAGCTCTGTCTGCCATTTAATCTCACTTGAAAGGTTAAATTTTAAAAAATTATTTTTAAAAGAGATCAGTATTTCAAAGAACACTTCTATAAAATTTCAGTCATGTTATTTGCTAGTGTTTATGGAAGCTAAAGAGAAGGGAAGTCCGTTGCAATATTTACCTGCAAAAGACAACCTGAAATGTTTAAGAAAAAAAAGAAAGTACCCACCCAGGATCAATAAGCTTGTCAATCCTCTCTCTGGGTAACAGCTTTCCTCTTGATGTATGAAGCTTACGAGCTTTTTCTCCGCCTCCTGTGATACAACAGCAAATTGTCAAATTTGCTATGGACATGGATAAGATAAATCATCAGTTATATTAAAACTCTGAATGGAAATGYTGATGAGTTCCCGGTTTTTGAAGTATGAACCTTAATAATAAATTTAATAAATAATAGTTCCTACTTCAAACAGATTTAAGATAGTGATAAAAGCTTGTTTTTAAGAACCTATTTTATTTCCCTCCTCATTTTTTACAGTTAGTCTTGAGGTAAAGATTTTAATAAACATAGTTGTCTGAAACTTTCCCCCCTGCTTGGCAATAAACACAAGGGCAGAAAACAAAAATATATAGAAAGAACAGCAGTAGAACKACAGGAAATACTAATCGCTAGAACTCATTCAGAATAGTTACGCTGAATGCAATCCTGAATGACCCAGCACCATCTGGATTATTTTCCYAAAACCATGCCAAAACTGTAAGCAGGATTCAGACATACAGCATTTAATATCAAGATTATATTTGTTTCATTTCAACCCTTCACTAGAGGTCATCCTAAATCATATCTTTTGCTCCCTAGAGCTTTGTATCATTCAATACTTCAAGATTTGTTGACACRCCTCAGCCTCTTTATAACAATAGCTTATACAAACATTGTCTCTCTTTGTAGACATATCACTGATCCACCTCATCACTCTAAAATTGTCTCCCTGTCCAAAATAAAGAAGGTGCTGTTTTGCTAACATTTCTCTGGAGACTCCAGGATTTCTCTGTCAGCTAGGCATCACTGAAAAAGAGCTTCTCAGCCTACCTTTGAAGTCCTTTCTCCCACCTCCTTCCTTGATCACTACACACATAATTTCCTATCTGTTAGGCATGCCAGAAAGCCCACAATTTATTTTCAGTTCAGCCAGTTCATTATGTCTATATATCCAGCCAAAGCCTAAATCTTGTAAATTCTTTCTGTACAGKTTTCTTAAGAAACAACGTCTCATATCCACCCACAAAGATACTACTTTCATCCATGTCGTCAATATCTCACATTATAACTACATTATTTCTGAACTCTAAAGTCTTTCATTTACACTGTGTGATGCTGCAAAAATAATTTCCAATCTGAGAATTTTGTTATCTCTATGCATCACAAATGCTTGCTTCCCAGGCTCTGTAGCCATTCTATTGAACATTCCTCTTCAAACATCAAAACACTCTACCCTGCACTAACCTCCATGCTGAGAAGCAGTGTCCTTAACAATGAAACAAACTTGGAGGCATTCAATTTGGAACCTCTTCTTAATTTTTCCTTTACAACAATGCCTACACCACTCTGACTGCTGATGTGCTGTGATCAGTCATGGAGATTAAGGGTACCTCACCTACTTCTTGTGCTTCTGGTCAGAAAACCACCTGTTGTAAAGGAGCAGGGACCACTTCCTGTTGCACAGCTGGGGATTACTCAGAGGAGTGGGATATGGGTTCAGAMAAACCCTACACACTGAATAACAGCTAGCAAATGAAGCATTCATTACAAAGACCTCAAACAAGTACTCATCCTCTGGCAGACAGCTTTTACACTGAAATCTAAAGATGTTGCGGGTATCTTTCAGAAGTATTCAACACAGGTACCTAATTTTTCTTATATACTTAAATGATATGTAAAGCAATTTCAATCAACTCAAAACTGTTTATTAACATCCTGACAGAGGTTCCTCAGATGAAGGAAAGCTGAGCACTATGGTCTTCTCTGGTCATTGTGTACCAGGCAAGAGCAGGCAAACGAGCAGCAAGGAAGAAGGCCATAATCATTAGTTCATGAATCGCTGAACAGTCTCTACACCCATAAAAAACAGAGGCAGTCCATGGGTTTAACATCTCCTCAGGAACTCTAGATCCCTGTTTCACARCAAGAAASAAAAAGCACTGAGCACAAAATCTTAACTGTGCTCCATTCCAAAGCTGTAAAAGAAAATGCTTTATAAAAGAAACAGTGTATAAAATGAAAAAAACAGTATCATGATAGTCACAAAATGGGCAGGATTAAAGCCACATGCTCAGCCTCTAGCAGAATAATAAGCATTTATTAAATGTTTTCATTTTATTGTCTCCATTAATTATAGTCAACTGCAATTTAGATAGCCTTACAAGTCAAGAATAAGAAACACAGACGTCAGTCTTTTCTACTGCTACAGACCTGTTTTCTCTTTGCCAGTACAACTACAGCTAGGAACTTGGAAAAGATCAACCAATAAAAGGAGAATCCTTTATAGGATGCATGGGTAAATATACTGAYAGAGGATGAGGAAAAGGCAGAGGTGCTTAACACCTTATTTGACTCAGTCTTTAATTGGTTATCAGCCCACATAGTTGGAAGATAGGGACAGGGAGCAAACTGAAGCCCCCTTAATCCAAGGGGAACMGGTCAGTGACCTGCTACATGACTTATACACACACAGGTTTATGGGGGCAGATGTGATCCATCCAGGAACAGTGAGGGAGTTGGTGGAAGGGCTCACAGAGGCACCTTACATCATTACCAGCAGGCCTGACTAACCATGGGGGTCCCAGGTGACTGGAAGTTACCCAGTGTGACCACACATCTGCAGGAAGGGCTGGAGAGACAATCCAGGGAAACACAGGCCTGACAGTGGTKCCAGGGAAGGACATGGAKCAGATCATGTTGAGTGCCATTATGCAASACATATAGGGCAACCAGGGGATCAGGCCCAGCCAGAAAAGGTTTGGGAAAGGCAGGTCCTGCTTGACCAACCTGATTTCCTTTTGTAACAGGATGACTCACCAAGTGGATGAGAGAAAGGCTGTGGATGTTGTCTCTGCGAACTTTGGCAAAGCCTTTGACACTTTGCCAAAGGATCTGATGCTCCCACAGCATTCTCCTGGAGAAACTGGCTGTTCATGGCTTGGATTGGTGCACTCTTGGCTGGGTAAAAGGCCCTGTCTGGACAGTGGGGCCAGATAGTGGGGCTCACTGGATTTACATCCTGCTCATGAGTGGTCACTACTGGGGTTCCCAGGGCCTTAGTTTTGGGGCCAGTCCTGTTTAGTAAGTTTAACAACAATGTGGACAGAGGATTGAGTGCACCCTCAGTAAGTTCCTAGACAAAATCAAGTTGTGTGGGAGTGTTGCTCTGCTGGAGGTTAGGAAGGATTTGCAGAGAGGTCTGGACAGTTTGGATCAATGGGCCAAGGCCAACTCTTTAAGGTTCAACAAGGCCAAGTGCCAGGTTATTATGCTAAGATCTAAACTATCATACTTACCTAACCTGATTTTTTCTGCATGTTCTTGTAGTTCAGTTACCAGTGCTTTCATTCGTTCATAGTTCTCCTAAGTGGGGAACAAAACGAAATTTTAAATTCAACCAAGGGTGACCATATTAATTTTTAATACACAAATATAAAAGTACAAGACTAATTTCTCCTCCAAATCTAATTTTACCTTACTAAATACTCTCTCTGTACTGTCTTCAAAGCAGTAACATTTCTACCTATGTACTGGCTTCTCTCAAGCATCTCAAAGCATTTAATAAAAATGTTTTACAAAAAGTCTAATTRTGTTAGGATAGTAAAAGACTAGTTCTGAATTTAATAAACTAAAATAGAATTTAATAAAMCAAAATAGTCACTAGAGAGTTGAAGCGCTCTTTCTTAGACTTTGCTTACTTTTGGCACAGTTTTGTTTGCATTTTAAATCTAATTTTGTAAGAAATTCAGATTCAAATTTAAGTGCTCTTATGACTTGTACCAAAGGGTGAATGACCTGGTCAAATAGATTTTGGTAAATGCTTTTTGTAGTCTTCTTGTTTAGGTTGAACAAAAAGATAAAACAACAGTTAATTTTGTTTTGTCTTGGTTTGCTTGTGTTTATTAATTCACTTTTTTAAAGCTGGCATTCTTGCCATTATACCCCTAGAAAAACAAAGACTCATATTCTGAGCATGAGTGTATCAGTACAAAGGCCACCATTGCTCCCAGAATTATCCAAAACTCCGTGTGCACGTTACAGCAGCCTGGGGTTTTTTTACAATTTCTTAGGAATTTAAAGGTATTAGTCAAGCTTAATTTGTTGGGTTTTTTTTGCAGACACAATAAAAACTTTACTGCCTTTTTGAAAAGTGCAACTGCAATAAAAGAACACGCTGCACAAAAAGATCTCATTGCCTTGTCTAATTCTCATTTATATGATACTTGTGTCTACTTTGACAGAAAAAAAATAGCTGGTAGCTCTATGTTAATATATACTTGAGCACTCAGGCTTAATGTTTCCCTTAAGAAGAAGCTGCAAATGTTGCTGTTACGTTTGTTCACTTAGGCACTGAAAGGCACAGAAGCAAAGCAGAAATAAAATAAAAACATGCACAGATTCAGCTCACATTTGAAGTGCTTTGGCTGTATGGTGACTTTCAAAAGCACGTACTTTTCTGCCTTTGTAATTGCTACARATAGATTTTAAAATACTCTCTTGAAAGGTAAAAACATATCTTGTAATTCCATACTTTTAAAAGTCTGCAATTGTCACAACACCCAGTATTACTCTGCATCAGTGTTCAGCTTGTCTGGCTGGGTCATTTTGCACCTTTACACATGAAAAATTTTCCCCGTTTCTCCTTGTTCAGTCAGTCTGTTTTCTCTTAAGACACTCACCTTTTGCACACAATACTGTGCTTAAAAACCCACCTTTAACTTASGAAAAAATAAAAAAAGCATCTAAAAAGGCAGAGGCTATTAACGGAGGAACAGAAATCATATAGACTTTTTCATTAGATTTTGACTCATTAGTTTAGCTACTCTRCATGAAAAAAACTGTGAAAGGACTTTTAAGATAAACTATAAAAAATACTGCAAAGAAATCTGAGTTGCTTAAATTCACTTCTGTCATGATCTTTCACRCCTTAAACCAGAACAGAACACTGTTATACTTTACCAAAGAGAAGTAAGGATGTTTTAAAGTAATTCTGTGTGCACACAGAAAAGAATGCTGTCAGAAATAAATGTGCTAGTTCTACCATGTATTTGTGGACTCTTCATTATTGTCATGAAATAATGAAAAAAATTGTCAGTGAACTGGCACCAAGTTCTTTGTGGAAACTGGAATCTTCAAAGAGACTTTCTTTCCTTTTCCAGAATTYAGACTCACTCACTTTTAAATTACCTTTTTGCCTATCTGGTTCAAGAGACAGTTTGCATCATGAAGGCCAGCCTTTCAGCCAGAAAGGCAGACATTARCCAAAGAAGCCAAGACCTTCATCATGTATCATGTCTTCTTGTGTTTGCACTGTTATTCCCCATATCACTTTTTCTTTTCAGATGGTTAAGCGCCTCACAGCAAGGACATCAGCTCTTTGTGTTTGTAAAGCAATGCATGCATTTACAGTGTGCCATAAATTATTCTACCAAATACTAAATATTACCTATTTTACCAAGCCTTGCTTTTCATTTGAGGTTGAGAGGCACCCAGACGTAACTCTGAATCTAGGGACAGCTTAGATGACTGAACAAATTTATTAAAATACTATCATTTTTAGATACACAAAATATGAATGTGTACACATTTATAGACAGGCTTCACATAYACAAGCTTTGCATATATCTGTATTTATCTATCTATGCATATGGATAAATACTGAGATTATRCAGTAGCTTTAGTCACCTAAATTCTGTCCCAAATTTAGTTTCTACAAAAGCACGGAACCAAACACAGAACCAATGGACCTATCTCAGTAAGAATACATGTTGTTGCTTCACACACTTACATTTATGCAAACAAATATGAAACAGACACATGCCCTTCTATCAGCCTTGATCCATACCTAAAGCCATGTTTTTCTCAGCCTACCTGTAAACACGATTTTTGACTGTGATGACGTTAAAAATGCCCAATTAAAACTATTTATACCAGATGGAAGTACTGTTCTCTCTTCGTAAAGACAACTGGAATTACACCTAGCTCACCTCCTCAAAAGACTGTGTTATTGGAGGCAAGACCATGACTCTGTACAGCTATTCCACCTGTTYTCAACTMGGGAATCAATTCACAAACACAAGAAAACATTCAGCTTTAAAACCATAAGGCTCCATCTTCCACTGTCTACAAACCCCGCCTCCACCTCCCTAGCACGGGGTCGATCAGCCTGAAAYGCAGCGAGAGCTGGCTGATTTAAAACTGCAAAGATATCCATGACGAGGCAGAGGACTGCACCAACCCACGCTGTTCTCACACGGTGGACAGGCCTGGGCGCTCGGGGAGCGGGGCCGGGAGCGGACCGGGAGCCGGCCCGTGCGCGGCCATGTGCCGGGCACGTCCCGCCTGCCCCCGCGGCACCGGGCC